>JAJMER010000018.1:0-326398 GCA_030574295.1 Kodamaea arcana
AGGGAGGATGGGATGAATAATGTGAGCAGTGGAAGTGGAAGGGGAAGGAAGTGGAAGTGGAAGTGGAAGTGGAAAGAAGTGGAAGTGGGTGTGGGTGTGTTCAGTGAAAAGTGTTAACTGAAAAATGTTCAGTGAATGTCCAGAAGTGGTGTGTAGTGAAAACTGTAACATGGTGAGCAGCACCAAAGAAATCTGTAACAGAATGGTAGAATTAAAAACTTTAACAGTTGCATATGTAACAGAATGGTAGAATTCTAATATCATCTATAAAATATACTAAGACTTAGTCAGTTCAGATTAAAGTTTAAATTTCAGATGAGTTGATGTCTAAATTTAAGTTAAACACTCGATTTCATTTCAGATAAACACTCGATTTCATTTCAGATGAGTAATGATATTCAAATCCATTTGAAATGCACATTTGATGAAGTCACCAATTCTATACATGAAGTGGCACCAAACAAGAATTTTCAATATTCTTTATTTCGCCAGTCAATGAGCCACAGAATGTATTTGAGAAACTTCTAAAAACTTCATTGATATGAACAGTTTGATAGTTTAACCTTCAAAACCCTTTTCTATCCCCCTGAATAGTTCCTAATGGATCTTATTCAATTCGGAAGAATCTTCGGAACTCTAAATGATGCCGTACCTCTTCTCGTCAAGTTAATAGTTACAAACGGAAATGTCACAAAGTATTCCAGGACGAGGTACGTCAGCCTGATTAGAACGTCACATTGGAGGCTGGTTTGGTGGGGTAGAATGTCAGTATGAATTGTTTTATTATATAGAATAAAGTCCTTTAATAGAACAAAGGAGTTGGAATAGAATGAATTAAATTCAATAGAAGTACCTTGTAAAATTTCAATTATAATATAACTTTCAGTTAAACTTACATTCACTACTTACAATTTCAATAACCTCATAATCTAATGAAACCTCAAATATCTTGTTTCTAAATTTACTACATAAAATATCTCTCACGATGACAGATGAATGTAATCACAATGTTGAAGGATAAAGAAATTTCAATTAAAGTACAAATATATAAAAATAAGGACAATATTGTACAATAAAATAAAGTACAATCCTATACAAGTACAATCTTAAATAAAGTACAATCCTATACAAAGTACAATCTCAATCAAAATACAGTACAATCAGAGTAGTAAAATAAAGTACAATCAAAGTATCAAAATATAGTACAATCAAAGTATCAAGTACAATCCAAATATACAATTTATACAAAATATTGTACAATCAGTACAATCCCATACTATCCCATACATTAATACATTACAAGTAAAGCCCATTCTAAACCTCTTTTAAACTTTATCGGATTAAGTCGGAAAAATTGGATCTTATAACGGATTATTTAACCCGGCAATTTTAAACGTTATCTAAAATCAATCAACCAATAGTAAAACTTTAAGTAGACTTAATCACAAAAGTGTATTAGAACATTATTCGATCCGGCACCCGCATGAGTTGTGGATTTGTATATAACAATGTTTAATCAATTCTACATATGATATTTTTTATAATGGAGTATCGTTTGGTCATACGGCTGAAGGTATTGTGATATAGTTAATCAAAACGTTTTGACATACGGCAAAATTGAGATGATTGTACAAAGAGGTTTAAAGTGTAGGGCTGACGGCACTCCGACGTAAGGAGGAAAACGTGGGCAGGGGAGTACAAAGTGGGAAGGGGATAAATTAGGAAGAGATTAACTGGGAAGATCAACTGGGAAGTGGAAAGAGATTAACTGGGTAGTGGAAAGTGAAAGTGAAATTGGAAGTGAAATTGAATAATGAAAAGTGTAGAAGTGTAGAAGTTTAAAGTATATAAAGTATAAGTATAAGTATAATAATACATGATGTATGAATAGACGAATTAAATTATTCATAAAAAGGCATGTGCTAAGAAGTACAGAAGACATATGCCTTAGGAACTCTCTGCAAAGGATGTTAAAAAGCATCACAATAAATTTAAACATCAAAGCATCACAATAAAATCAAATTTAAACATGAAACACTTAAGTTTAGATTTGGCTGATTGTATGATTTCATGGCTGAAGATTCAATTGTGTCAATGGATCGCATTCTTTTTACGTCAATGCCGATCTCAATTCTATACATGAAGGCTGAAGTTATCTTGGCGTGGAGGCTCATCAAGTTTGACTTGATCATTCTTCATGGGGAATTTATTCCAAATAAGGCTGAATCTTTAAAGAAAAAGTTTCCAGGCTGAATTGATAATTGAAGGTTTTTTTGACGTTGATTAAGGTACATTTGAGCCGTTGCATAAGAGGCATATTCTGTAGGATATTCTTTATATTCTTTCTTATGTTATATTCTTTATATTTTCTTTCTTATGTTATATTCTTTATATTTTCTTTCTTATGTTATATTCTTCTACAATTGTTCTTTATAGGCTTGTATCTGCTGTAAAGATTATCTCATTTTACGTAGGACTGGTTTGGATAAGACATCTTTAATAGAGTAGTATAATTATTACCTAGAAGTAGTATTAGAATAAGTCAACACCAAAGTAAGAATAAGTCAACACCAAGAACAAGTCAACACCAAGAACAACTAAAGTATTACAATGAGTACCCCACCCCCCACTTCAAGATAAATCTCAACCCACTTCTACATAATGCACCATTATTATTAACTTGATTATTATTCAACATAGGGAATTTTAGTTAATTTAGATCTTTTTGAATCTAGGACGGTTGACATTAGTAATACGATGATGCATTCCCCAAAAATTCTAAACCGTAACAAATATAACAATGATTTTGTATCAATAACATTCCTTTTATACATATTATCAGTTTATTGTAGCCTTGTAATTGACACATATTGTTGAATTGTATACCTTGTATATCCATATTGTTGAATTAATTGTATACCTTGTATATCCATATTGTTGAATTAAAATTGTATACAATTTACATTAACAATAGGTTAAACTGTGACTCCGCCGAATCGTGGGGATTGACATTGTAACTTTTGTATTGTAACTCTGTACCTAATTATATTATTACTATGAATACTAATGAATATTGAATGAATATTGAATACTAATGAATACTAATGAATATTGAATACTATTGAATAAATACTATTGAAGAACAACTTACCTTACATGTACTACAACTCCGTATTTAGTAAATATGCACTGGTATATAATATCTCTATAATAACGTTTGTGGGGATTATCCTCATTAGTTGACGTTTTCCTTTGTAACCTGGTTAGTAGAATGTTAGAGAATTGTTTGAATTAAATGGTCATTGAATTGGTCAGTGAAACCTGGTCAGTGAAACCTGATCAGTTCATGCATCTTAATAACTACCTTATTGCATACCAAGTACTTTTTAATTGCATACCAAGTACCTTTTGAATTGTACCTTTTAACACTATACCAAGTTGAACTAAAAAATATATCTGATAATCGTCAACCCACTTTTCCATTTAGTGTTTCCTTATTAAATCACAATCTTATTCAACTTGTGCTTGGTTTGACTAACTGATATTGTATTAGCCTTGAAATTAGTCAGGAACCAGGATGTCAAGTTGCCTCGTTTTGGCTGCAAACTTATGAGCGTAGCGAATAAGTTGTGAGCTTGGTGAGATTTATGGTGTATCGAATAACAACTTATACTTTTAAGCATATGAGGTACAACTTATGAGCTTAGCGAATAAGTTGTGAGCTTGATGAGATTTATGAGGTCAATAACAGCTTCTACTTTTAAGCTTATGAGGTATGTTGAGTCTCACTGCAACTTATGAGGGTAGAGAATAAGTTGTGAGCTTCGTGAGATCTATGACTTGAATAACACCTTATACTTTTAAGCGGTATGTTGAGTCTCATTAGGCATGTTGAGTCTCATTTGGCATGTTGAGTCTCATTAGAGAGGCATATTGAAGTGGCATAGTCTCATTAGAGAGTTTGAAGTCTCACAACATTTAAAGTGTAGAGGATGAGAGACACACTAGCTCGTTGACTAACGCTTGAATTGGTGAGGAAGTTGCTATGTACTCGTTACGCTTGTAAAATACTCAAGTTACTATTACTGGCTACACTTGTAAAACACACTTGATGAAGAAGTTGCTATGTACTCGCTACGCTCGTAAAACACACTTGGTGAAGAAGTTACACACTTGGTGAAGAAGTTATTATCTCGCTACGCTCGTAATTCACACTTGATGAAGAAGTTACCATTAACTCGCTACGCTCGTACACTTGATGAAGAAGTTAGTATCAACTCGCTACGCTCGTACACTTGATGAAGAAGTTACTATCAACTCGCTACGCTCGTACACTTGATGAAGAAGTTACTATTAACTCGCTACGCTCGTACACTTGATGAAGAAGTTACTATCAACTCGCTACGCTCGTACACTTGCTACGCTCGTTAACCATTTATTCATATATAATCAAAAATATCCCATTTGTAATACGATTGCCATTAATCATTCCTATCCTTCAATATCCTCAATATGAATAAAAACAAATTAACAATGTCCAAATACAATTTCAAACAACTTACAATCTCATCATCCAAATGAGCGGTTTTCATAATAATTTGGGTATCAACCACAATATAAATGGAAAAAATGGTTGCACCACCATAAGCATAAATTTTTTCCATAATTCCTCCAAATGGAACAAACATCAGTAAGAAACTCATTGCAACAAGAGTAAAGAGGGAAATTCCCAAAATTCCTTGCCAATCTGTAAAATCATATTTGGTTTGGAATGCAAATAATGTCAATCCAAGGAAAACAATCGTGGTTAACAAAAGCGCTTCAATCAAAATCTCAGATTCAATCAACGCGCAACAAACTCCAAGTCCATAAGCTTCTGTCAATGTAAATGCAGAAAGCAATATTAAATTGGTAGGATACAGTCTAGCATATATTTGAGTGGCAATGGCAAATCCAATGGATCCAAACATTGTAACAAAGAATAACCATAGATTATTCAAGCACCATGTTTGAACTCCAACATTGGACCGAATAAAATACCCAGTGGCTAAAGTAGCTGCCAATTGAATACTCAAGAGCGCATACACTTTACGTATGAATTGTTGACGAATAGGTAATTCACACAGTGATACATTCACGGAATATTTGAAATCATCCGGAACATTATCGTTGGCAGTACGTTCCTCAACGGGTTCAGTAGCAACAGGTTCATAAGCTGGGGGGTTCAGCATCGTGTAGTGGCAAATTTGGTTTGAATGACACGTTTGGTGCGGGTCTTTTATATAGGCACGTGAATAGCTAGATTATGAATTTGCAGGCATATGGCAATGACCTTTTAGGCGAAGTTTTAGGGGGTTTAGATGAGGGTTCATTAATAGAGGATTATTAGAGGATTTAAGGCTAAGATTTGATTTTGTTAATTTTTCTATAAATTGTTGATATGTTGTAAATATGTTTTAATCTTCGACAGAATAAGTGGATATAGGAGACAGAAAATGAAAGACAAATGATTTGCAAGTTAAACACATCCCCCACATACATGTGCTCTACAATGAATAATGAACTATTTTCTTGAAGAGTTTAAAGTCAGTTTATAGACTCACCGGCAGATTAAAAGTCAAAATTCTTATTGAATGTTTCATCCTTAGGATTCTCCCCAGACCATGTTGAAATCTACCGAGATCGTTACCATTTGAAGAATATACCATTTAGTTAACACTTCGAAGCTTTCCAGTTTAATTTTTTCTTGTTTATGATCAACTTACTTATTCATATTGTACCACTGATTCAGGAATAGTACCAATTTACTTCAGCGAGATGGGTATTCAAAATGTTACAGCCAGATGTGTACTTACATTGATGTGCACTTACATTGATGTGTACTTACATTGATGTGTACTTACATTGATGTGTACTTACTTTGAAGAGTACTTACTTTCATTGAGATGTGTGTCTCCTTTCATCCAGATCTACTTTCAATCAAATGTGTGTCTACTTCAGCCTGTAGATTGTTTTCAGTATCACTGGCATACTCCAGCCATATTAAAACAAACCTCTCGACTTCAATTCCATTTGCTTGAAAAATTACTCAACAATGGTCTGAATGGGAATTCTGCAACATTTTTTGCAGCCAAAAAATCTAACCAACTCATAATATTGAAAAATCCTAAGAATGAATACTTTAGCTTCCACTCCAAAAAGAGAAGTTTAAAAATTTTGTTTCACTTTGAAATAAATCTGTTTCACTTTCTGAAGATTTGATTCGTCTAATTTATATTGACGTAATGAAATGTACATATGCAAGTGAATCGGTTATTACAGAAAGACAAATTGACGAGATGTAAGATTGTGGTTAAGATTTTCACAATGAAGTCATCTAATTCTACTACGTTTAGACTGACATACAGATCCTTGAGTGAAGTAGTAACTTCTCCAAGTGAAATAGCGAAGTAGTAACTTCAGTAGTAACTTCTTCAACAAGTGAACAGTCAACTCGCTTCGCTCGCATACTGAGTTTATACACCTACAATAATTATGTTAACTTCCATGTTCTATAACTCTATAAACAAAACCTCACGGTTGCTAACTAATAAAATAATTTTGAATTGTTCAAGGCATTCCGGAATATGCTTCTTTTGAATCCCAATTTATAAGGTTTAATTTCATAAGTGAACTAATCAAGTTCCTGCTTTAAATTAACATTCACTCAATAACTATCTCTCAAGTAGTCTCAATAACTATGTCTCAGTCCGGACTTCCATCTTCGGACTTGGAACCTCCGAACTTGGAACCTCCGAAGGTGGAACCTCCAAACTTGGCACCTAACTTGGCACCTCGCACATATCATCGCTTCGGTATACCTTGGCTGACACAAGTGGGCTGATTTAAGCAAAATCAGGCTATAAAATTCTTCGTTGTCATAGTTGCTAATCTTGGTTTTGATGGATCGGTAAGACACAAAAATGATAAAGCGGATATTGGATCCAATTTTGCGATTCAATTGCAAATTGTTCAAGTTTGTGAATAAAATCAAGTGAGCGGGGTGAACTCAAAAGGAGACATCAGTAAATTCTTAGGCAAGTTCTTAAAAGACTTTGCAAACCAATTCTCATAAATATATGATCTACCAATTCCAATGGTATATGATTTTTCAGATACCTACGTAACATAGTACAGATGATACAATGTCAATGTGTAGGTCAATGGAGCCACAATTATGTCATGTCATAAGCCTTGGTTACAAAGTAGTACTAGATTAAGCGATGTCCGAGAGCGTAGTCAACGAGCGAAGAGATGACTTAGTAGTAGCTTCTTCATCAATGAGCGTAGTCAACGAGCGCAGCGAGTTGACTTAGTAGTAGCTTCTTAAAATATCAACTCGCTACGCTCGTTGCAGTAACTCCTTCAACAAGCCAACTAGCACTCGCTACGCTCGTTGCAATAACGTCTTCAGTAAGTCAACTCGCACTCGCTACGCTCGTTGCAATAAGTCAACTCGCTCTCGCTACGCTCGTTGCAGTAACTTCACCAAGTCAACTAGCGAAGTCAACTCGCTACGCTCGTTGACTACGCTCGTTGACTACGCACTAGTATTACTAAACCTCCTCCTAATCTTCATCTTAAACTTCCCATAATCCTTAATCCCCAAAACACTTCCAAAACTCCCCCGACCACCAACATCAGGATCTAAAACACACAACTCAGGTAATATCACCTTACTTTCTTCTTTCTTAACATACCTTAGAAATTCATGATATAAATTCACCAAAATATCATCATAAATGATTTTCCTTCCTGTTACCAATAAACTTAATTCTGGACATTGATTTAAAGATAATTGTTTTTTTAAACTATAAGGTAGATTGATTTCACTTGTAGAATCTTGACTAAAATATTTCAAATAAATCAATTGCCATGGTTCCAACAGGTTATTACCTTTTAAATAATCATTAATATCTAATATAAATTCAAGATTCTCAACACAATGAATCCGATATAAATATTCTAAGAAACTTTGTCGTGAATAAACTGATGATGTATCGTTACCAAGTACTTCTTCCAACGTTGGGATTTTTGTCATTATGTGTGTGAGTGATTAGTGTGATTGGTGTGATTGGTATGATTGTATGGTATGGTTGTATGGTATGATTGGAATGATTGGTCTGATTATATGGAATGATTGGTATGATATGATGTATGATCGTTATGATTAACTAATTGTAATGATCGTTATGATTAAGTATTAGTAGTACTCGTATAATCTATCCCACTTATTGTCCAATGGCTATTGACTATGTTATCTAGATATTGTCAACTTATAATTTTAATAGATATCGTCAACTAATTTTAAATACCTTATCAAAACTTATAAGCTTATCTTGTCAACTTCTAATACTTCAAAAACCCTTAGATCTTTCAATATATTATTTATCTTAACATCCTCGTTATCGCGATTCCACCAACCTTAAGTACGCAACTCCTAAAATTTAGGTATGACCAACGGGGGGTATATGCAGGGGTATATATGCAGTCTGCATTGTTCTCTGCCACCGTTGAGGAGTACGAAGCGTTAAATTGCACATAGGGATGAGTTGACTGTGGCGAGACAAAGGGAGGTGAAGGGTAGATTAGAGTTGAACGAGGTGAGGGGAGGGTAAGTTGGTAGTATTTTATGATTAGGGCATTTTATGAATAGAGATATAAAGTATAGGTACTGTATAGATAGTACTGTATAAATCTTATCCACGTGTAATTACGCCCCACATAACGGTGATCAACGGAGGTGATTTTTGACGGACTTGAGCAGGGATTAAACTTTAAAGAGGTATGTTAATTGTATTTAAAATATATTCTATTTAAAGTATATTCTATTCAATGTAGCTATTCAATGTATCTATTCAAAGTATCTATCAAATTACCTATTCATATCTATTCAAATTACCTATTCATATCTATTCAACTGAACCCTCTATAAATCCGAACCGTTAGACTGTACAATGAGTAAATGGTTAGGAATATGCACTGTGCAAACCTTGACACTGTATTATCACTGTGTATATCTTACTTAAACAATGTGAATTTCGTGCGTCTCGGCGGTATTCTGCATTAACAGACATGGGCAGATTAACCTTCATAGATCTACGCAATAGGACTACAATAGGACTACAATAGGTACGAGGCAACGAGCGCAGCGAGTTGCCTAGTACTCAACAACGTAACTTATTAACCACTTCTAATTTATTGACCACTTCTCACTTATTAACCACATCTACTACTCTATACTACTACTCAATACTACTCAATACTACTCCTACTACATACCACCCCTCACTACTACCACTTTACTACTACCACCTCACTACTACCACCTCACTACTGCCTTTACCACCTCCCACTCCACACCTAAGTAGATCACACTAAATCCTATTGTAATCCTTTATTGTCAATCAATATCATAGGATTGTTTATTTAGTGGGGAATTGAAAAGTGGAGATATGCATGCAAAAAAAGTGGGGTGGTTGGGGGTGGAATGTGATTCAATATCGGCCATACCAAGAACGGTTAATTAGCTTACCGGTTGGTGAACAATTGTGTAACTTGTTAACGGTTGAAGATCTTGTGAAGTAACGGTTGTTCATTTTTACGAGGCAACGAGCGCAGCGAGTTGCCTAGTACTAAAAACGAGCGCAGCGAGTTGCCTAGTACTCAACAACGTAACTTATTGACCACTTCTTATTGACCAACTTATTAAGGACTTCTAATTTATTGCACTTCTACCTTCTAACTTCTTAACCTCACATTGTCCAAGTCTGAGACAATTTACTACCCAATGGCCGTTGAGAAGTCACATAAATCAGAAACGGATGATAAAGAGTGCTAAGTAGAGCTACATGGATAATAAAGAGTGCTACAAATAAAAATCTTAGATAAAATCAAAAGGGTACTACACTGCCATTAACTGATATTTAACGAGGGTAGCGAGTTGACTTAATCTTAGGCTATAAGTTGACATAGTCTCAAACGGGCGTAGGTTGACTGTTTATCAATATGCTTCACTATTTAGTCAACTCGCTACCCTTTGACTGTTTGGTGATGAAGTTACCACTTAGTTAAGTATGGCTATGAAATTGTTTAAATTTGCCTTGAAAGTTACCTCTAAACCTTTTGATGAGTTAGCAATTAATCTTTCCATTACTCCCTTGTATTAATGCTATGCTTTTTCATACTGTTACGAATTATATTCTAATTTTCAATCACTATGACTTTCCTTTTCCACACCAGATCTCTTTAATCTACACTTTATAAATTGAATACCTTAAAAAGTATCGCTTGAGTCGTTATCAACTCACTGCTTACTGCCAAAAAAAGAACCTCACGAAACTTCACTTTTTTGCGTCAGCCAGGAATCGAACCAGGGGCCCAACGATGGCAACGTTGGATTTTACCACTAAACCACTGACGCTAGTGAGAAGCTCCGCGACGGGGAATTGAACCCCGGTCTACCACGCGATAAGCGGTAATTCTAGCCACTAAACTATCACGGATGTTCTTGACGAAGAATGAACGGTTGGAGGTATAGTGTTAGGGGGAGGGTTTTGTAGAGGGGCCCTTACCACTGAGCGAAAGCGAACTGTGATACATAATTAGCAGTGAGCGAAAGCGAACTGTGATATATAGAGATATAAAATTACTAGCATAAAATGCTTACTTTTCCTATTTAGAGACACATTCTTTAAGTAGTCTTAATATATACATGATTAGCCGCAAAAGCGAACTGTGACAAAGCATAAGCAATAGCGACATACAAACTGAAACAAATTAAGTACTTCATATTGATGGAGTGTATATTTATTAATACTTACACTGAAGCCTAAAAATAATTAGAGTTCCCATAAAACAGCATTAAAACATCTCTTGGACTAGCTGTGTGGATGTTAGTGAACGACACATTGATTTAAGAGTTTACTAGTGTCTCAGACATACTTGAAGTTCATCTCTATATCACCTCTGTTTCTTATATCCCTCTATTTTTTATATCCCTCTATTTTTCATAACCCTCTATTTCTTATATCCTTCTACCTCATAGCAATCGACAAAATCTTAAAAACATAATAGGCAAGATAAATTCTCCCTTACACTCATCCAAGCAAACATTGGCACAAGTTAACAATATAGTATATCAACCCACTTATAACTTGCATCTCATCAATGCCCCCTAGTAACGCAGAATTATTAATTCTCAATTTAAGTGGTAGAGGTCAACGATTGCAAACGCCTATTTGGGAAGTTTGCAACCGATTGATGAAACTTACACATTCAACCAAATTTCTTACATAGCCTTTTGAAATTGTATATAAACATTCAATAGCCTTTTGAAATTGTATATAAACATTCAATAGCCTTTATTAATAAGTAAAAAGCTTAATATGTCGGTTATATCATCTGAATTAGATCCAAAATTTGTTTTCCTTAATTTCACCCTCCCAAATGATCCAGACTCAATTCACACCGTACCATTCGGTGCCTTTGATGAATATATTTCAGGTACACTTCAACGTTGTATTGCTCAAGGTGTATCTATTGGACTGTTTGGAGTAATGTTTATAATTTTATTACTTACTAATTCCAAAAAGAAGAAAACCCCAGCATTTTATATTAACACCTCATTGATGTTTGTAGGAATTATAAGAGCAGGGCTTTATATTCATTATTTGATGGGTCCATTAAATGAATTATCTTTCACATTTACAGGACTTTTAACCAAGGAGAATTATAAGCTGATTAATATTGTTACTGCTGCTGATACAATTTATGTTTTATTTGTTATACTTATTGAATTACTGGTAAGTTATCAAATTTTTACCGTTTTCAAATCCCCCGAAGTTCGTAAGTTTGGTGTAATGATCACTCTGTTTTCAGTACTTTTTGCAGCTTCAGTGGTGGGTCTTTACATTGTAATTGCAATCAAAGATACAACCAATTTTAATAGCTTGATCAATACTGGACATGTTAATCATGATAGTGGTAGAGCATGGATTTTCAATATGGGTCCAATTATGTTATTGGCTCTGATTAATATGCTTAATTTCTTTTTACTTGTAAAGTTGGCCTTTGCAATTAGAACAAGAAGATACTTGGGTTTAAAACAATTTGATTCATTACATATCTTGATTATAATGACTACTCAAACCATGGTAATTCCTTCAATAATAGCCTTTGTTAACTATGGAGTTCCATATTTGAGAAACCCAGCAATGTTTCAAATGCAAATCTTATTGGTTGTACTTTCCTTGCCTTTGTCATCGATTTGGGCTCTGACTGCAAATAATACTCCTGCAAATTCACTTTTCAGTAGATCGAGTTCAGACTATTCTTCAGATGACGATACAATCACTGGGAATTCTCATCTGTTCTTTCCAAGGAAGTTGAGTTCTGAAGAGAAATTCGATTCTTATAGTCCAACTATAACAAGTGCTCCTTATAGTGCTGGTTCAATGCCTCTGGCACTTGAAGCTATGTTGAGTGATACAGATTCAAATTTGTTGTTTATGCCAAATGAAGGTGTGGATTTGAAAGAGAATGCTAAGGGGGAGGGTTTTATATCGGTACATCAGGTTACAAGAACTAGTCCAAATTGAGTCCAACATCACATTGTCCAAGCGATATCACATTGTCCAAGCGGCATCACATTATAGTCAAAGCGACATCACCTTACAATTCAAATTGAGCTACATCACATTACTTGATAGTCCAAATTAAACCAGCATCAAATTGCTGGACTAGGTCAATTCGAACTGAAAAACAATACACCTTGTCTGATACATTGTGTACATCGGAGTATTAAGACATTTAAGAGACATTATTCTTTGGCAATTGACAAAGCGTCAGTCAACATGGCAAGTTCTATCTTCAGTGGACCAATTATGAGTCACCTTTCAACTGTAATTTCGGTAGTTATATTTAATCCAAATTTAATTTTTAATTGGATGTCTATACTTTACTTTTTATCTGTATGATATTTGAAACTTAAAATTGTTTTTATCTTTTCTTTGCTTTTTGCAGCCATTTTCTTACATGTTTTTTGCAGCCATTTCGAAGAAAGATTTAAATTAAATGGACTTTGATGATGCTAGTATCAGCTCACATCTATAGTAGTAGCTGATTATAGCACACTCACTGAAGGTCATAATTGTCAAATAGAGGACAGAGAAACATCGGATAGCCATCTTAAAATGCATACAAGATCCTGGAAACAACTCCCACATATCCTACTTTCAAAACTTAGACCTTGCTCGCTTACATTATAAAGGACCTGCTTAGATAAGGAGTTGCCTTCATATCACCATCCTGTATATGGATTTTACACATTACACTACGGAAGTACTTTAAAAACTAATGGCTCATTTACCTTGCACTTCTTGCACAGCCCCCACTCAATCATAAGATCGCTTCAACAATCAATCTAAATACACACACCATACACGAATTCCACCTCCTTGCCAGACACGAATTCCACCTCCTTGCCATCTTCGGATTTCATCCTCAGATAGCACTCACATAACACTCCACATGCCTGGAACAGCCTCAAATCATACTTCCATCTCGGTGCTAAGATACATCAAATTCGGTTATATTACCCTTTGTGAGGTATCTTTGCCACCAGGGTGAGTGATTTGCCTCCACTCTCTCTCACGGCCGTACGACTCAGCGATCATAAGTTAAAAGAGTACTTCTATAACAAGTTATATTACCAGTACTTAATCTACAATAAATTATATTACCACTGAAACAAATTATAACATCACCCACTCTAACTCGTACACCATTGTAACCCCGGATCATCAAACCTCCGCAATCACGTGACGAGGGAATTTACGGGTCAAGCGGAACACTTGAACCAAACTTGTAATACCCACCCATAGCTAATGCAAAAGATCACCAAAACAACGTTGGATATTTCACATAATATCAACACCTTAGGTCACAAGGTGGTGAATAAAGTTGATCTTAAGGACAATCTTACACTTCTTGGGTCCACCTTCAAAGCAAGCCACTTTGACCTAGATGATGAAATCATTAATGAGTTCAAGTTGAAAGTAACTCAGGCGGTAGATTGTTTGAAGTATCTTCGAAAGAATATTCACAGGCTAGCCAATACGTATTGGCCGCGAGTGTTTCTTAGGAACAGAATGATTGTAGATTTATTCCTTCAATTGGCAGGACCAATGACATATAAAGGAGTAGAAGAGTACTATATGGAATTTGATAAAGAGTCCATACTTTTGGAAACTCTTCCAATTCATCCTCAAGAAAAAGAGACAGTGAACTCGAGTGTGAATGCTGCATTGAATCTTTATCTAATTACATTAGAGGCTGCAAAAAATGAAATCGAGCTGAAATGGAAGAAGTTAGATAAAACAACCAAAAAACAACTTAATGAAATGATAGCTCAATTGAATGGGTTTCTTCTGATGATCAAAAAGAGAAAGGTTATACAAGTTCGAATTTCCAATTGTAAGCATAAAATAGAGAAATTAGAAGGTAAGGATATGGATCTGGAAACCGTGTCTGATGAGTTGGCTGCTCATAATAGGGATTTTGGAAATATCAATCATAAATTGAAATCATTGTTACCTCAGATTTTTTCTTTATTGGAAGAGTTTGTTGATGTAATCACCAAATTGGTACTTAGTTTACATGTTGAATCTTTTGAACGGATCCAAGGTGAATTACAGAAATTTGCAACTTTCGAAGGACTTCATGGTGAAACTTATGAAGAAATTATAAAAGATTGGGAATCTTTGATTGAAGATCCAACTTTGAAGATTGAAGAATTCCTTAAGGAACCAAGTCCAAAAAGAGATCTTTTTAGTTTTAGTTTGAAGTTTAAAGATAGGAAGTTTAAGGGGAAACAAAAATTCATGTTTGATGATAGTAGTGATCCATTATATGAATTTATTAAGTATAATGATCCTCAAATGGGTAATAAGGGACCTGTGGGTCCTTCACCTGGTCCTTCACCAGTTCATAGTGTTCCTCCGGGGATTGGACAAGTACCATATATTCCTAATACGTCTAACCTTACACCCCCATTAACTCCAGAAACAGGGTTGCAATCACCTGCACCACCATATGTACCAGTTCCATTACCTATTACATCTCCAGCATTACCTAGTAGAGATGTGGATGCTTCAACTTTGCCTAATGTGATAGGATCAGAAGTATCAGAGTTAGCTTCAGGAGTACCACCAGCTTCAAGAGAAGTACCACCAGCATCAAGAGAAGTACCACCGTTACCAGCTTCAGGAGTACCACCAGCTTCAAGAGAAGTACCACATTTACCAGCTTCAGTACCACCAGCTTCAAGAGAAGTACCACCATTACCAGCTTCTAGAGAAGTACCATCGGATATAACCTCACCTAGGAACATACCCCCTTTACCAAGTAGAAACATACCTCCTTTACCAAGTAGAAACATACCTCCTTTACCAAGTAGAGTTGTACAGGGTGATAAAGTTCCACCAAGTAAGGGTGCACCACCAAGTAAAGTTACACAGGGTGTACCACCAATCCCCTCCAGAGAGCTTCCACCATTACCACCAAGAGAAAACTCCACACTTAATACTCCACATACATTCCAACCAATATCTCCAACTTCATTACCACCACCACCTAAACCTTTACCTAGCTTACCACCTACGTATGATGATATTGAAAGCTCAGCTTCGGAAACTTCTTCTATTTTGTCGGATATCTCCCTTGATAGTTCGTTTATTCACAATTCCACTCCAGATTTTGTGAATGAGAAAATCAAGGTGATGTACAATTCAAGTAAGAATGAGATTCGTCAAGCACCCATTCCTGAGAAATTCTCGAAATATGATTTCCATCTAGGTGACATTCAAACAGCAAGTACTACCACTTTGAAGTTACAACGTTACAACCAATTCTTTGATCATGTTATCGATGCTACTACAACAATCGAAAGTAAGATAGTTGTTGCAAAACATTCCTTCAAGGCAACGGAGATTGGAGATTTATCCTTCAAGAAAGGTGATCCATTGGAGATCTTACTTGATTTTCAAAAGGTTTCAAGTTTATATGTGAAGGGGGATAATTGGTTGGTTGGGGCTACGGAAGGAGGTAGAATTGGATTTGTTCCGGGGAATTATGTTGAGTGAGGGATGATCGTTGATAGTAAGATGATGATTAAGGTGATTAAGTTGATTAAGATGATTAAGGTGATTAAGTTGATATTAAGATGATTAAGGTGATTATTATAGGGAGGGGAGGATAGGATCGAGATAATTTATTAAAGGGAAATTTGAACTATTGATGGGGATTAAAATTTAGAGTAGTGAATTGAATAACCTTGCAAAGTAAAATTATGTAAACGCACATTCTTATTGTACCCTGTTGACATATTTTTCACATATGGCTCTAAACTGGGGAAGAGAATCATGAGACATATTGGGGATGCCAGTCAAAGAATGGCTTGATGGAATGGCAGAATGTCAGAATGGGTAAATGTCAAAGAATGCTTGAAATGCCTTGAAATGCATAGAATGGATTAAATTTAAGATCATGGCGAGATGTCAAAGTAAGGCTTGGATGTCTAAGAATGGGTATCTCAGAAATGCCTTATATGTCAAACAAGGGCTTGGATCTCAAAGAATGGGCAGAATCTCAAAAATGCCTTACATGTCAAAGTAAGGCTTGGATAAGAAAGCTTGGATCAGGATTGCATTTCAAATCAGGCTTAATTTTTCCATGTCTCCTTAGAGTTAATCAGACTTAATTAGAATTGGATCTACTTTATTAAAATGGACAATGATCTGATTTGATAAGTGGTTGATTGTCCACACCCTATGAAGAATCCATTTTGTTAGGTAATCCCCCAAGGAATGAGACTTCCCCCAAGGTATGAGAGTATCCCCCAAGGTATAACATCCCTCATGCGAGGTATAAGACATCCCCCAATGCAAGACTATCTTTGTGTGTAAACACTTTTGTACCACTGTAAAGCCTTGTTTAAAGCCTTGCGTATTTCAGTTTGGTATTTAGCTTTGTTGTCCTGTTTGACATCCGTTTAGAATTGGCCGTCAACTGAGATTTACCTATGATACCTATTTAAATTGAATATGTAAGTTGATATTTAAGTGGAGTATGTCAGTTGATATGTAAGTTGATATGTAAGTTGAATATGTAAGATGAATATGTAAGATGAATATGTAAGCTATGTAAGTTGAATAAGTGAATATGTAAGTTGAATAAGTGAATATCTAAGTAAATATCTACCTAAATTATAAGTTAAATCTCTAAGATAAATCTCCCAGTTAAACTTACCTTCTATTAATACTTTTAATACGATCATGCAGTGATACACACGTCAATTCTGCCGCTCTTAAAGTTGGCTGCAAAATTTCATTCTATAAAAAATTCAACTATGTTTAAGTTGACTTACTCACTCAAACTCGGTTACATAGTTTGACATATTCACACATCATGATAACCCCGATTTAAAGTTAAAGGCAGAACGGCTAAACTCACATGCACTCCATTGACTCATCATGTTACTAATCTCATCCCTTAGTAATTACTGACATACACTCACTAATCATAAACCCTTGTAAACCCTTCCACTAGAACATTCCATGATGACCTTCCATTGATTAGAATATTTTTGATCATATTTTTGATCATATTTTTCATTATCCCTTTGAACCATTCCCTTTGAACCATTCCCTTTGAACGAAGGTCTAACCCATTTTCAAGGCTTCACAAACCTTGAATTACTCAAAGATAATGTTGAAGGGTAGTCCATCTTCCCGTCCCGATGAAAGCCCTGTCGATGCACTTGAGATGCCGATGGAAAGCCTTGTCTACTGTACCTGATCCATCTCATCCGGATGACAAAGCTACGCTGACGCGTACAGTGCCTGCATAAGCCATAGAACGTGTGAATGTTGACGTATTCGCCACTGCCGGACATAATCCTAATACGGAAAACGAATTCAATTAACTAGAGCAATCAGAGAATGTTTAAGTTCCAATACATTAACGCCGGTCAAGCTAAGGCCGTATTACTTTTCCGTGTAATGGTTTAGTAAGCATGCGAAGAGGTTTGAGTCCGCCTCATGTGGCTGAAAAATGCGATGACTCCTAGGAAACACATAAATATGAAGCCAATTGCAAAAATATTTCAACACATTAAGAGATGTTATCAGATTTCGTAAGACAGAGTACTTTTGGTAGGTTAACCTATCATTTATCTGGTCACAAATATTTTAGTTTTAAGGAAGAACATCCAGATTATATTATACCTGATAAATACTTATTAAAAGGTGAAGTACTTAAAGGAGAGTTTGAAAAAACCGAAGATTCATTAGACAAGTTTGAAAAAACCGAAGATTCATTAGACAATTCAAATGTTGCTACAAATATTGAATTTGAAAAAGTTAGTGGTGATATTAATGATGATCCAGCTGCAAATTCAGTAAGTACCAATGAAGATAAATCCACCATTAATGGTGATGAAAAAATCTTGGTGGATTGGGATGGTGAAGATGATCCAGAAAACCCTTACAATTGGCCACTTGGTTACAAACTTTTCATGATTTCTCAAATAGCCATCTTAACAACATCTGTATATATGGGAGCTGCTATTTATACACCTGGGATTGAAGAAATTAAAGAAAGGTTTCAAATCGGACAAGCTGTTGCATCTTTACCTTTAGCAATGTTTGTTGTTGGTTATGGTTTTGGACCAATGGTTTGGTCTCCATTCAGTGAAAATGCAGTTTTCGGTAGAACAAGCATTTACTTTGCAACCCTTTTCGTTTTCTTCATTCTTCAAATTCCAACTGCCCTCGTCCAAAACATTGCTGGTTTATGTGTTTTAAGACTTCTTGCTGGATTTTTCGCCTCTCCATGTTTAGCTACTGGTGGTGCATCCATTCATGATTTCCTTGGACATGCTTATGCTCCAATTGGGATTGCAGCTTGGTCTATGGCTGCTGTTTGTGGACCAAGTTTAGGACCTTTGGTTGGTTCTGCTCTTACTGTAGCTGGTGGCTGGAGATGGACTTTCTGGTTCCTTGCTATTACTTCAGGTACTTGTTTGATCAGTTTGACATTCTTCTTACCTGAAACTTATGGTAAAACCATTTTATTAAGAAAAGCAAAGAGATTGAGAGGAATTACTGGAAATCAAAATATCACCACTCAAGATGAAATCGATAATGCTCACTTATCTCTTCGTGCTGTTGCAATTGAAACTTTATACAGACCAATCGAAATTTCCATTGTTGAACCGGTCATATTACTTATCAACCTTTACATTGCACTTGTATATGCTGTATTATACCTTTGGTTTGAAGCTTTCCCAATTGTATTCCTTGAAACTTATCATTTCACATTGGTTGAATTGGGTTGTTCCTATTTATCTGTTATGATTGGTATTATGACTGCTTGTATGTTTTACTTGTATGTTTTAAAGAAGGTGTACACAGATAAAGTATTACAAGGAACCATGGTTGATCCTGAAGTTTTCATTCCAATTTCTATTGTTGGTAGTATCTTAATGCCTGTTGGGATTTTTCTCTTTGCCTTTACTGCCACTGAATCTGTTCATTGGATTGTTTGTTTGATTGGAGCTGCTATCTTTTCTGGTGGAGCCTTTTTGATTTTCCAAAGTTTATTCAATTATTTGGGAATGTCTTTCTACAGGTACTTGGCTAGTGTCTTTGCTGGTAATGCACTTTTCAGATCTGTCATTGCAGGTGTATTCCCATTATTTGGTGTGGATTTATATAACAACTTAGCAACTGATAAATATCCTGTTGGATGGGGTAGTGCAGTGGTTGGATTTATTGCATTGGGTGCAATTGCAATTCCTGTTTTGTTCTATATCAATGGTCCTAAATTGAGAGCTAGAAGTAAGTACGCTGGGGAAGGGCATTAATTGGTGACGGTCTGCGTAGTATTTAGAATTTTATTAGAGTAACTAAAGTTTAGAATAAATTAATAATTCAATGTGAGTAGTAGGTTTAAAGTGACTAGCAGGTTTAAAATGAGTTAATAAATTTGATTCTATACAGCTATTGAATATTCTATAAAGCTATTGAATATTAATAGAAATTAAAGCTATTGAATATTAATAGAAATTAAAGCTATTGAATATTAATAGAAATTAAAGCTATTGAATATTAATAGAGAATAAATTAAAGCTATTGAATAATGATAAAACTATAACTAATGAACATTGAATAATGATAAAACTATAACTAATCAATATTCAAATGATAAAACTAATGAAGTTATGCTCCCACAGTATCACAAAGTAATATCACAGCCTCACATTCTTCAAATCTATAATTACATGTAAAGCCACCTTGGATTACAAACTCATTGTGTAATATGCTTACAAATGAGATCAAGATAACTAATCAGCTCCAGTTAGTGTTATCAACCCCTCACTCTGTCAAGTGTACTCTATTGGGTTAAAACCCGTCAACGGTCAAATAACATGACATAACGGCCATACCTGAATAAAAGAATAAGAGAGATTAATAAAAGAGATATAATAGGGATAGAGGTAATAGGGAAAAAGAGAGGTAATAGAAGGGCAGAGAGAAGACAGAGAAAAGAGAAACAAAAAGTACAGATGAAGCTTGTGTACTGAATGGGTTAATCAATCACTAACATCTTCGATTGCATTATGCATGTCGAGTATAGGAATGCACATCGGGTTATATGCGGGATGCATATAAATAGATGGCTGTGACGATGGGATTGTAAGAGACGGAGCCGGGTAGTTCACGGAGTCGGGTAGTTCACGGAGCCGGATAAGTATGATTTCACGGAGCCGTTGTAGGTATTGAATCTGGACTGAATTGTGTAATATAATATTTGTAATACGTACGAGGGTAGTGAGGTGAATTAGTCAACGAGCGCAGCGAGTTGACTTAGTCTTACAACGAGCGTAGGGAGCTGACTTAGTCTTACAACGAGCGCAGCGAGTTGACTTAGTCTTACAACGAGCGTAGGGAGCTGACTTAGTCTTACAACGAGCGTAGGGAGCTGACTTAGTCTTGCAACGAGCGTAGGGAGCTGACTTAGTCTTACAACGAGCGAAGTGAGTTGAGTTAGTCTTAAACATGGCAATAAGCTGACTTAGTCTTACCAACGAGCGTAGCGCGTTGACATAATTTTAGACGTGGCAATAGGTTGAATTAGTCTTACCAACGAGGGAAGCGAGTTTACTTGATCTTACCAACGAGCGAAGCGAGATGACTTAGTCTTACAACGAGCGTAGCGAGATGACTTGATCTTAGACGTGGTAACAAGTTGACTTAGTCTTACAACGAGCGTAGCGAGTTAACTTAATCTTAAACATAGCAATAAGCTGACATAGTCTTACCAACGAGCGTAGCGAGTTGACTTAGTCTTAGAGGTGGCCAATAACCTGGCATAGTCTTGGACGTAGTAATAACCTGGCATAGTCTTGGACGTAGTCAATAACCTGGCATAGTCTTAGACATAAGCTGGCATAGTCTTAGACCTACTCAATAAGCTGGCATAGTCTTGTCAACAACGCAGCAAGTTAACTTAATCTTATACGTGACCAATAAGTAGACTTAGTCCTATCTGAAAGGTAAATTCTTCACATACGATTCACCTTTCATTTCCCACTGTAGATTTGAATCGCTATTACATTTCTATGTTATTCGGATTGAATCGGTGTGATATTTTGAATTGAAAAGCTTTTGAAACCCTCTTGGTAATCTTGGGGAAGGTTTGGTTCATAGTCGTATTCTTGTACTTCATTAGAATATTCAACAGTGTCTATATTCACAGCATTCTTTCATCTCAATCAAATTCAGCTTCCAATAATGCAAACAACCCCCCCAAAACCTTTTCCAGATGAGTTCTTAACCCATTATGAAAGCAATCGGTTGTAATGAATAATTTCAAATTCCTATCACCAAACACTTCCTTCTTAACCTTTACACTAGTTTCAAAATCTACATATTGATCATGATAATAAACAGCCGCAACGATTGGAACATCATCCCAAGTCACTTCACTCAATTTTGAATCATAAAGATTTGACCAGTTTTCATATTGATGTAATAATTCACCCAATTGTTTGAAATTGCTTAATTCAGAGTAATCATCAAAAATACTTTTGAAAATCATTTCTCCAGTAAAGTAGGTAACTTCAGAATTTTCAGCATAAATGAAATGTTCATTCCCAGGAAGAAGTCTTAATCGATCTCCAGACCAGTTTGTTTTACACAGACTGCCAGATAATATACCGTCCTTCCGATTTTTTCCATCACAATAAATAGCCTCCAAGAAAAAGGCATAAATCATATTGGTATCAAAAGATTGATTTGATTGAATCTGATTCAAAATAGAATAACTTGGTTTACCATTTAATTCCAAATCATAGTCAAATTTGTTGACGATTTTATGAATCAAATCAGTACCACCCATTGTACCAAAAGAAAGTCCCAATTGTTGGAATCTTTCAACCGAAAGAATCCCACCATTAGGTAAGACTGTTTTATTGGAGTTTAAATGATTCAAAATATTTTTCACTTTTTTTGCATCCAATGGGTACTTTTTGTAATAATGGATATTTCTCTCTTTGGTTCTTTCATAAGTGATTTTATAAACTTCATCAACGGTAGATCCAATTGGTGGAATACCTCCAGTCAATAAAACTTCTTTGAGACTATTTGGATATTTGGAAACATAGGCAAGACTTACAAATCCTCCATAACTTTGTCCACACAATGACCATTTGGAAGTAGGTGTACCATTCCCGTTTAACTCCTTTCTAATAATCTCACAATCTTCAATAATCGAATCACTCCGGAAATTAACCAAATACTCCAACTGTTCTTGTGCTGTTTTAAACTTCAATAATACTTCACTCTCTATCGCACTACTATACCCAACACCTCTTTGATCCAAAGAAACAATTTGATACCCCCTACTTAAAAATTCTTTAACTGCATTTGTATTGGATCCTATTCCACTAGCAAATCCAGGTCCTCCTTCAAGGTATAAGATATACTTTGGTTCATCTGGAAGGATGATTTCAGAAAGATTGAAATTGGATGAATATTTCTGAATAACCGTCACCACCACTTGAATGATTGTTGAAGAGATTTTATTTAATGGTACATCAAATGAAATTCTTTGTTCTAGTGTGTCTTTCAGATGGATTGATTCAAGAAGCTTCATGGTTCGGTAATGTTGATGATTTTTGTCAACGAGCGTAGCGAGTTGACATCACTAAGACACCACCAATTAAGAAGACTAGTCAACGAGCGTAGCGAGTTGATTTTCATCACTAACTAAGACGCTTTACCACTATATTTAAGACTAGTTATGCGAGTGAAGTAGCTACTACCAAGTGAACGAGCGTAGCGAGTTCACTTAACTAAGATACTTCACCACCAATTAAGAAGACTAATGCGAGTGAGTCAACGAGCGTAGCGAGTTCACTTAACTAAGACAATTCACCACCAATTAAGAAGACTAATGCGAGTGAAAAAGCTACTACCAAGTCAACGAGCGTAGCGAGTTGTGTGTTACTAAGACACTAAGACACTTCGCCACTATATTTAAGAAGACTAGTAATGCGAGTGAAGAAGCTACCACCAAGGCAAAGGCATATCAAAGGAATACCAAAGGCATATCAAATTAACCTTGACAAAGGCATTATTGAAGTGTATGTTGAATGGAAATGTATTTCAATTACAGGTAAGGGACTTGAAGTATAATTAACTTATAGGCTTTACAGTGGTAGGATGAAGAATGAAGTTCACCTTGAAAGTATTCTTCTAACAGTGAAGTAGAACGGATTTACTCGGAACACTGCATTTCCATCTAATCTTTAACTGAGATATTTCTTGCAAATTGTATTGAAATATCCTTCATTCGCCTTGGATTGAACCCATTATACAACTTGTAACAACTGGCAGCATAAACTCTCTAGATTGTCAGCACAATTTCCTAGGGACACCCTCCAAGTATTCTCACGCGAGTGCACAATTGAATCAAATCCATTTTACTCTCACGTTCAATAAGCCTGTCACTCTTTACTTTAGCTTACGCTTTTACATTGGCTACCTATTTTTACATTGGCTACCTATCTATACCTTAGCTATCTCTCTTTAGCTACCTATCTATACCTTAGCTATCTCTCTTTAGCTACCTACTTACCTTGAAACGGCCCCCTTCACACACTTTTGCAGCCACCACCACGCGAAAATCAATTTTTATTTCTAAACAAACGCGTAACGAACTCATGACCATGGTAACAACCACCAAAACAGTCAAGTTCAACAAACCGATCTTACCTAGCGTTAAAAACTCCATATCTACTAAGGAACTACTTATTCGACTCCAAACCTTATCTGAAGAGCTCTCTTCGATTGATCAAGAATTGGTAGATGTTACACACTTCCAAAGTCTACTGAATGATCTAGTGAATCGGAAATTATTAAGTCACACCAACGTTGGAGTACAAGCTTACGCGTGTTGTTGTCTTTCTGATATTTTAAGGATCAATGCCCCAAATGCTCCGTTTACTGCTAGTCAATTGTCTGATACATTCAAGGCATTTTTCAGGCTGTTCAAAAGATTAGGTGATCCAGAAGGTCCCTACTTCCAACAACAAGCTTACCTTTTGAAAAGATTAGCTGAAGTTCGGTCCGTCATTTTAATAACAGATTTGCCCAACTCGGTAGAACTAATCGAGCTAGTATTTAATACATTCTATGACTTGGCTAATAAAGAGATTCCAACGAAATTGGAACCTTTGATTAGTGATATTCTTTCGGAAATCATCTCAGAACTGGAAATCATACCGCCCCTGGTGGTCAAACTCATATTGAGCAAATTCATAGGTGCGGCGGATTCGAGGGTTGTTACATCAAATATTTCAAATCCAGGTTTGGTATTTTCAATGACCATTTGCGAAGGTAATATGGATAGAATGTCAAGGCAAGTTGCTCAATATTGTTCGGAGGTGCTTTATGAAGTGACTGAAGTAAATACTGAAGGCGAGAAGAGTTCTACAGGTGACTCATCGAAAACTACGTTAATCAAAATCCACAATTTATTTGTCCAAATCTGGAAACACCTTCCCGAACTTCTCACTTCTGTGATGGGACTTATTGATGATGAACTTAATGCAGATGATATTAAAATCAGACAACTCTCCACTGAAACAATTGGAACCATTCTAGGTTCAGCTCAAAGAGTCAATTTTTTTGTTGCTCATAGAACAACATGGAATAACTGGTTAAAGAAAACAACCGATGTTTCTCCAGAAGTACGTGTAACTTGGGTAAATCAACTACCAAATATATTCCAAGGGAACACTTTAACCACTGATGTGAACACCTCTCTTGTTAATTGCTTACATAAATGCCTCCTTGATACTGATGAAAGAGTTAGGTTTGCAGGGTGCAAAGCCGTTTCCAAGATCCCATTTGCAGTATTCACAAGTAGAATTTGTAATAAGAACATCATGACTACCCTAGGTCATTTGATAAGAGAAAAGCATGTTAAGATCCGAAACCTAGCAATAGAGGTATTTGGGTCTCTCTATAATGACTTCTATAGTGCTGATGGAGTGATTGATTTTGGTAATCATGATGAAGAAGAAAGCTTGGAATTGGAAAAGTTGCTCCGCCAAGGTATTCACAATCAAATCTTATCTCTAGTATACATCAACGACGTCAATATCAATGCTGTGGTTGACTTGAGCATTTTTGAAAAGTTGCTTCCTTATACTGAATCGAAGCCATTGGTTAGAGTGGAGAGAATCGTTGAATTCTATAGCAACTTGGATGAAAAGGGGAAGCAATCTTTTGTTGCAATCAACAAGAGACAACAGCAGATATCCAAAGTTTTAAAGGTACTTGTGGAATTAACGGAATCAAAGGAAGAAGACGAATCAAAGTTAGAGAAGGTTATTCTGTGGATTTGTGTGGCATTCCCTGAAAACTCGAATGCTTATGCATGTATTGAACTGTTGGTTAAGTTGGGCAAATCTCGTTTTCTGTATTTGATAAAGATTTGCATTTCTCCAGAATCAGATTATAATACCGTCCGTAATTCGATACGAGAGCTCCTCGTTAAATGTGCTGATCCAAAGAATTTCGATAATTTGGCAATCGATATGACAGATGTGATGAAGCTTCTTTTGTTGCGGTCTTCTGTTTTACTTTATAATAAGAGTAACATTTTGGAATTGATCAACTTTTCAAGAAACCCAGAGAATAAGTGGTATGGGACTGCCAATGAATTGTTGGATAATGTTGCCACGACCATCCCTGATGTTTTCAAGTTACATATTAAGGCGATGACTGATATTGTAATTGCTAGTAAACCTGAGATAGGTATTGAAAACGCACTGGTTTCCGGGGAAACTTCCGAAGGAGCAACTCCAGATACTCGGAATAATGCTTACACCCACAGTGGTTTACAGCTTCGCACAATCTATCGATTTATTCAAAAGTACCCCAAACTTTTCCCAGTGAACTACGAGTTTTCAGAGGCATTAAAGAACATAGCCATTAATGGAACACCCAGAGAAGCCAAGTATTGTATCAAAATTCTTAAATTGAGGGAACGTAAAGAAGTTTGTTGTTCTGCAATTGTGAATGCGATTTATCCGTTGGATTTGGAAAATCCAAAATTTGTAACTCACTTGTCCTCAATTGCTGAATTATTTATTGTAGATCCTTTACTGATTCAAGATAAGGCAAGTGAATTGACAGAATTGCTTATTAGGGAGGTATTTTTGAAGAATCGTAGAATTGACGATTCTGTGAAGGAGGAAGTTGTAAATTTGCAAGTTGATGATGTTTCAAAAAATAAGCCATTGGATTGGATTAACGATGATACATTGGATGCAAATTACCTTCTTCATTCCACTTTATATGAAAAACTTCTTGCCTTACGTCTTCTTGTGAATAGGCTTCGAGGAATGGAAAGAGATCCTGCGACGCTCACACCTGAAGAAAAGGATGATATCATCAGTAACGCTCAACCTGTACTTAAACTATTGATGTCATTTATTGGTAACAGCGGTGAAATCATCAACAAGCTGTCACCTTCATGGCCAACTCCTGAATTGTATAAGCTGAAAATCCGTCTTGCAGCAGGATGTTATTTGCTCAAATTGGCAAAATATCCAATTTATAGTACGATGATTCTACCCATCACATTAAGAAGGTTAACGTTTTTACTTACAGATGTGAATGAAAATGTTCGATCCCAATTTAGGGTTGCATTGCAAAAGAAATTGACGACGGAGCTGATCAGTGAGAGATTCTTAATGATAATTTTCTTTTCAGCTTTAGAACCTGTGACTGAATTGAAGAATAATGCTTCCATGTGGATTAAGTCTTTATTCAAACGCCAACAAGCTAAACAAAGTATTCAACTAGAAAAGTCACTTGTAAGGGTTATACACACATTGTCACATAATGAACAGGATCATAACGAATTGGATGGTCACTTGTATGCGATCAATTTCATTTCCTATTTTGTAACAAATATTGCAACCCAAGAAAATGTATCCTTGTTATATTATCTTGCAAGTCGAGTGAAACAATACCGAGATGCTACAATTGACCAAACTTTATATGATGAATCAAGCACTGATGCCTATAATTCAACCCTGAACTTATACCGAGTTGCGGAGCTTTCTCAATTGGTCATTAAAGAATACGCTGATAATAAAAACTTAACCGTACAGACATGGCCTGGGAAATTGAAATTGCCTCTTGATATTTTTGTTCCGATGACGCTGACAAAGGAAGCTCAAAGTGTTGTGACTCGGGTTTTCATCCCTGCTGCAATTCAAGAAGAGTTGCGTGGCCCAATAAGGAAGAAATTGTTTGGTGGTGGTAACAAGAGAGTTCAGCAAAGTAAGGGTTTAAACAAGGCTCAACCCCAACAGAAGAAAGTGAGAATTCAGAAGGTTGCAAAGAAGGTTAAGAAGGTGGGAGTACTGAAAGTTGGGAAGACCAAGAGGTCAACTTCACCTGCGCGGAAAAGCGCACGATCTACTAAGAAGGTTGATTATGGCGCGCAACTTGAGAGTGAAAGTGGGAGTGAAAGTGGAAGCGGAAGTGGAAGTGAAAGTGAAGATATGAGTGATTAGTAGAGAGGAATAATGCAGTTTAATAATTAGTCTATATTGGAGTAATAAAAGTGGTTTAATGGATGATTAGTCTGGTGAAGAGTAGATTATACTAGAGAATTGCTAGTGCTAGACATATGTAGTATTATTCGTATATTACTTTGCAAGGATGTTGCATTGAATATTTTAAGCAAGATGATAAAGCCGATTACTTAGCTAAGGCGGGGTTGTTAGCTAAGATTAGTTACCCTTGGAAAGCGTCAAGTACCCTGAACGGGACCCTAACCAAATTAAGAATTATCACATTTAGTAACGTTCCAAACCACAATTGTATGTGGGGTTTTCATTGCGAGGTAGAGCGAGAATTCAATCTTACTTGTTTTTGAATCTTTCTGACAATAAATATAAAGTGAATTGCAAGGAATGAATGATAGTTTCAAAAAGTTGGAAATGGAAGAAGCGATGGTATTTTATGAGAAGAAGCAGTGGTATTTTATGAGAAGCACCTGTGGTATTTTATGAGTATATGAATATAAAGCAAATTAAATCTTGCTGTCCGCATGAACCCCCTCATTTTCATGGGTATATGACCTTAAAACCCCCACGAAAGAAATCAATGTTACATTGAATTAAGGTTATTAGTTTGATTCATAACATGCCACAACATAACCAAGTTTTATATGTCCACTTGATGAACTGAGGTCATAGTTATAGCAATGTGTTCGTTTATGCGTCACAAGATTTGCAATTCAATTTAAGGTTTTGAGCAAATCTATGGTAATGGCTGAATATGCATAATCATCACCGTATATGCAAGAGAAGCCGAACTTGCATCGAATAAATGTGAGCCTCACAGTATGTGTAGAAGCATCAAGTTGCATTCAAAGATAAGCATTAATACAATATCAACGGCTATCAGACGAAAAGATACATGATAGAGCAAGATTGTCTTTTTGAACAATGTGGCGAAGACTTTAAAGAATCGCGAATTAATACAATGTATCACATGGAATATCGGAGGAAAACTTAAAAAACTTTAATACAGAAGGTGATTTCAAAAATAAAATGTGGCCACATGGAGATTGAATAATCGCAAGAGTCCCAAATTGACATGATCATGTACGATGTGTAGAAATATTTTTACGGCCCCACTCCTTGTGCTTACAAAAACCCTTACGAACATCTATAATGAGATTGACGAAAGGGGGTTTAAAAAAAAACGAGTGATAAACATATAAATCTATTCCAAAATTCACATTTTAATTGTTCATTATATTTAACAAACGATCTGGTTTGCGTATTACCTTGTAATAGCACAACTTGGTTAGCTTCCCCTTATAAAATCCACTACATAACCCACCACGGCTCCTTTACAAATTACCTATGTCAAAAGAAATCATTAATGAATCCGTTTTATCATTTGAAACCGAAGTGACGGAAAAAGAGTTCGAAGTGTTGATTAAGTTGGACAAACCTTGGTGGAATTATGATTATCTTAGGTTTTTGCATTATTGTATATTTTTAACTACTTTAACATCAACTAATAATGGTTATGATGGATCTATGCTTAATGGTTTACAATCTTTAGTATCATGGAGGCGTGATATGAATCATCCAACAGGTCAGGTTTTAGGGGCTTTAAATAATGGATGCCTTTTTGGTACCATATGTTCATTTCCATTTGCTTCTTGGTTATCTGATAGATATGGTCGTAAAAGTATAATAATGGCAGGGAATTTTTTAACTGTAATTGGAGGTATTTTACAAGGAACATCAAATAGTTATGGATTTTTCCTTGCATCTAGAGTTATCATTGGATTGGGAGCTGGTGTTGCAACTGTTTCATCTCCTTCTCTAATTTCGGAATTGTCTTATCCAACGTATCGACCAACTTCAACAACTTTCTATAATGTTTGTTGGTATTTAGGAGCTTTTATTGCAGCTTGGGTGACTTATGGAACAAGAACAATAAAATCATCATATTCTTGGAAAATCCCTTCATACTTGCAAGCTGCGATGCCTTTACTTCAGATTGTTTTGTTTTGGTGGGTACCTGAATCTCCCCGATATTTGGTTGCAAAAGGAAAATCTGAAGAAGCTTCAAAAGTGTTATTTAGGCTTCATACAGGTAATGGAACTGATGATAGGTCCAAGAGATTGGTTGCGTTTGAATTAAGAGAAATTCAAGCTGCAATAGAATTAGAAAGATTGAGTCAAAAAACAAAGTATATTGATTTCTTAAGGATTCCTTCATTTAGAAAAAGATTATTCTTGACTTTATTTACAGCTGTCATGATGCAACTTTCAGGTAATGGACTTGTTTCCTTCTATTTATATAAGGTATTGAATTCTATTGGAATTACTGGAGAGACAAAACAGCTACAAATTAATGGTGCATTGATGGCATATAATTTGGTGATTGCTTCAGTGATTGCTACATATGTTGGGAAATTCCGTAGAAGAACCATGTTCTTATTTTGCACTTCAACCATGTTAATTTCTTATATTGTTTGGACTGCGTTATCGGCAATTAATGAGAAGAAACATTTTGAAGATAAGTCTTATGCCAATGGGGTGCTTGCTATGATATTTTTGTATTATTTTGCTTATAATGTTGGTATGAATGGATTACCATTTCTTTATATTACTGAAATCTTACCTTATTCTCATAGAGCAAAAGGGATCAATATTTTCCAACTAACTCAGCAACTCGTTTTAGTCTATAATGGATATGTGAATCCAATTGCAATGGATGCTATTGGTTGGAAATATTATATTGTTTATTGTTGTATTTTGGCAGTTGAAGTAACCATAGTGTTTTTCTTTTATTTGGAAACAAGTGGGTATACTTTGGAGGAAGTTGCAAGAGTTTTTGGTGATGAATCTTACCTTACTGAATTGGATGCAAAAACAAGTAGTAGTCATGGTGAGAAGTTTTCAGAAGATGATGTTTAACTGCGGACTTTTGATGGGCAGGGGTAGTGTGCCATATACTATTATAGAGTGTATTTTCATATTCAAAAAATCTACCATAAACCAGGATTATGCATTCAAAAAGATATTTACCATTTCAAATATTGTCCATTTCAATTCCATTTTATTAGGCTACCTTTTTAAAATAATACTGCCCATTTTAATTCCACTTTCTAACGCTAATTCTTTCATTATAGAATAAAAATTACTTTGACCAAATGGCTGCAAATTATTGAAGTGACACAAAGCACTTCCCGCAGTAGACTTTAAATTAAAGCCATTTTTATTTCTATGATGTTGCTCTAGCATTTAACTCAGTATTCTATAGTTCAATCAACTCACAACAGACTCCATGCCAATTCTGATGGAGATTTAATTCTCATCATGACTAATGAAATTAAATAGGCAATGGCTAAGATTAAATTCTGATCATCATGGCTAGTGAGATTAAATACTAATAACTAATGAGATTAAATCTTGTTCTCTCAAGATGGATCGTTTACACGTGGCAGTTGAGATTAGATCTTGAGATCTAATAATAATTGAGGGGCAAGTTTGGCAATGGCTTTGAATTCATTCTCAGATATTGTAGATTCAGGTACAATATGGCTTATACATTGGGTTAGAATAATACTTAAAAAGTTATCACACCTTTGAAAACTAAAATATTGATTGAGTGTGTTTATTTGAAAATTAAAATATTGATTGAATGTGTTTCTATGAATATGTTTAAAAGTACACTTACGCTCCCGTTTCGTTATCTTTACAAAAATAACAAATGTACACCTTCTAAAATTACACCCCATTAACTCACCCCTCCCCGCACCCATTTCTTCCTCGGCTTCCCATTCTATGGAAGAATTGAAATATCACAGACTTAGTTGACTTGCGGATAAAAGTACAGGGCAACTAAAGCATTTTAAGGTTTAACTTGAGGACAAAAGGAATATCCAGATAATTCTAAAAGATAATCCGTAGTGGTGGAACTTTCTAGGTTAACCAACGAATATGCTAAGTTCCAAGTGGTTAACTAATTTTCCAAGAACAACTTGAACAAGTGGGTAGTTTACTAACTCATTTTGGAGGATTTGGCATGACTCATGCTGAGAAGTTGTATTTAAAGGAGAGATGAATTGAATATGGTAAGTAGGTATGAAAGTTAAGCAGTATAAGGTATCAAAGCTAATTATGTTTAGTAAAGATATAAAGTCAATTAGGTAAGATATAGATAATTAGTAAATGTTAATAGTTTAGTAAGTTTGTTACAACCCAAGCAACCATCTAAAACTGCTACAATAAACTTCTTAGCATAATTTAGTTAACTTGTCAAAGTATTCTTCAATTGCTGCAAATACTAAAACTCTGCATAAATGCACGATATAAAACACAAAAAAGTATGAATCAAGGTTTGTGCTTGATGTCCATTTAGTCGGGACTGATAAGACAGAATTATGATACATATACACCCTTAACTTATCTTACTCATACACCCTTGATTCCTCCTTATGCTCTTACACCCTTGATGAACACTCCTCAATGACTTCTTTATCCTGTGAACGGCTGCAAATGTCAGAGCATCGCCACATCCCCTACTTAAATAAAGTTTAGCACAGCCACCGCGGAGAAATAATTAATTCCGTTGGAGTCAGTAGGATATAAGTGGATTAATATATAAATGAAATATTGTATATATTAAATAACTCATCCAAGTGATTAACATTCAAACATGTCTTCTAGTACTTTAGGTTTTGGTGAATGGAGTAATACGTTTACTGTTACTCCAACATCTTTGACAACAATTAGAACAAATGCAGCTTCTTCATTATCCAATTATGCGGCTAGTATAACCCATGCTGCGGCACATCAAACCAATTCAGCTTCCCTTTATATCTTAAATCATTCTTTAAGAGGTGCTTTAGCAAGACTTACAATTATCAGTGCAGAGGAGTTTTTAGCAACCGCGACTGTTTCAGATTCTGCAACACAAACTTTGAATCCTTCCATACAAGAAGCTCAGCAAGCAATAGTACTTGCAACTTTAAACCTTCAAAGTCTTTGGAATTCAGATAATAAATATTATACCATCTTATCATTAGCTGGAAATGCGATTTTCACCGGGTTATTTGCATTTGTTTTTATTTCTCATGTGGGACTTCTTGCATGGTCCAGAAATTGGTATGTAAGTCTTTGCTTCATATGTGGAACGTTTTTGGAACTTTTTGGTTACTCAGCAAGAATCATCTCCTCTCGTGGTCATGAAAATCTTCCAAATCCTTTTATTGCTCAAATCTGTTGCTTAACTATAGCTCCAGCTTTTATTATGGCTGGGATTTATTTCATTCTAGCTCAATTGATGGTTGCTCAAGGTCCAACGTCTGCAAAGTTGAAACCATTATGGTTTTCTTATATCTTCATTACATGTGATTTTATAAGTTTAGTTGTACAAGCTATAGGAGGAGGAATTGCATCTTCAGCATCAAAGAAACATGAATCTGCAAAACCAGGTTCAAATATAATGTTAGCTGGAATTGCATTCCAACTAGTAACTATGACGGTATTCTTATATTTCTTGTGTGATTACTTTTATAGAAGTATCTTTCATTATAAATCACTGGCTCCAAAGTCTTTCAAATCTTTCCTACAAATCTTGTTTGGTACAACTCAAGGTAGGAAATACCAACAAGAATTGTATGAATCTTATGATGAAAGATTCATCCCTCAAAGAACTCACCATCCAGAATTATTTAGATATCTTCCATTAGCAATTTATACTGGCATTCTTTTGATTTACATCAGATGTGCCTATAGAATCGTTGAATTAGCTGAAGGTTGGCATGGATATCTTATTAGTACTGAAGGCTTTTTATTTACCCTTGATGCTACTATGGTGTTCCTTACAGCTTTGTTGTTTATTTTTTTTCATCCTGCTATTGTATTTGGTAAGGATAATAACCTTAGTAAGTCTATTCGTGATCTTAATAAGGAATATCAAGAGGAGAATGGCGAAGAAGAGCATGTTAGCCTGTCTGGTGAAAGTTCCAATGTACAAGAGAATGCAAAGCATTCTCAAGAGGATATTGCAAAGCTTTCCAAAGAGGATACAAAGCTTTCCAAGGATACAAAGCTTTCCCAAGAGGAGACTGTGCAAGTTTGAAGTCTGAAAATTTCTAACTGTACATGCGAGCGAAGCGAGTTGACTGTTCACTTGTTGAAAAAGTTACTACTGAAGTTACTACCGCGCTAGTTTCTAACTGACAAGCTTGAATGTGTCTAACTGTAAAAGTTTCTAACTGTACAAGTATGAAGACTTTTAATGATACAATCAATTTAAATGTTTCATGACCCAAGTCTGAAAAATTTTACACCTTCACCTGTTCAGGCATTTACACTGTCGTTTTCTATCGCTCTTATAAATTTGTAGAATTACTTTGCAACTTCTTTATTCAGAATTTGAGATTTAAATTAGCGTAATGTAAAACTGATGACATTAACTACGAGTTGGAATGACTTCTTTAACTGCGAGTTGAAGGTCTGTAAAATTGAAACTTTTTGATCTTTCCCTATGATCACTACAATGTCGTATTTTGATGTTCTATAATCTTGTAGAGTTAAGACACGAATTACCATGCATCACCTCATCTCCATTCATCACCTCACAATCTCCATACATCCTCACAATCTCCATCCACACCCCAACTACAAACCTGGTTACTAATGCATTCCTACCCCATCACCTCTCCATCTCCTTAATACATTCAATCCTTCTATTCACCACCCAATCTTCACCTAAAATACTCAACCTCGCCGCCGCAGGGAACCTCTTTTCCTGCACCAATTGAACCCATGGTACCACCAAACTATACATCAACTTATGACTCTGTTTACCATAGACCGGCAAAAAGTGTTTTGCAGCCACATCCCACCATGCTGCTATAATACTATAATGAGTATTAGTTAGAAGATCCAAAGGAGTGTTTGCCATTCTAGACAAGAATTTCCAACTTGCTGCTGGTGAGTAACCTTCTAATTGGTGGTCTTGAATTCTACACATTACAGACCAAAGGGCAGCAATTCCCGAGACTCTTTCATCATATTTGACGTCATCTTCCCACTTGCCACCTTCTTTCTTCCTCCAGCCCATTTGAGTACGACCTTCTTCTGTATCGATACTTCTTGAGAATCCTATTATAAATGGACACTTTTTAACAAATCTAGCAGTAAGATAATATTCGAATTCTGGGAATGCCTTTAATAAATTACATGCGAGTTTGGCCAATGGCATTGCAGCATTCTGTTGAACTGGAACTTCTGTTTCGGCTTGATCTACAAGAGCTTTTGCTATGAAATTAAGTGTCCAATGATAAGCAAGCTCTAGATGTTTTGCAGACGAAACTAATCCAACCACTTCATTGAAGATTTTGTTGAATTGAGTGGTCAGATTTGAAAGTTGACCGAATTTGGGGTTGATTTTTCTTCGTAAAACTCCAACTTGTTTCTTCAAGTCTTTATTTTCATTTAATTTCAATACAACATTTTGTTTGATATCTTTAATATCATTTGTATATTTCACAAATAATGCCTTCAGGGAATTCCCTGCAGCAGCTTGTTCAGCAAGTAATAATTCTTGAGCTTCAATCGCTTTCTTTGCATCTTCCTCTTTCTTCTTTGCATCTTCCTCTTTCTTCTTTGCATCCTCCTCCTCCTTCTTTTTCGCAGCCTCCTGGGCCTGCTTCTTCGCGGCCAACTCCTGCGCTTTTTTTTCGGCTGCCAATTTTTCTTGTTGTTCCTTCAACTTCTGCTCTTCTAGTCTAAGCTGCTCTTTACGTTTTGCTTCTTGTTCACTTTTAATTCTTGCCTCTTCTTCTTGACGAAGTTTTTCCAAACGTTGTTGTTTTTCTATCTCTTGAATAAGTCTTTTAACTGTATTGTTTTGTAGGGCAAGCTTACTAGCTATATTGTTGGAGTTGTGTAAGATATTTGCTCGAGTTGTTATATCTCGAACCCCTGCTCGTTCATTTAATGCTGTGTATGTACTATGAAGGTTTAACTGAAACAACTCTGAAACAACTTCGTCCTGCGAACCAGTATCTGCCAATGGATTGGGATTGTCATAATCCGTTATGAGTGTGGGATTGTGTATATAATCTTGGATTCCTGATTCATATCTAATACTATCCCCAAGAAGTTCAAAAATCAATGGATCTCGTTGTTCGGGTAATTCAAACTTCATCTGCAATTTTCTTTAACTAAACAATTCTAAAAATCATCTCCCTTCCCTCAAATCCACGTGATCGGTAGTAGATAACTTTTTACGATACATGCGAATTTTTCATCAATGAACCTTATACGTAAGTTCTCGACAACTACAACGCTTGCCAAGGCAGGTTATAGTACTGTTTTACCGGTGCATCATTTGGTTCCTGTTAAAAAGGCAGCATTAATGTCAAAATATCAAAATTTGCTTTTACCAAAAGATGATATTGAATCTGTTGGATATAGACCCACTGAGATTGATCAAGACAGGTTAAAGGATCATTATCAAAACACCTTGAAAAGTGATTTATTATTACATAATTATGAACATGAAGCTGAAGTGATTCTTGGGGAAAAGAAGCGCGAATGGGGTGTTGATTCTCCTTATAAATTATATAGAAACCATAAAAGAGCACGTATATATGGTCGTGCCACTAAGAATATTAAACCAGTGACTTTTAAAAATGTTCCTGAATTGCAATCCATATTCATTCAATCTTATAACAAAGATTCATTGGAAGAAAATTGGTTGAATGTGACTACCAAGTTACAATTATCTCAAATCACAAATGTTAAGGCTAAGCAGATCTATGCCAAAGCCAACATCTTACCTTGGAAATTGCGTCAAGGAAAACCATGTGGAGCCAAGGTGGAAATCTCCGGCTTGGATATGTCTCAGTTTGTTTCAACATTAACTGAATTGGTCCTTCCAAGAATAAGAACTTTTGAAGGTATAAAGTTGACTTCTGGAGATAATAATGGGAATATCACTTTTGGACTTGATTCCGAAAACTTGAAATATTTTCCTGAAATTGAAAGTTATCAAGATTTGTTTCCTAATTTGAATGGGATGCATATTACTTTTAAGACGAGTGCTAGAACGGATGAGCAAGCTAGAGGTTTATTGAGTGCTTTGGGATTTCCTTTCTATCAGCCAATGAAGTAGAGGAGGGATGGCAAGTGACTGGAGTGTGGAAGAGGGATATTGTTGAACTGGAGAGGTGACTGTAGAGGGATTTGTGTTGAACTGGAGAGGTGACTTGGGGTGGAGGAATAATGAGAGTAGAAAATATACCTGAAGGATATCACAATGGTGATCCCATGGTCACTGTAATATTTAATGAGGAGAAAGTCTGGCGAAGGTATTCATTCGACTGTCCCTTTTTGATCATCAATGTTCCATAAAGACCATTTCTTCACTTAAGATAATATTCTTAAGACCTTCCACTTCAACAATTTTCATTTAAAGTTACCATAGAAACATTTTGAGTAAATAGGAAAATGTTTACGAATAGGAAGCTCATTAGCCCTGAGCTCTCTCATCGCAGCTCGGTTTGCTCGCTGTTGATAAATACATGTACATAATACCTTTAATGTAGAGCGAAGAAAATGGTGGCTTCAAAGCGCGCAAATGAAACTTCAGCACCAACAGTGGGAGTGAAGATGGAGAGGGCTAATTTGCTCATTGACTACCAATATTAAGGTTAGTCATTATGTATATACCTTACCTCTTTTTAGTTATAGTTTATTTTATGAAAAAACTGTTTACTAAATCTAAAGACACTTCTTAGTAATACTTTCTTTCTTCTTCCAGCCCTCTTTCTTCCTGTCCTCCTCCCTCAATGATACGCTCAATGTTACGCGAAGATTTACGAGATTTTCCACCGCGTATACCGATTTAAAGCTCTACCGATTAAAAGCTCTACCGATTTGCTCTACTGGAGACGACTTCTTTAAAGTGCGGTAATTGCTTTGACTCGTAATAAATAGCATTGATTGAACTGATCTGTTGATTGAAGAGAACTGTTGACTGAAGTGGGCGAAATAAATCTGAAGTGATCATCGATAGTCTAAAGTGAAATCAGTCTAAATTCAAAGTGAAAGGTGTTATTTGGTCTGATCGGAAAAGAACTTAATCTGTTTGAATAAGCCTGTTTGTCTGCTCAGACATTAAATATTCACAGGGTATCCAATCAAACATGCCCATCAAATCAATAGTCCATGAATTTGCTATCCTATACACTTCTCGGATCCATCAAAAAGATAAGAAATGGAACGATGGAGTCCTAAAGTATTATGAATTTAATCGTAAATTGGAAATTCTTAATGAAGATCAAACTCAAATCATCCTGACGGACTTTTTTGTTGGGAATATACTGGCAATGACCATTCTTGCTGAGAATAATCAATTAACTTTAACCAACGGGAAGTACCTTGTTGAAATGTTGGAATTAAGAAGAAAGTATACAAGAATTCTTCAAAATGAAGCTGGTCTTTCTTTGGTTGATATTAAGTTTGATATAGCCGTTAAGAAAGAGAAGGTGGAGGAAAAGGTTCCTCAGGTGAAAGCAAGACCTATTGGTTTAAGAAGACCTAAAAAAAATGATAATATTATACCAACGGGGTATATTGAGCCAACTGAACTGGCATTGAAGCTTGAAAATCCAAGCGAGTCAGAAGTAAGAAAATTGTCTGAGGGACTATCTAAGGTAAATCGGTCTCAAGTTCAGGTAAATCGGTCCCAAGTTCAGAGTGGAAAGCAAAATCAAAACGACGGAGGGGGGTTTCAAAAGGAGGGAAGGGAGTTAGAAGTTCAGAAGGAACCAATTGACCTGGAAGCAAGTTACTTTTCCAAAGCTACTCCAACAGTAAGAAGTTCAATGAATTTTCGAAATACAACTCAACCCAACATGTCACTGGAAGTACCAAGGAATGTGAGTGAACTGCCTCAAAGTTTCCATAATTCTACACTGCCCATGTATCTTGGTAAAAGTACAGTTCCATTAACTATTAAACTGACCACAGTACCATTAACTATTACACTGACCACAGTACCATTAACTACTACACTGACCACAGCACCATATGAAATTACACTGACCACAGCACCAAATAAAATACTGACCCCAGCATCAACTAAAATTATACCGACCCCAGCGTCAATTAAACGTACACTAACCCCACCTACACAAACAAGTAAGAGGCGACAGCATCTACCATTAAGTGCGCTTCCATCAATAAATGTTCCTACTACGGAACGTCATGCTACTTCAGTTGAGAAAATGACATTGGATCCAACTTGCACTAAAATTATCACCTTAGAGGATCTTTACATTCCTGCTACTTTGCCTAGGATTCCTCCGAGATCAGCCAATTACTTTCACAATCATGAGACACCAGCGAGAGTGCGACAATCGTTACAGAATAATATTGATGATGAGATATATCATTCAACAAAGTCCAAGATAGAGTTACCGGCTTTAAACGGTTCAATGTTCCCTCAATTTGGTACAATACCCAAAGTTATATATTCCGAAGATAGCAAAGAGAAACCTCAGGATGGTAAAGAGAAACTTCAGGATGGTAGAGAGAAATTTCAGGATAAAGAGAAATCTCAGGATAGTAATAAAATATTCCCACCTCATGGAGGCACCCAGGATAGTGCTAAACTCGAATTTCAAGATAATGGCAAGGTAGTTATTCATAAAACAATTGTCAAGAAGGAACGTAATAACAACCTGATTAAGAAGGAACGTAATAACAACCTGATTAAGAAGGAACGTATTAACGATAGTCATGAAGACCAACATTTTCTTTCTTCAAATCCCCCAGAGAAAAGGGAAGACGCCATCATTGTTAAGAGCGAATTCATACCTGAAGATGATGTCATATTCATTTCTGAAAAGAATCTTGATTCGGCTGATATAATTTATGATTTATCTGATTATGAAAGAGATATTCAATTTGAAGAAATGTTGAAAAAGAGGAAGTTTGGGACGACAAAATCTGATTCTGCTGGATTGACGAAGGGTGGTAGATTGTCCAAGAAAAGGACAAAAAATGATTCAATTGAATATGGTTTGTCTTCATCTTCAGATTTTGACGATATAGATGATTGAGGAGGATTGGACTACAGCAAGTATTTGAATTGCGTTGAATGAATATTTACTTCAGCACTTATCATTATTCCATTTGGATTGCTTACAATCTATACTCTCTAAGTAAATAATTTATTTGCTATTTAGTTACGAGAGCATCGTCAATGGCTGATTCTACCTTCAACTGAAACTGAGAGAGTGCAATCAATTCAGTCAACTAACAAATCAATACAAGCCGCTAATGACAAAATGGTATTTTTAAATGCACTCATCAAGTAAATTATTAAGATACGTATTCTTCTCAACTTCCTTCCTTTCAGCCCTTTTCTTCAATTCCTTATCAACTTTTAATACAAATGCACTGCTTACAATACAGTTTATAATTCCATTGATAAACCTGAAAGCAGGGTTAATAGATGGAGCCAGTTGAAACGATTGAGCTGGCCAGACTTGATTCAAAGGGATATTAGCTGTCGGGAAGGTCATGTTTACAAACGACTAATTTTTGTAAATTTGGCTGCGAAATGAGAGAATTGGAGGGAATAGAGAGAGTGGAATGTAGAGAATGAAATAAATAATGACATAATGAAATCAAATGAATAAGGTTAGCAATGAACAATAAAACTTGTTAAGACCATAGTATAAGTATTATTCAAAGTATAGTAAATGGAAAGCAATACTGCCCCTCCTTTCACACTCGCAGCTGACGTAAAACGGTTAAATCTGCATCTTGCTGCAATTTTGACGTATTTACAGATTCCACGCAAAGTTATTTTTGTTAAAAATGGGAAACTTTGCAAGGTTATACTAATAGATAATTCTATTGGTTAGAATAGTTTTATTACTTTTCCTCAACATTCAATCAAAGTCACTTAAGGTTGAATTAACAAATTCTCTACAATTTCATAATTTTCTCATAATCATTAACATAAACCTCTATATGATCATACCGATTACTTGGAAGTATCGACAACATATCTACCAACAACGGCACCCTTTTCTAATTCGGCATAAATTTGAGGAACTTCGGATAATTTGGCCATCTTAATTGGGACCTTAATTAAACCTCTACTGAAGAAATCAATGGCTTCTGCAGTATCAGCTCTGTTACCAACATAAGAACCTTTAATAGAAATGGATCTTACAACAGCATCGAAAACTGGGGTGATAACCTTTGCACCTGCTGGCATACCAACAAGAACCACGGTACCTGTAGCTCTAGTGTATTCAACGGATTGAGCAATGGCCATTTCAGAAACTGAAACGTTGATGGCACCATGTGGACCACCATTTGTTACTTCTTTAATAGCAGTAACAATATCTTTTGTTTTGGTGAAATCAACAAAAACTTCAGCTCCAAGTTCTTTACAGAAAGCTTCCTTTTCGGCACCACCATCGATAGCAACAACTCTAAGACCCATGGCAAGACCGTATTGAATAGCCAATGAACCTAATCCACCACCAGCACCAGAAACGGCAACCCATTGACCTGGGGCCAAGTTGGCTGTTTTCAATGCCTTGTATACGGTAATACCAGCACATAAGATTGGAGCAACTTCAGCCAAGTTGGTTCCTTGAGGAATTCTTGCGGCTTGAACGGCATCTGCAGTGGCATATTGTTGGAAACTACCATCATGGGTGTAACCAGATAAATCGGCGTGAGCACAGTTGGATTCAGCAGAGACTTGACAGAATTCACAACTCATACATGAACCATTCAACCATTTGATTCCGGCAAGATCACCTACTTTCCATCCAACAACACCGGAACCCATAGCAACAACAACACCAGCACCTTCATGACCACCAACCAAAGGTAATTTGGTGTCTAAAGGCCAATCACCTTTCCAAGCATGCAAATCAGTATGACACACACCGGAGTACTTGATGTTAATCAAAAGTTCATTTGCTTTTGGAGTTGGCACTGGAATTTCCTTATATGCTAAAGCACCTCCGTGAGTTTCAAAAACAATGGCCTTTTGAATCTTTGGAATTGACATGTTAAACTTTATTTTATTTAGTATTCGTGAAATAATGAATCTATAATGAAGAGAAAATGGATTATAAGAATTATTGCTACTTATTTATACTACCTTTCTTCAACATCTGAAGGTGTGACTATTTGGGATTGCTGAGGTGCAAAGACAATCACCTGATGCCTTTGCTGGTAATCAGGTGAGAGTACAACCTATTAAAACAAAGACTTTGTGACAAGTTTATCCGAAATCTGATGTTTGTGGGTTTGTGTCACGGATGACGGAATAATAAGGTAAATTTTCCGGGGTTGTTCGGAGTTTTCAAGTGGAACAGCGTGGTTGTATAAGAGTTGGAAGTGTTATTGATGTTAAGTTAATAAGTTATTGAATTGAGTTGTTTTTTCAATATTAAGTTTTAGATAAAATGATTGAAAGAGTAAATAGGGGTTGCTCCATAATGGCACTAAAGAGTCCGATATGCTCGTATTCATGCATAAATATCAGCTTGACTTAGCATGAAATCAGGTGAACGGCATTCCCTCAACAAGTGGGATGAATGAGTGCGTGGGATGAATAAGTGCGTGGGATAGTGGGTGGGATGAACAAGTGGGTGATTAACAAGGTAATGAATATGCACTGATAGTTCAGTAATTATTAACTAATAAATAGACTTTTTATGTCCACAATAATAATTGACAATATAATAAGCCCCTCCGCAATACTGGCTTATTTCTCGCTTTGATTTAACTTCTGATTATTTCATTCATAATTTGCCTATACTTGTGGTGATGATGAATGAAATATGAGTATACTTCGAAATTCATATGAGTATACTCTTGAAATTGATATTAGGTGATTTACATCAGTTGATGGATAAAATCTTCATTTCATTATATTTTTGACAACGTGTAATAAGTTGTAATAGACCCTGGCATTCAAGTGATATATTCATTTGAGGTTCACTCAATTTAAAATTAAAGTAAATATAATTAATTGACTTGCCCACCAGTTATTCTAAATAAAAGTCGATTAAAACTTTCAATTGATATTACTTTGGAGATAAGTATTAATTTCCAAAAGAGATTGTATTTCAAGTTTTTGTCAGATTTATTAGGATTTAATTCTCTATTATTCTTTAGTTCTTTCAGATCTTTATTTTCATTATTCTTCAGATGTTCTTTATTCTTTAGATCATCTTTCTTATTATCTTTCTTATTCTTTAGATCATCTTTCTTATTCGTTAGATCAACCTTCTTATTCTTTAGACCATCCTGCTTATTCAGATCCTTTTGATCTTTCTTATTCTTCAAGTCCTTAGAATCCTCCTTATCCTCCAATTTCGAATCCTTCTTATCCCCCAATTTCAAATCTCTATGAGGACCCAGAATTTTCCCAGACTCACCTATATCATTTTTTAAAACTTCATTCACTTTGGCTAAAATCATATCAGTATCTTGTCTAAACCAAGATCTTGAATCATAATCATATGAATAATTTTCCAGTGGAGAGATATAATGATCCCATTCTTCGTTATATTTATATTTCCTACTGTCCATATGTGGAGTTGATAAAATTGGAATATGATAAATTAAATCTCCTTGATAAGTTACTTCAATCCAATTATGAAGAATGTTTTCTGCAATTAAAGGTATACCTTTAAACTTTTCATTTGAAGTAGGATTTAATCCGTCTTCCCCAGTAGTCTTTAGTTTGTGAGTGTTTAACTTGGAATTGCCAGTCGTTAACTTGGGATTGCCATTCTTCAACTTTGTTCTGCCATTCTTTGTTCTCTTTGACCCTCCATTCCCCTCAATACTCCTCATATCCCTAGCTGGTGAAAAGATAGCACCAACCAAAGTCTTTGGAATATATAAAGGAATAGCTCTTCTTGCAAAGCTTTTTCTCCTTGCTAATATCATCAAATTATCTTCCCGACCAAAATGAATTGGTTTAGTCCAAGGAATCTCTTCTTCCAATGTTAAATCAAATATCAATTTATTATCATTGCAATATAACAAATGATAATTATTAGCTCTAGATTTAATATCCAATTGATTTTCTACCTTATATCCAGTAAATGGAAATTTATTGGAATTCTTACAAACTCTAGCATCATGTTGACTAAACGCTATACAAAGTTGTATTAAAAGAAATATTAGCATTGATACAAATCAATTTAATCAATTAAAATAAGCTTGAACGAGTACAATAAAATTAAAGTTTTCGAGTGGCTGCAAAAAATCATTGAAATCATGAATACAGAATTTCAAGATTTCAATTACTTTATATAATACGAGTCTATACATCCAACATGGCGTCATAAGATACACAGATTAGTCAATACTAGTCACATAACTAATTTGACGCCTTAACCACTATTGGTCAAATTCTTCCCAATATGAGCTTAAGGAATAGGGCGATATGACTTAACAAGGAATACGGCGATATGACTTAACAAGGAATAGGGTGATATGAACTTTACAAGGAATACGGTGAACTTAAAAAACAATACAGCTGAATGGCAGAACTATTCATTTCTTAACTAGACACAGAGTTATAACTGAGGATTATTACCCCGTAAAACAATTGACGTGATAATCATGCACTAACCCCTGAGGTTCTAATTGTCCTAATCACACCCTACAATCACCCAATTCTCATCTTAATCTGATCTTCTATTGAGGTAATCTAATGTAAAATCATGCCATGCATATATCGGTAGTCATACAATCTCGCAGGATATCTGCGATGTACATCATAAATTTATGTTGACTAAAGAATAATCTGTCAACTCCACCAGTAAAAAAGTCGAATAGTATTCAAAGTTCAACTTGTAATTCAACTTAGCAGAATGGTTTGCACTTTAGCTCTTCAGGTTTCATTACTCATGCAAACTCTCAAACCCAGCAGCCAAAGTCAATCCCAAAACAATATCAAACATTCCCTTTTCCCCAAATAACCTCAAATCCTCATAAACAGTTATCCAACCCAATTTGTTCTCCTCAGGAGTATCATCTTTAGGATTTTTTGTAAAATAAAGTCCATCACCACCTTTGTAATATTTCTTCACATCACCGCCTGCACCAATATCACCATCCAAGTGTTTTGAATTAATAAGTGTACTTACTGAATCGGCTGATCTAAAAGTAGACACAGATGGTTGGTGTCTGATGCTACGATGTCCGTCAGCCGGTACTTCTCTAAGCTTCTCAAATCCTCGATATCCTACAGATCTATCAGACCCATGAATACTGGCCAGCATATACGACTTTTCTCCCTTCCTCAGTTTAATGGCATTTAAAATCTTCTTTCTTGTATTCGACTCATAAGGTCTAAAAAGTCCCAAAACAGGAGGGAAATCAGAATCACTAGTAAACTTGGACAGATCACCCAGCTTCTCCCTATAAACCAAATTCAAGGGATTGGCTTGATCTTCAACTTCGAGAAAGTTCTGATGAAAGTAAATGTTTTTCTTGCCTATTAATTTAACCTTCTCTTGTTCAAAGCTCACACTTAACCTATTAGTAAGTTTGTTTGATTTGCGAGCTTTGATTCTTGGGATTGCACCCACATTCCATTTCGTATTGTTAAAGTCTTTGAACTCATAATTAACAAATTCAACGTTATGAAGGTCTGGAGGTAAGAATCCAGGATTGATTTTTTTGGGTATAAGGAGGGCGTTGAATTTTGAATTCGACTGTACTGGAACTGCAAGCGTAAAGTGACCACCTGCTTGAACCAGCTTCTTGGTAACAACCATTAAAGGGGTATTATCATTAATATCTTTGAATACCAAGGAGAAACCATTTCTACATTTAGGTTTTTTATGCTTATCCACAAAGATCGTCTCAACATAATAACCAGGTGCATTTCTACAATAAACATGTTTTAGGTCGGGATTGGTTGTAAGATACAAGTCCTTTCCATATTTTAGAACATGATACTTCCAAAAGGGAGTTGTTGAGATTTGCGAATGATCTGTAATGTAATCCGTTTCTGTACTCATTCTGGAGAAAGTTGAAGACATACTTGGTCTCAGTGAAAACGAATCCGTTGATAATGAATATGTATCTTGACTAGGTCTAGCTTGATAAGGAGTTCTTACACTGGTAAAAGAGGACTTCCCACCCAAGGTTGTATTCACACCTTTTGGAAGTGAGATACTCTCCCTACTTTCACTCATGCTTAGCCTATTCAAAGATTGAGCCAACGAACCCTTCTTCTTATCTAAAGATGAAGCAAGTCTTGTAAAAGAAAATCTCTTCTTATTGGGAGGATATGTTACATGAACAGGTTGTTCATTGTCCATGATATCTTCCGAAGGACTTGGGAGTCTATCATCAAAGAATTCTGTTGGAGAAGTATTGTAGTAGGAAGTTTTATGTGCTAACTTGCCTTGGAAATAGTCCGACTTCAGATTGACTTGCTTCTTGGGGGTTGTGAATGGTTCGTCTAGGGTTCTTTTGAGTGGAGCAAGCGTTGTTTCTGACGAAAGCAGAAAGCTGTTTGACATGATTGGGATTGTTTAAAATGGAGATTTAAAGCAAACTTTGAGAATCAAGTGGAATGAAGATTTCAAACGTAATTTAAGACAAACACTGATTCAAGCAAACGTAACTTGAGACAAATACTGAATGAAGATTTCGAATTGTACCTTAATTCAAGCTAGGCTAACAAAATATGCAGGCTAAACTGGATGCTTAGCTTATAACCTTTTAATATACTATTAATACTTTGGAACTATTTTAGTTGTATGGTACAGTCAAGTTAATGTCACTGTTAAACTATTGTCTGAATGGTATTGTTGGAACTTATTGTCTGATTCAAAATGTCTTGTACCGTTTAATATTGCCTTCGTCTTTACAATCGTCTATGGTTCACTATTGTTGTTAGTTGTGCCGTTGTTACTTTGTCTTGTTACTCCTTGATATCTTCCCCCGTGTGAGTACTGCCTCAATATTTATATAAGCCTTAATCAACGAATGCGTAGGAGATAAAATGCCAGGGATGGGACAAAATCTTGTGACACCAATTAAAAACAGCGTCGGCTCCAGATGGAAACAAGAGGGGTTCGCCTACATGTTTCATATTGGAAATTTAATAATGCAAAGGCGTTCAATGTCTTGATGCATGTGGTCCTCTTATCACTCCAAGGATTGTTCATTGAGCCTAAGTTCATCCTATTGCAGTGTGTTTTGTTTTAGTGAGGCTTTGAGGTAAGAGGGCAAAAGTTTAGCGAGAAAAGGTCTAAATTTAACTTGAACCCTGCGCCAATCGCTTCCTAATCTCTTTCTCTAGGTTTATGTATTAAGCTTTAAATATGTTTAATTCAGGAAGTTCATCTGGGATGGTCTGGTTATGGTTGGGAAACTTCATGACATCTGCTGACTAAGCGGATCGGAAGGTACAAAGTGTCGCAGACACAAGGAGAGGCGAGGAGATGAAGAGGATGTGTAGGTGAAGTGTTGAGGTGAAGTGTTGAGGGTTGAGTTGAGTTGTTGTGTTGAGGTGTAGAGGTGGTGTGTAAGGGTTTAGTTGAGGTTTTCATAATGTAATATGGCTATTTAATAGGAAATCGTGAAGTCAACTAAATTAGATCATGTCAATCTAAACCTTTAGAACTCCTTACCTAGCAAGGCTTTTACATCGATTGCTTATGTTTCAACTAAAATAACGTTCATTTTGATTGTTTGAGTGGGTGTTACAACTCGGAATGTCAGGCATAGAAACGCGTAGGAAACATTTATAAGGGGGAAGATCGGGTGGAGCGGAGGTTGAATGAAGTAGAACTGACGATTAGAATGTGGGTGTGGAGTACATCGCCAAGGACAACCTAAGATGGGAAAGAAGTTATTTGGCTGTAAGATCGAATGTCTAAATTTGAGCTGAAATGTGGGGAAACCTTGTCAATTGCTTAGATACATCAGCCACTTTAAAGATGCGCCACTTTAAAGATGCGCCAGTTAAAGATGCTTCAGTTCAACTTGCTTCTACACTGTAATCTTCAACTATTACAATTTCAATTCAATCTCACCTATAAAATATCTGCAATTTAATGTAACAATTATTATCTTGTTACAGATAATGTACGAAGTCCTTTTTGTAAGAAATGGCTGTGACAAATTAATTCAAGCTACCGAGGCACAAGAGAATTGAATTTCAAACGGTGGCGAGGGAAGGTTTATAAATGTGTACATTTGCCTTGTACATTTGGCTTACCTGATATCAATAATAATTTTGCAGCCAAAATTTACTTTGGTGACTTGAGTTTTGACTTGGAGTGTAATAAAGTGTATAATGATATAGAATAAGATGGTGAACTTAAAAGATAACTTACTTATTATAAGAAGGTATAACTAAGCTCCTCTTCAAGTGTATAACTTTGGAGTGAAATGACGTACTTAGCTATTGAAATTAAAGAGTTCGTTTCATATCTGATATACCCTTAGAAAATATGATTCAGTTAAAGGCTTAAGTAGCAAGCTTAAAGTCATTAAGTACTAAGTTTACATTGTAGGATTTAAAGGCTATTAAAGGTTATAATTAATGTGGAATTACTACGTTATGTCTGGACTATTGCGGGAAAATATCATGACTCAACCTTTATAGTAAGTGTATCCAAGAGCTGTCCCAATGCTAAACGTTTTCACCGTTGTAACCCTTTAACATCTTTGATGAAATTTGTTTAATCATGACCAATTATATCCCTTGATTCCCAAAGGATTTTAATTCCAACATTAATATCAATTTGTTCCTCTAAGTTAATATGAAACTTTGCAGGTGTGGGTGTTCTTCGAGTGTTCTTTGGGTGTTCTTTGGGTGTTCTTTGGGTGGTCTTTGGGTGTTCTCCAAGTTACTCTTTCAAGTGTACCTCAAGTCTCCCTTTCAAGTTTACTCCAATTTACTCTTTCAAGTGTCTCCACGTATCCCTAATACCATTTCATATCCCTTATCAGATATCTAGTCATCCCCGTAATTAAACCCTGATGGTAACCCCCGTAATTAAGCCTTCCTGTATCCCCAGATATTATACCCTTCTAGTATCATTATACCCTTTAAGTATCCGAAATTATACCCTTTAAGTAAAATTATACCCATCTAACCCCCAAATACCCCCCATACTATACCCAACTCCCCCCAATTAAACCCTCCTACTACCCCCAAATTAACCTCAAGTGCACTCCTTCAGATCCCCCTCAGATATATCCCACAAAATTATTCCATTTACGAACTCCTCGAGATAACAAGCTTGCAGCAACCGGCCAACCAATATTCCATGTAATTTTATCCGATCCCCAGGTAATACTGCTGATTTCATATCCCCAGGTAATACTGCAGATTTCATATCCCTTCGTCGCGTGTTACAAAAAGTACTTATTTAAATACGTGTTACTTATGTTACTACAATGGCTCCGCATGTCACAATGGAACCACCTGTGTGTATCGCTCCTTTGGCGTGTCACGTGACGGGATAGAAGATTGGTGCGGCCCAATTTGGATTAATTGCAGCCACTTAATGAACTTCCGAAGTGGTAAGATGAATTGGTTATTTGTGGATCTTACTTTCTGGATCTTATTTTTTGATTGAAATTATGGATTTTAAATTATGTATGTATATATCTTAAATTATGTTTCTTAACTATCTGAGGTATTTTCAAGGATATAGTGAATTATATTATTGTTTAACTTGGACTACAATACTCCAACTAAAGCAAAAGTATGGTTTTTAGATTTTTCAACCAATTGACCGAACTTTGTAATTTTTTGAGAACTTCGTAATCTTCAGTATTCTGTATCGTCAACCGGCTAATTTGAGATACTATGCAGAAGGAAGAAGAGAATATGGGAGATTACATTTATCCATTGGCAATTTAACAAGTTCATATTTGGAGGAATTTCAACGATGATACGCGATATCTTACATGCGCCATTCCTTTGTGATATAGATTCATTTGTATTTTATTATTTCCCTTGTTGACTTGATTTGTTTCAATGATTTCCCTTGTTGAGATTACTTTTTAACATCACTTGTAAGTTTTCCCTTGTTCATGTTCTGACTTTTCCCTTGTTAAAATCACTTGTTCTGACCTTTCCTTGTTAAGTTTACTTGTTCTAACTTTTTCCTTGTTAACATCACTTGTTTCATTATTTTTGGTCAACTTTACTTGTTTCAATATTTTCTTGTTCATTGTTAAGTCGTTTCACGGCACATTTAGTCAATGGGGACCTCTCATCCTCATTGAATCTAGATGATTTTGCTTGAAATAGAAATCAAAACATGTATTGGTGCAGACATGATTTATCTATTTATCTACTCTAGTGATGTATTGTATGCAATATGGATAATATGGGGTATATATATCGTCTGTACCCATTAAGAGACAAGTTTATATCTAGTGATAGGAGATTACTTAGGTAGATAGGTACTTAGGTGGATAGGTAGATTACTTAGGTAGATAGATTACTTAGGTAGATAGGTATAGGTAGATAGTTAAGCTACTTTCAAGGTACATTTCATATTACATCCCAAGTTAAAGGGTATAGTATCCATTTAAACATACCCGTAAGACACCAAATGAGTATCAGTAAAGCCATATCAAATAGCTTCTTATATTGTACATCCAATTTCGATCACTTTTATTACATCCCACTCTTTGGATTAGTATGCTGGTACACACTTCTCCTTGGAGTTATTGGAATGTGGGTTGCAGGAGGATCCAAAGCATATCCTCATTTCGAAGCTATTGATATTCCATCACCAATCGAAAGAATTGGAGCAATAATCCTGCCTGGGTTTTTTGTAACCTTTGTAACCATTCATTCGGTTGTATTTTGCGTTCTGATGTACTTGGAATACTATCATCGGAAGATTGGTAAGCTTATCAAGTTCATTAAACCTACGTTACAAAAAAGGTTGGCATTTGCATCCATTGGATTTGGTATTCTCGCACAATGCTTTTTCCTTATTCAAGCCTTAGTTTCAACCATTTATATTCATAAGTTTAAAAGACCTCCACCTCATTATGCTATTTTGTTGGCAACGTTTGCAATCTTAATTATAGTATCTTTATCACTTAATTTTGTTAATTATTATATTATGGGTCAATACTATAAAAAATATGTGAATGGAGAGAAATGGAATAAGTTTACAATTTCTTTCATTATTAAGGTTACTTGGCTTTTAATTACAATGCTTGTAGCTTGTGTTTGTTGTCTATTTTATTTCAAAGAACAAACAGCAATAGCTTCAATATTAGAATGGGTATTTCATTTCTGGTATGGACTATTGTTAGCCTTTTGGACTTATGATTTGTATCCTTTAACTGAATTAAGAGCATTAAGGAAAACAGGATTCGACCTGCCTTTAAATGAACCAAAACCTCCAACGTTCATTCAAAGGTTATTTAAACTGAAATCAACAATATTACAGAGTCCTCACCTTTCTCCTTTAGAAAAGAGAAGTATGGGTGGATTTGCAACCATTACTCCGATCCCAAGTATAATGACTTCGAATCAACTGAGACTGACAGATTCAAATGTGGAGTCGATTCTGCCGTATCCTCCTGTTCCTCAGATGGATACTTTGACCCTGCCTTTTGATGAAGATCAGAAGGTTTATATTGTGTAGTGTGAGGTTCAGGTTTGTTTGTCGGATAATATTTGTCAGGATTATATTGAATAGTTTTTGAGGAAACTGAACATGTTAAGTGAATGACATATACAGTTGATGCTGATAACTTTTGATAATCTGAGTAAGCTTAAACCTGATATGACGTTTTAAAGTTTATACCATTTCTTTCTAAGATGTGCGGGCACGTTAATGTATTATGATTATTTATTTTGTATTTAGTTGTATTTTGATGGATTAAATTGTAGTGTAGACTTTGTGAGATTTTATGAATAAATTTTGCCCTTAAACACATGTTACTTAATAATTCCCCTTTCCATTGAATAACATGAAGGTACACCCAGAGTCCCCCTCATTACTACCTTCTTAAAACATCACCCCAATTAATGGCTGCAAAAAAAGTGTAAACCCTCATAATCTTCCAAAATATAAAACCACTTTAAATTTCATTGTTATTACAACTTACTAATCATAGTAAACCCTTGGAACTTGATACTTGGAACATCCCTCAGGTTCCGCCTCGTCAGAATCATATTTCCGAAAGGTCGTAACTTACCTAGAAAATTGATTTAAATTAGAAAAAATCACCTATGACTCCAATTAATAGAACATCCATGGAAAGATCAAGGGTAATGACCTTCAAATTATTATTCCATTGTATGTTGCAAAGTGCATGGTTCCATTGTGTCCTGCGCATCTCCTGAAAAATACGCGGCTCTTCGCAGCAACGAAATTTCAGTGGGGTAAGGAAATTTCGACAAACTTATTACAACTTATTAGGAGTAACTATTTGGAGTCAAATTGAAAGTTATACGTGAAGTTTACAAATCTACTTTGAATTAGCATTATATTCGTTGAATAAAGGTTGTATCATCGATAGTAACCAATACTATACTCGTTGTATTTATCGATAGTAACTATACTAGTTGTATTATCGATAGTAACCAATATAATACTCGTTGTATCATCGATAGTAACCAATACTGACTTTCAAGCAATTGGTCTTAGAAAATTTTCAAATATTACTTGAAATATCAAATTGATAAATTTTAGCCGAATATTCTTCATCTAAGAATCAAATCAAATCTAAGGTTAAGTTAGAAGCCAAATATAAGGTTAAGAGATCAAGTTAAAAGATCAAGTTAAAAGATCAAGTTAGTAAATCGAAGGCTAAGAAATCAAGTTACAAACCTAAAGTGAGCAAGTAATCACAAGGAACCGGAAAATAACAATTACTATGTCAGACGTTGAATCACTTATTGGAATAACTCCCGAACTTAGTTGTCCAACCCCCAAACAAATCCTTAGGATCTGTCTTAATTTGAAAATCTTGATTGATAAAATCATTGTAATCCAATTCAATGAAAATGAAATCACAACCGCCAATTCCCCAATCCTCAACTCAAATGTCTTGAAACTTGTTTATCGTGCTGCTGGAGGTAAAGGTGATGGTAAAAAAGGTACCAGTTCTTATAAGTATCGAGCTGCACTCGTATTTTGCTTACTTAAAGTTTGTGATTGGTATTGGCAACAAGCTGAGTTTGAATTGACAGACACAGAACTTTATACTTTACGTGCCATTTCAGCTCAAACTTTGGCAGCAAATGTATTGGATGAAGAAAAAGATGATGAATATTTATTCTTACACATCTTAACTCATCGTTACCTGATTCATGTGAATGAACGTGATCTGCAACCAACCAGTGCTTTGGAAATGGCTGTTGATATGCATTCAACAGTGGTTATTGGTTCATCAGGATACCAACGTTGTGTGAAATGGTTATGGAGAGGATGGGTGACTCAAAGTGCAGCTGATCCTCATTCATATGTTCTCTATAAAGATGTTGCTTCACATTCGGTTAGAAAACATTTCGATCCTGCAAGAGTTAAAACACCTTATTATCAGAATATTTTGGAAATCTTCTTTAGTGTGTTATATTTGGTGTTTTATTCAATTGTTTTAAACACTCATCAAGAAACAACATCTCCATTGGATTTCTTTGAGATTATGTTTTATTTCTTCACCTTTGGTCTGGTTCTTGATGAGATTGTTAAATTTTATCATGTTGGTTACAATTACTTTGGTTTTTGGAATGCTTTTAATGACGTGATGTATACTATTCATTTAGTTGCAATTGGGTTTAGAGCTGCCAGTTTGTTTCATTCAGGTCATTTGAGAGATAGGTATGATGAGATTTCCTTCCGGATTCTTTCATGTGCTGCTCCTTTCATGTGGTCTAGATTATTACTTTACTTGGAAGCGGAAAAGTTTGTAGGTGCAATGATTGTTGTAATTAAAACAATGATGAAAGAAAGTTTGATTTTTTTTGTTTTGCTTGTTGTTGTGATTCTTGGTTTTGTTCAAGGTTTCCTTGGTTTGGATGCTCTGGATGGTAAAAGTGAATCTACAAAGAGGATTTTAATTTCCTTGCTTAATGCAATCATTGGTAGTTCAAGTTTTAGTGATGTTGGGAAATTAGTTCCCCCATATGCTTCGATTCTTTATTACGCATATTCATTTGTACTTTCGGTTATCTTGATGAATATCTTGGTTGCTTTATATTCAACTGCTTATGCTGCAATAGTTGAAAATGCCACCGATGAATACCTTGCATTATTGGCTCAAAAGACATTGAAATATATAAGAGCTCCAGATCAAGAATTATATGTACCACCATTCAATTTGATTGAGTTGGCCATATCTCCACTTGGTTGGATAGTTGATAAACGCACATTTAGAAAGATCAACTATGCAGTGATGATGGTGATTTATTTCCCCTTATTGGTGTTCATTACGATTTATGAACTTTCAAACGCAAGAAGAATTCAATATAATCGGTTCAAGGGTTTTGCTGATGATGCAAACGAATTGGATACAGAATGGGATTTAACAGATGGATACGAGCTCGACGCAACTTCCGCTTGGGAAGGTATCCAAGCAAGAAACTCCGAAATCCAACAGGCATTGACTGATCAAAGGCAAGCTGAAGTATCGGACCCGGAATTTAGAATCGATGTATCGAAGTTTGAAAAGGACATTGATGCCGTAGTTCAACCTGTAACGGCTGCAAATAAAGCTGGAATCAAATGGGAGTATTATGAATTATATTCCAAGATTGATAAGTTAACAACCTTGGTTGAAAATGTGCTTCAAGAAAATCAGGAATTACGCCATCGTTCCAATGGTCTGGGTTCTGATGATCAGAGTAGTAACGAGGATAAGGTTTTTATTAAAAAGGAAAATGGAAGAAGTGGTGAGAGTGAAGCGAACTCTAAAACGAATTCAATCTCTCCAACGAATGGTGAAACAAGTGGTGCTTCGGGTGGTGCTTCGGGTGGTGCTACAAGTGATGTTTCTAAAAATGGTAAAACGAATGAGGGAGCAAATACTAGTGATCTTGATGATGATATTATGAAAAAAGACTTGACTTCCAATTATAAGACGGATGAAGATAGAATTGAAGAGACAATTGAAGAATTGATCAAGATGGATCCAACAGTTATTGAATAGTGTAAGGAAGTGGCTGATCAGCAGTTGATAGATTTTCCGTGGAATGTTTATCGTCTTTATAGTTTAAAGTAGCAACTGGAACTAGTTTACATAAAGTAGCAACTGGAATTTGTAGTGAACTTATCTTCATAAGGTTTCATTGAAATTATCATATAACCAGTGATAAAGTCAAATGAATTTACTAAGTGATTATCAAGCTATTTAATTTCTCTTATGAAGGTTTCGGGAAATTGACTCTATATCAAGACAACTTTAGTTGGGTTGTCACTTATGAAGTTGCTTCACCTTTTAATGAGTCAGACTACTTACAACTTTAATGTATTCAATTAGCCAATACTTCCTATACACCTCGTCCTACAATACTTCTACTATACACCCGTCTTAGCCTCCCAATAAACCCGACTTACCTTCCCTATACACCCGTCTTACCTTCCCAATACACCTGGTCCTACCTTCCCAATGCACCCATCCTACCTTCAATACACCTCATCCTACTGTCTTTAAATAGGCCGTGTAATCCAACCACCCATTAAAGCATATCAAATTAGGACGCTCAAATCATTACACACCATGGCAGAGTGAAAACGCCAGTCCGACCTCTCCACTGCTTCTGTTTGCCTCACCAGAAAATTTTTTAACCAACCTCAAAAGTCCAGGGATCCAGCGCTAACCCACCAAACCACCTCAATCATGCTGGAACCGACTTTCAAAAACGGTCAAGACATCCATTTTGATTATAACAAGAAATCCAAGAAGAAGGTTATACCCACATTGAACCGACCTAGGGAGGATTATCCCACTTCAAGAGTGATAAAACAAGGGCCGAATGGTGATGTAATAGTGGAGAGTCTAGATACAAATGGGATTCATAATGCAATGCCTTCTAATACAAATTCCAATGTAAACTCACATCATTCCAATATAAACTCACATTCCAATATAAACTCACATTCCAATGTAAACTCCCATCATTCCCATCATGCACACAACCATACCACCAATATATGGGATAGTTCCACCATGGAAGAACAGGAAAACTTGAAAGACTTCTGGGAGTCTTTAGGTGATCAACAGAAAATGCAATTGGTTAAGATTGATAAGAAATCCATCATGGAAATCTTCAAGAACGAGTCGAAACTAAGAGAAAACCACCAACAAGTCAATAATTGTGCCTGTGCCTATTGTGGTCGAAGGAGCAATATCATTGAGGATGAGTTAGAGAATATTTATGATAACCACTTTGATGATATTATTGATTTCATTCATGAGATCAGAGATATCAATGATTTGAATGCTTTACCTGGTTTGTTATTTGGGGGTTTTCATATGTTAGAAGAGGAGAGGAAACTACAGGGGCATACGTTACGGCAGCAAGAATATCAAGGACAAGAATTACCTGATACACCAGTACTAGATCAACCTGGATTTGCTACATCCACTCAATTGAGCAAGAATAATCAACTTCTGAGTTTGCAGTTACAATCTGGTAAGGCAACAAAGACTGTTGATTCTACCCTGAAGACTGTTGATTCTACCCTGAAGACTGTTGATTCCTCAAACGTGAAGACGGTTGATTCGACCTCCACCCTGAAGACGGTTGATTCGACCTCCACCCTGAAGACGGTTGATTCGACCTCCACCCTGAAGGTTAATACTCAAAATGAAACTTCGAAGGTCATTCCAAATAAAGATCTCATGGAGACCAAAGAACTCAACTTCAACGTCTCATCACCAATACCTGGGACATATGAACCAGAATCGACTCTGGTCATCCCTGGGTCGTATGTAACTGAAGCATCAACGGACGACCTTACCAATGAGCAACGTATTTTCCACAAGCTCTTTGACCCGAAACTTCTTCAGACCATTGAAAAACTTGATTTCGAGAAGATGAAAGAAGCCAACAAACTCTATAATAACAATAACCTGGAACAAGCGTACATTCTTGAAAAAGCGGTCTCACTCAAACAAATTATAGTGGACCTTCATAAAAAGGTGAAGGTTGAGAAGGGCATGTCATTTTTAGAAGACCTTGCAAAAGTATTTCCAAATAACGTTGATGATACATCTGTGGGAGCCTTTAACGACCAGCTCACCCAAGGTCTCTCTAGTTTTGCAGAGGACTTATTGAAAAACGGGGGGCACTCTTTCATTGAGATGATGGAAAGTTTATCTGATTCTAGAAATGCAAGAGAAGACATTCTAAGAGAGGGTAACGCTTGGATTGATGAAGATGATAAGGAGGTTGTCAATGTGGAAGAGGAAGTAGAAGGCGAAGAAGAATATGCAGACGAAGAAGAAGAGGAAGAGGGAGAAGAGGACGACGAGGAGGAAGATGGCGATGACAATGAAGCTGATGCCAATGATTCCGATACCGAATCTGAGATTTCAGAGGAAGAAAAAATGCAAGAAATCCGTCGACTTTTCCTCATTCAAGTCATCAAGCTTTTTCAAGAAAGACTTAAGGGGGCATACAAGGAGAAGATCCTGGAAGACCGCACCCAACTTTTGATAGAAGAGTTGGAAGCGGAAGAAAACGCCCAGCGTGAAAAGGAACTTAAGAAAATCAAGCAAAAGGAAAAGGCCAAGGAAAAGAAAAGATTGCAGCAATTGGAAAGAGAACAGGAACGGAAATCTTTAGAAGAGGCTCAAAGGGCCAAAGAAGAAGAGGAAAAGTTGATCAAGGATGCTGAGAGGTTGGAGCAGAAGCGCAGAAAGGAAGAAACAAAGTTGAAGAAGGAAGAAGATAAACGAAAGAAGCAGGAGGAGCTTAAACGTAAAGAGGAAGAGCGTGAAAAACTGCGCAAGCTTCAACTTGAGCGTGAGGAGCTTGCTAGAAAGTTGAAAGAAGAGAAGAGGAAAAAGGCTGAGGAGGACAGAAGAGTCAAGGAGGAGGAAAAGAAACAGAAGGAGTTGCTGAAGAAGCAGAGAGAGGAGGAAAGGAAAAGACAAGAGGAGGAGAAGTTGGCTTTGGAACAGAAGTGCTTGCAGGCTATTGATGATGAGAACAGGATGGCTGAGGAAAGACGGATGGTGTCTCAGGAAAGGCGCTTATCGGAACAGAGGAGGATTCCGGTTGAAAAGAAGGAGCCGTTTAAGGAAGAGTCCAAGTCGCCAACGAGAAATCATATTCTTGAACATTTGTATCAGGTAAAGCCACAAGGTCAACTTGCATCTCAACAAATTCCATCTCATCCAATGCAGCAGAATATCCCAATGCAGCAGAACCCACTCCAACAGAACCCACTCCAACAGAACCCACTCCAACAGAACCCACTCCAGAACCCACTCCAGAACCCACTCCAACAGAACCCACAGCAACCGATTCAATTCAATTCGTACCAAGCATCAGCATTCCCACAACAATCTACATTTGGACTTTCTAATGTTTCTCCTTCTAGCAACAATGCTCTTTTGTTTGGTACGAATGCGTCCAACACTGCTTCTCCATGGGGGAGCAAGACGAGACTCAATTCGATTCCGAATCTGTACCAAGGGAGTCAATTGGGCTCGAATCAGTTGGGTGCCAATGTTGGTCATTCTAACTTGCCTAATTTGCAATCAAACTTGCCAAATTTACCAAACATTCCAAACATGCCTAACTTACAATCACAGTCCAACTTACAAGCACAGTCCAACTTACAAGCACAGTCCAATTTACCTAACTTACAACCACAGTCCAATTTGCCTAACTTACAACCACAGTCCAACTTACCTAACTTACAAAACTTCAGCCCATTTATTGGAGATGCCGATCCATTTGCAAGTCAAATGGGCACCACCACACCTACTTGGAATGGTGGTGCTAGGAACAGTTCGATTTGGAACTCTGGAGGAAGTGGCCAAGGTTTATGGAATGGAGCACCAGCACCTCAATTGGTGACCCCTAATCTTCAAAATGACGTGCCATCTGCTTTAGATATTCAACTTGCCACATGGAAAGTATTCAAATTATTCCAGACGTCGAACCAGTTGGAATTTGGCGTGGCCCCCTTGATGAGTTTATACGGTAGCGTGCAAACCATTTTATCCAGCAGTTTCACCTTGAATATTTTCTTGAATGCTTGTCGCAATAACCAGACCCATAAATTCGAGTTGATATACGATGATTTTGGAAAGGTTACTCACATGAAGGTGGAAGAACAAATCAAGGAAGAAGTATCTCCTGGATTGTTAAATTCTGGATTTAGTGATGGGACGAGTGTTTTTTCAGATAATTTGTTTCCATCGACAGGAGGGAGTGGAGTGAGTGGATTTGGTGGGAGGTTGTGGAATTGATTGAACGAGTGAGAATGGGGTGGTTGTGGATTAATCTGATCGAATGAGTGAGCCTGGGGTGTGGTAGTGTGAAGTTTGATAGTAATTTTTAAAACCTAGTCCATAAGCGATTGAATTTGTAATGAGACTAGAATACCAAGTTTCCAGGAATGTGTCTGCAATTCAGCTCATACAGTCGAATGTATGATTAGTACTACTCAAATAATAATCTTTGTATATTTGTATAGTTAAAGCTATTTCATGGGAAGTAACCTTGTAGGGTGTTTGTAAGGGGAAGATGGTGATAGGATTGAATGAATGTAGGGATGGTTCTGAATGAAACGTATTGAATGATTGAGTTGATACTGAATGACGTGTGATATGATTCATATATAATTTTGAAAGGATACTGGAATGGAAAACATACGTGGAATCTAGAAGGATACTGTAGGACTACTAAAGCCAATTGACATGTTTGACACAGCAAGTATTTACGTCAGAAAGCTTAATAAATATTATTATGACATAATAGGAGTTTGCAAGCATTGGTACAAATTACAGAAGTATTGTGGAGTAATAAGCTACTATAATTAACTATGAATAATAAAACGACAAATTACGGAAGTATTGCGGAGTAATAAGCTACTATAATTAACTATGAATAATAAAACGGCTTCATATACTGTAGAGATGAACGGGTTTACCTGATTTGGGCCGCATTAACGCCGTACGGGAATCTCTTTCAAGAGAACTCAAATTTAAACAGCCTCTATAATTAGAAACCAATGTTAGGGCCGCTTAGGTGTTTGTAATAGATATTGAAAGGAAACAATTGAGATTGGATTTGTACCAACTGATCTTTGTATCCATTGATTTCATTAAAGTCAAAATATTGTGAAGAATTGATATCTCGTGTAGACTTCATCATTCATGTAGTACGTAGATTCATTCGTGTAGCTTCTCTGTATCGTATTTCCATAATTCTTACACTATCACGCTTAATAACTCCACAAAGCAGCCGGTTAAAGTACCCGAAGGAATTAGGAAAGTAATACCGTTAGATCCAACGACACATTCATAAAATATCGGACAGAAACAACAAGTTATAAATAGGCCCTGTTGAATAGTCGGCTCACTTTAGTCATCCGCTGTGTCTTGTGTTAAGTTTCATGTATGTCTCATTTGATTCTTTCATCATCTCCGTTTGGAGGAGGGTTTATAAATCAACTGGTGGGGTGTGTGAAAAAATGTAAAAGTGCTTGGTAAAGAATAGTCGAGAGTCCATACAGTTGGAAGTTTAATAAGCTAGTAAGGAATAACAGGTGGTTATTAAAGATTCTTAAGTTGATAAAAAGTCTTATATGGATATTAATATTGGCAATAATTAAAGCTATTAACAAGAAGTAATAACACGTAGTAGATTTAAGGAAGTGTGATAGTTAAACGTATTAACAGGGATACTAATAAGTCTTTCTTAGTGAGGAGTCAATAAAAGTCACACTATCATCAGCTCACACTATGACAGAGAAAATAAAGAGAAAGTTGGTGATTGTTGGTGATGGTGCTTGTGGTAAAACATCCCTATTATACGTGTTCACACTAGGGGAATTCCCGACAGAATATCATCCAACGGTGTTTGAGAATTACGTGACGGATTGTCGTATAGATGGTAAAGCTGTTCAATTGGCTCTTTGGGATACTGCTGGACAGGAAGAATATGAACGTTTAAGGCCTCTCAGTTATCATAATTCACATGTACTACTAATTGGGTTTTCAATTGATGAGCCAGATTCTTTGGAAAACGCTAGAGTCAAATGGGTAAGCGAGGTGAAATATTATTGTCCAAAAGTTCCTTACATCTTGGTTGGTTTAAAGAAAGATCTAAGAGCTCAAGGTAGAAGGTTTGTTAAGTTTGAGGATGGTGAAAGAGTAGCTAAGGAGATTGGCGCTAAGAAATATTTGGAATCCTCCGCTTTGACAGGGGAGGGTGTGGATGATATTTTTGAGTTTGCCACTAGGACTAGTTTATTGGTGAATAAGAAAGAGGGGTGTTGTGCTCTTATGTGATTGATCATAAAGATGGTTCCAATGAAGTGAAATGTTTAAGGAGGATCTCTTAATTCTAAAGCTTTTATTGTGAAGACAAACTCTTAAAAACAATTTCACAACAATCACCAAATATGAATTAATCATACACGAGTTGAATATGGAAATGACCATTCTCCAAAAGCTAACATCCCGTAAGATTTTCAATACTTGCTTATCCGAAGATCCTTAATAAAAAAATGCATTGTTTCTTCTATTTGACACTACAGCTGATAATAAAACCCCACAGCAAGAAGTATCATCAAAAAATCATCAAGTTAACCTTGGTTACACTGTTATCATAACGAGCCCCTGAGTGAACTCCCTTATCATTTTCAGGCCTAGCCGAACTTGCCGTGAACAGCAGGCTTAGTATAAGTAGATGGAGTTAAATATGAAAGATTAACCAGGAACTATTGAATTCAATTCATGAGATATCTATGAACTGCCTTAGGGTTTTACAGCATTGACTCAAGCTTAAGTTCGCTTGAATACGAATCAGAATAGCACTTAGAGGCGATAATTAATTATCATTTCGAAACATAATTTGATATACCCTAGTAATTAAGCATTAAACAATCTCTTTGGCGTATTTTAGTTGAATCTATACAAAAAACCATCTATATAGCAAATCTACAGGAAAGCACTACAAATTGGCACTATGGCGAGAAAATGAGTAAAAGCATATGGAAGATCGCCATTACTTGAAGTTATTAAATAGTTGGTTGCGGTGTAATTAACAGTTGAACACTACCAAATTTAATTATATATACTGTTCAAAGTGTAAACTGTTATGACAATTGTATGTTGAGCAACTATCAGAATTTTGGACAAGGCATGTACTTGTTGTACCTTGATATTAGTTGAATAGGTAGAAAGTCATAAACACCATGAAAATTTGGCTGCAAAAGAGTATTAAAAATAAATCCATCAGTGTCAAAAAAAATACCAACAATGTCCATCTTAAATTCTACTATTGTAAGAAAAGCTTTGAATATCAAACTAGTTACTAGTCTGTCCCTAGGGCTTACCAGGTACTTGTAGAAAATAAGGATATTGAAGTAGGATCTGCAGTAGTTAATAAAACAAGCAATGATCGTGTATACTAAATCTATGCTATTAAAATTGTGGGTCGTTGCACTAGGAAAGACTCATTGCAACTATCAGGACATTCAACAACCTGCACAATGCTATAAGCCATGAACCATCCAAACTACAAGGCACACTGCCATTGGACGCACCTCGCCAGAGCCCCACAAACTTAAGGTGCTGCGCCATACAATCACCCGAGGAAAATTCAAATATACAAGACTTCAGGAGTATTGTGGAAAGTAATTGTTCTTGTGGGGAGTGCTCGTGGAAAGTAATACTTCTTGTGGGGTGTGGGGAGGGTAGCCTTGTGGAACTTGAGCAAACACATAGCTCCTCATTAATGGTTTCGCTGCCGGTATCGGAGACCCATGGCTCCCTTCCGCTTACTAAAGCCCCACAATTATCCGCTAATTAGTCGCATTCTCTGTGGTAATCTTGCGTGATGCAGTACAACTCTTCCATGGACTGTGTAACAAGCCTTGATTGATCTGATCTCTATGATCTATAACATGAGTAGTAATAAGGTCCCATCTTCTTTAAACAATATGAACAAATGAACTCTTTGATAACTCAAACTTAAAAAGCTGCAACGTTCCCCCAACTAACCGGTTGTACCTAACCTCTCTAGGAGGAGGCGCACTTATATACCCTCCTAAATCCTAGATAACGAAAAACTCTTCTTCATTATGACAGAAACCTCAGAAAGATCATTAGAGAACTCATGGGATGATAGTTTGGATCAACCTATACATCACAAGTACGTAAATTATGCCAAGCGAGTTTACGATACCAACATCGCTCCGTACTCCGGAATCACCTTATTAATAACGGCCCAATTTTTCAATTCAATAATGATTGTTACTTGTAAGCTATTAGTAAATGACAAAGATTTCAATACTCCAATCCATCCACTACAGATCCTCTTTGTGAGGATGTTCATTACATATTTATGTTGCTTGGCATATATGTTCATCACGAAATCGGTTCCTAATGCTCCATGGGGTCTTAAAGAAATTCGGACTTTACTAGTGATGAGAGGTTTGTTGGGCTTTTTTGGTGTTTTCGGTTTATACTTTTCCTTGCAATACTTGAGTCTTTCAGATGCAGTTGCTATATTATTCTTGGTTCCTATGATCACTGGGTTCTTAGCTTGGATCATACTACATGAACGTTATTCCTTGGTTGAAGCAGGATGTGCGGTTATTTCACTTTTCGGAGTAGTACTTATAGCAAAACCAAACTTCATTTTTGGTTCAAGAGCTGATAATGAAGAAGTCAATGAAGATATTGAATCAAGTTCAACAGAGAAGAGGTTATTGGCAACTGCTGTCGGGTTATTGGGAGCTTTTGGGGCTTCATCTGTTTATATCATCTTAAGAAAAATAGGTCATAGAGCTCATCCTTTATTATCGGTAAGTTATTTTGCTTTATGGTGTACCATTTTAACTTGTGTTTCAATTATTGTAATACCAGGTTTATCTTTTGTCTTTCCCCAAAATAGTCATCAATGGATGTTATTTGGTCTCATCGGCTTCAGTGGCTTCTTCATGCAGTTTTGCTTAACTGCGGGGATCCAAAGAGTCAAGGCTGGGAAGGCTTCTTTGATGAGTTATAGTAATATGATCTTTGCATTATGGTGGGATTTATTTATCTGGGGTCATTTACCTGGGTTGTTAAGTTTATTAGGAATCATTTTGATTATCAGTATGGCTGTTATTATTTTAAGATATAAGCCAAAAGAAATCATTTTGTTGGAAGATGGTCCCGATTTGGAAGCCGTCTCTGAACCAACTGGGAAAGAAGTTGGTGGTGTAAGAAAAGATCCAGAATCAATTGAATTGGATGATTTTATTATAAGTGACGATGAAGCTGATCATTTGGTAGATTCAAGTGGGAAGAACCAGACCAAGCTGGAAGTATAATGGAGTGTGCAAATGGATGATTAGCAAATTACTTTAAGCCAGTCTCAGAGTGATTCATAAGTACATTCATGTTGTATATTCATCCATCATCCATTCAGATGATAATTCGTCCATCATATTTCAAATCATTCTTCATCCATTCAAATCATCCATTCAAACCACCATTGAAATCATCATTTAATTGATTCCTCGGCTAGTGTTATTTTTTTGGATTTTGATTTTAACTTTCCAAGCTTTTTACCGCATATTGACAGAAATATACGACTTTCCAATTACTTGGCTATAATTATTAAAGTCAATCTTATTTTTCCTGTTATGGTAATTATTAAAGAAATAATCGTTGGAGAAGGGTCATTACTTTTCATTGAACATTGGTTGGTAATTTTTGATGATTTCGGAAAATCAAAATTTTAATCGAAAAGAACCTACTCAAATGCAAGAATCCGAGTTGCAACATTTTACCTTCATTGAACTCGTCTCAACCACTTTCCTGGTGAAAATGGAGCAATAGGCAATTTGAAAATAGCGGTAAAAGAATTGGGGAGTATTGCTTAAACAGACTTTTTGTAGAACAATAGTAGGACATGTTTAACTGCGACAAGTTCAACAGATTGCCACAAGTTTAACAGATTGCCGACAAGTTTAACAGATTGCCGACAAGTTTAACAGATTGGCAACATGTTTAACAGATTGGCCACAAGTCTAACTATTAGATTGGCGTTTTTAGGTGAGTTTTTATTGCCATGTCATTGGGCTTGAGTGTATCAAGTACGAAAGACATTTTTATAGATGAATCTTTTTCTTAAATACAACTACATTATATAATCTTGTAAGGTGTAGTGGTTTATTTACATGAGCCATTAGATGTGGTCGAATGGTGGTAATTTGGATCGCGTGGTACATTAGCCATTATTTGGTGGTTTATTCATTATGCGGCAGATTATTCATTATCTGGTGGTTTATTCATTATGTGGTGGTTTATTCATTATTTGTGGTTTATTCACATCCAATACATCGTTTGAATTCCCAAAAAAGTAAAGGACATGATTGGTTCCGACTAACTTTCATCTAAGTTTTACCTCAAATCTCAGAGTATACTCTGGGTTCGCGACTCATGCTCTTGAGTCAACCTGATATACTTATGAAATTCCGGAGGTAGATAACCATCTTTGCTCTCACGTAAGTTTTCACTAAGACCAACTTGATATCTAAGCACACAGGCATTGTGAATTGTAAACTTCCACACAAGACGCTAGCTTATTATGCCATACCTCCTCTGCACAAGTAAACTAATAGTAAAAACCCTCCTTCAAATTCACCTCCTCTTCAAGTGATCTTCATAACCAATCTAACTCCGCTTTAACCCTCTCTAATTGCATCAAACTTCCATTACTAGCATCACCCTGTTTGATCAAATCCAGCGTCAGCTCAGCAAGTTTATCCAAATTGGAAATTAATTTGCGCAGGTTGCTAAGATTGACTTCGATGTATTCTAGTTTAAGAAAATCTTGTGCTGCCGGCGTCAGTGGAAGGGTCCTCAATGTGGTTGCCCATTTGGCAGGTTGTGCCATGGTGTGGTGTGGATTGGTGCGACAAGTTTTGCTAAACTGGCTGATTATGTAAGCTGGTTAGATCTTTCATAGAGATTGTGTGATAAGATGAAATGTGGGATACGTAGAGGTGTTCTGTGGTGGGTGTAACATTGAAAGGGTGTAAAAATTAGAGCGTACTGGGACACGATGAAATTGTAATAGCGAAATAGGCTGAAGACCTAATTAGTTCAACTCGTTAGTTATATGCTTTGTATGAATATCAAAAAAGTAGCAATTCCATAGGACCTAACTTGGCTATAAAATTTGCAACTGGAACAACCAACTCATAATCACCTAAAATAGCGTAGAACTTGTTGGATTTCCGCTTTTATGTGACACTCCCATTCAAAAAAATGTGTGTTTATGAGTACAATCAAGCAGACTGGAGTTCTACTGGTAATCCACTATGGTATTGAGGTTTGGTTTGAATTGGGTTAATGCAGTTTTAATAAGACATTCAGGAATATTCTTTTGAACCAATGATACTCATTCTGAGATACCAAATATGTACCCCAGATTTTAAAAGATATTGCTGAGCCTTCTACGTCCATCCGATTCTTCTTGCAAATGTCCCACTTCAATGACTATGTGAGCATACATATTCTCAAAGTAAGCCACATTCCAAAGCTTCCACAAGCTTTCTAAATTTCCCCATTCTATGGGGAACATATCTTTAAAACTAATTCACATTCTGTCCATCGATCTCCATAATACTGGAGTTGCCAACCCTAGCAAATCAATCTAACCCTTCATTTAACCTTCGTGTTATTTTCTCTTCCTACATTCACCTTATTCCTTGAGATACTTTTATAGATCCCAAGATTTCGGCTAAGCATGGAGCCTGTCAACACGGTCTCAAAAGCCGTTGGAGTGGATTACCGCCAGACATAACACTGTCAGATTTTACGAGCCAAACATTGCGCAATAGTATACAAATTAGGAATCCCCCCCTACCATGGTTACTTTCCATGGCTGATAGAACTTTTGTAGAGTACTGATGGAACTTTTGTAGAGTAATGATGGAGCTTTTTTAGAGTAATGATGGAGTTTTTGTAGAGTATTAAGCCTGAAACCAACATGGTCTTTCAACGACCGGTTACTGAGCTAACAGCTTGAGTGTCTAAAGCTACCGCGAAATAGAACACATTTTTAAGAGCCATGCAAACTATATAAATTAGGAATTCCCCCCTCCTCCCCATTATCCATCATGTCGTACACTTTCCATGTTTTAACTGACGATAAATTAGTAGAGTACTACGCTGTAGGAGGGTCCGAATGGAGTGGAGACTTGACCCCAATACAATTTGGAATCAATTGTGCTTCAAAGCACAACCATTTAATTGGTCAATATACAAAAGGTTACTATACTATGTTTGAAGGCAAAATAGTTTCAACAGTTACTATATTCGATTATGAAGCATTGATTGGTGAACTTCCAACACTAGGACATGCCTTATTGGTTAGTCATGTTTTCACTTTGCATGAACACAGGAAGTTGGGGTTAATACTGAAATTGTTTAATTATGCTATTGATGATACTGAATCCACCATAAAACAAAACTTTCCTGATTCAAAGGACCTTAGTCAAAATTTCGTTTTTGTTTTATATTCTATTATCGGTGAATGGTATTCCAAATTTGGATTTAGACTGAATCCTTTATCTTTTTATACCATTCCAGCTGATTTGGAATTTGATGATAATGTTTATTGGTTGACTGCTGATGACCAATTCCATCAAAAAATCATTGAACAAGTATATCAAGCAAAGAAACAACTTATCATTTCCCAGGCGAGAAAGAATTCCTTTGGGATGGTTCCCAGCATCCATTCTCGTCATCCGCATGTTGTAGTTGAACAAAGCCTTGACAAACAGAGACCTGCGGAATTTGCAAAGTATTTCAGAATCCAAGGTGCCATTGTAAAATCTCAAGGTAAGTACTTTGTAAGTCTTTGGAATACCATTATAGGCAGTTCAGTTTATATTAGAGATTTTACTGAACTTTCATCAGAATCAGTTGAACTTCTTCAAAGTAATAACATCATTGTACCTGAAGTTGAAAATGCTATTGAAACTTTGATTCGTGCAAGTGCATTCATAACAAGACAAAGGCATCCCTTGAATGAAGACGTTTATATTGCAAAGAGTGATTTACCTATTGAAGGTGAGGAAGTAGTAAAATCTATTGATTCAAGAGTGCGTTATATTAATAATCTCAATGCTACAATTCCAAATATGGTTCCTATGTCAAGACCTTTTGGAGCTGGGAAGGAAGGTAAGGATATTGAATGGTTAGAAAATGGGATGTGGTCTTGGGATTAGTAGGGTTGATGGTGGAATTGAATTTACTCAGATATTCCATGGTATTGCAAGCCTCAAAATTGCAGATTAACGGGATCATTCTTCAATGTTGAGTAGGATTATCAAATCAAATTTCCAATTATCATTGTGTGTGTAGCGAATATGAATATAAAGATTTTAGAAGAAACAACATTAGTTATGGTGATGACAGTCGTGCTGGTCTCTCTTTCAGGGTTGAGATATTCCTACTATGCAATAATTAAAGGAATCAGTTTGCAACCATCAAGATGACATTGTCGTTACGATTAAAGGGTAGGTGTATCTGAGAGTTTAGCATCATGCGTCTATTTCAATTCTAAATGTTCATATCTAATTTATTCTATTGTCATCCGTGTGTACAATATCAAGAAAAATAACCCAGAGGATGTTCTTCTTTAGTAGGTCCAGGAGGTACTTTTGGTAGTTAAAGATGTTGTTTTAGTTAAAGGGTGTACTTTTAGTGGTCGAGAACACACTTTTAGTAGTTGTTAATTTTAGTGGTCATAGGATGTTAATTTTAGTGGTTAAATGAATAGGTGCACGTACACCATTTAGTGGGGCCATTCCAAAAGTAAACTCCTATGCTACAATCCTATCATGGTTCCAAATGGCTGAAGTATCCTTTGGCAAGTCTTCTTTGTTCAAGCCTTCTCTATCAACGTCATACCCATCCAACTCCTTGAAAAACTGGGAGACTGGATTAGTGTACCACCTACCACCTTTGAACTTAAACCAACCTAAATGGCCACCAATGGTAGTGACAATCATAGTTGTATATGGATTGATCTTAACTTCGGAGTAAGGGAAACTTTTGTTACCAGTTATTGGATCATCTCTAGAACTTACAATCAAAGTTGGGACTCTAACATTATTTAATCTCTGGATTGGCAGGGCATGTCTATAATATTCATCTGCATTATTGAAGCCGAATATTTTTGAAGTAATCAAATCATCGAAATCACGAAGAAGTTCGATTTTGTAATCTTGTGGGTTTGATTTGAAAGCTTCAACGTAAATATCGTCTTTTAAATGAGTCTCATAATGTTCATTAAGAAGACGCAATAAACTCTGAGCCATGGTTGGAGAATAAACATAATGTCCAAGAGCGGAATATCTTATATGATGGGAAGATTCGGTGAAATCCCAAGGAGTCCCCATGATTGCACAAGCTTTAATTTGAGGCCAAATCGAAGCACCTTCTTGAGCAACATAATTGGCAGTAATAGCACCACCAAGTGAAAACCCAATCAAATAAATTCTTTTATTTGGCCAATTTGGTCTAATATGTTCATTTATAAGGTACCTTAAATCATTTGTCCAAAGTCCATTAAATAATTGAGGAGAAGTGATTGTATGATTAGCACAACCCCGAGCATTCAAAACCAATGCATCAAACCCAAATTCTTCTTGGGTTATATTGGTCATAAAAGATCTTATATAAGATTCATACAGACCACCTGAAAGTCCATGAAGTGCAATTACCAAAGGTTTATCATTATCTAAAATCGCATGCTCCTTCTTAGGATCGAGATACTCAGTTCTTGGAGGTAAATCTTTGATTTGAGAAGCATCTTTAAATTGTTCATGATTTGGATCTTCGTTCCCTTTTGGTACCACATAATCGATTGCGATAGTACTTTTACCTTCCCAACGATCATAATTGAATGCTGCACCATCTAATGAATATGTTTTTTTATCTGATTCAACTTGAAGTATACGTCTTTTGTAAAATACATGATCGGTATTTTCAAATTTATTAAGAGCAGTATAAGCTGTTTGTAAATGACCATTGGCTAACAAAGGATTAACATAGAAATACAGTCCGTTTTGGAATTCCGGAATGGATTTGTTAATGATATCATGAGTTGTTACAGTTGTGGTTGAAGTTCCAGTTCTTGGGATGAATCTAACTGGGACACTAGGGAAGGTTGCTTCCACGTGTGATTTGAGTAAGTTCCATGACATCTTTGATAATGTTTTTTGAACTCTTTTTGAACTCTTTTTTGCGAGGCTTTTATATGCCAGGGATGGAGGTGATGAGTTTAAGTGTTATTAATGAGATTAGTTTTATAGTTTGAGCTATGTATAAGAATTGGATTATATTATATTATATAATATTATATTTTGTTAATTCATTGATACTCCCATTATAAAATAACTACCAATGAATGTGATTTACTGCCGAGGTTAACCGAGACGGTTATTTTATAAGACATAAACGAAGAAATTTCCAATTAATTTGAAATGAAGATAATTTGCTTCAAGTTACAGAATAATATCAAATAGAACAACTCAAGTAGAATATCTTAATGTAATGCCATGTTCATCAAGTTAGACCTTCGGCTGCGAAATTCTTTGTGATGAGAAAAACCGGAGCTCCACCAAAATTCCATCTTCTCTAATGACTGACTTCAAGAACTCGAAGAGTTATCAAGCCTTCTTAAGAAGTATTATCACTTCAGGTTATCTTATTCTATCATTGCTTCATTTTAATACGGTATCCTTCTTTATAGCCAATTTTGTTATACTTCGGCAGGTACCCTGATTATATTCATTACTTACAGTTAATACAGAAAAGTCTTTACATAGTCTCCCATCAAAGTTGTGTTCAATTTCAAAGTTGCATGGGGTTTGCTTGACACTTTTGCACCCAATCTACAATGAAAAATCGAAATTGGGGTGTATCTATCACTCTTTAGTATGTAGTGCCAAAATCTGCCAACGCAAGAAGTGTGTCTCAAATACGAAGTTTCACTAAACCGAAGAGAAGTCTACAATGAAGTTTGGGAATGTTTAGGCAAGCAATAGAATCGTAGACCATGCGCCGAAAATGCGCAAATAGAATCTTTTATGAGCTCGAACCAGAGAAAAGATATCACATAGCGGTAAAGGCGCAATTACATCATTCATCGATATTAGCATTCGTTTACACTATCATACACTAGCATTCCTTTACACTTTAATAGCATTCCTTTACCATCCTTGATTCTGATACATCCTCTTCATCATCTCTTTTACCTCCACAACCCTCAACCCGCTCGCTAACTTCCCATACCAGCTCGCTAAAACTCCATCGTCCGTTCCGGCCTAAAACGTTCTCAATTAACCCCAATCCAGAAGACTGTGGACACCTGCATATAGAACGTCTCAATGACCTTTTTTTAGGGGGGAGGATATAAAGCTTGCGCCACCCACTTTAGCAACTCTTCGTACAATGCAATTCTCTTCATCTGTATTAACATCCATTGCCACTGCCTTATTGGCATTTACATCCAGTGTTGAAGCTGGAAAGCATTCAGCTAAGTTGAACAAGATTCCAACTTCAGAAGTCTTAGACGCCAACACTTTTAAGGAATATGCTGGTGCTTTAGCTAATAAGTACTCCAACATGTATAACGCTGCTCATGGTGGTCCAGTTGCTTTTGGTATGCCTGGTGTTTCCGGACAAGTTCCATTCATTTCTGATTCTCATAGAAAGGAAGTTAAGGGTGAATTCAACACTCTTAAAGGTGGTGTTCATGACGCTCCTTTGACCAATTATGTTAACGCCCAATATTTCACAGAAATTCTGTTAGGTACTCCAGGTCAAGTTTTCAAGGTTATTTTAGATACCGGTTCTTCCAATTTATGGGTTCCATCTAATGATTGTTCTTCATTGGCATGTTTCTTACATACTAAGTATGACCACGATGCTTCAGCCACTTACAAAGCTAATGGTTCTGAATTTGCAATCCAATATGGTTCTGGTTCAATGGAAGGTTACATTTCTCAAGATATTTTGGCCATTGGTGACCTTGTTATTCCAAAACAAGAGTTTGCTGAAGCAACCAAAGAACCTGGTTTAGCATTTGCCTTTGGTAAATTTGACGGGATTTTGGGATTGGCTTATGACACCATCTCAGTCAACCATATTGTACCACCAATTTATAATGCCATCAACCAAGGTTTACTTGATAAACCCCAATTTGCCTTTGCTCTTGGCGATGGTGAAGATGCTGATGGTGGACTTGCCACCTTTGGTGGATATGATGAATCCCAATTTGAAGGTGACATTGCTTGGTTACCAATTAGAAGAAAAGCTTATTGGGAAGTTTCTTTCGATGGTCTTGGATTGGGTGACGAATATACTGAATTATTCTCCACTGGTGCTGCTATCGATACCGGTACTTCTTTGATCACTTTGCCATCCACTTTGGCCGACATCGTCAATGCTAAGATTGGTGCCACCAAGGGTTGGTCTGGTCAATATGCTGTCGAATGTGATACCAGAGATAGTTTACCAGATTTAACTTTCACTTTGGGTGGTGTTAACTTCACTTTAACTGCTTACGATTACACTTTGGAAGTTAGTGGTTCATGTATTTCCGTATTCACTCCAATGGACTTCCCAGATCCAATTGGGGATTTGAGTATTGTTGGTGATGCATTCTTAAGAAGATATTACAGTATTTACGATTTAAAGAAGAATGCTGTTGGGTTAGCAAAGCAAGTCTAGGCAACCGCTTCTACCTGAGCGATAGACTGTTTTGGTTTCCTAACGCTTGTCGGTCTAGGCAACCGCTTCTACGCGATAGACTGTTTTGGTTACCTACACACTTGCCGCTTTGGTAGTAATAAAAACTGAGTCTTTTGAAGACTTCTAATTCATCTCTTATCTCCCTGGTATAGACCTCGCCGTGTCTATGGAGCACGAATTTTAATCCAGCACAAAATTGTTTATACGTAGATATTAATAAAAAGCTGGTCTGAAGAGTGGAAGTGTAGTACTTAATTGCATGTGAACGAAGTTCACTTTGCTTTCGTAGAGTGTGAACGAAGTTCACTTTGAATTTCTTCATAGAGTGTGAACGAAGTTCAGTGTGAATATCTTCGTAGAGTGTGAACGAAGTTCACTTTGAATTTCTTCATAGATTGTGTCACCTAGTCCAGAGATATCTACTCTAAGGTAATGATGGGGATGGTGTAGATTGCCGTGAGATGTGGAGTACCGCGCGAAGCGGAATGTCATACAGTCTAATTTAGCACAGTCTAATTTAGAATGAGGTTTACTGTGCTAAATTAAACAGTGAGAGGCAAGCGAATTAAGGGATGCCGTGGATTTAAAGGAGTAGGGAATGCGTTTTAGCTTAAACGTGCGATGATGATGAACACATTAAAGGTATGATGAAGTTTTATGGTGATGAAGTTTTACGTGAGGTTGATGGTTTCTAGGCTTGACTGTATATTTAGGTGACAAAATGTAATATTGTAATAAAGCCACAGTCTTATTGCTCTACCCTCCATGACTCTTTAGAAATTCCATGTATGACTCCTTAGAAATTCCATGTTATATCATTCAAGATGTGCATACCCCTTTCTACCTCCGAAAACTCCTATATCCTCATTTTTCGCAACCATCCATGTTATGAAAAATGGCTGGCTTGTTGAAAATGTAGGAACTAAGGCACAAGCGAGGTTTAGAATCTTAAGAATGCAGATAGTCGAGGAATGTAGATAATACTCGTTAATGATTGTACGTTATTGAATTGAAGAATAGGATGATCAGATTTATTGAAAACTTTAAGGTGGCTGCAAAAGTGTGTGTGTGTGTGTGTGTGTGTGCGTGTGTGTGCTTAGAAGTGTATTTAAAATACAAATTATGAGCTCATTAAAGCAGTTGCAGATGAAATTCAACGCCTACCTAGGTTGCAACTAAGCAACAAGATAATGCGGAAGGGCATACGAGCTTATGCAGACTTAAAATCAATAACTATTAACTAATCATGCAGACAAATATACACTCACTAGTCATGTACAGATTGCATTGTACTTAGGTATGCAAATTATTATAAGATATTCCAATTCAACTTACGAGAACATTCCTTTGGATCGATCTAGTATACGACGATACAACTGACCACAGACCAATTTGCAACTCATTCCACAGATCTAGTTGAAACACATTCCACAGATCAAGTTAAACCACATTTTCAGAGTATCATTAAGAAGTATCACAATCTGTACTGATAAATAAGTTGAAATATCGAGATTAGCGAGGCTGCTAATCACCTGCCAGGAAACTTTAATTAAGCCAACTAACTTAAGTATGCCCCCTAATATGAAGATAGTTTTGGGAATTGTGCAGTAAATTGGGTTCTTCAAAGGCCTCTTCATAGCAATGTTTAAATTATTAATATCTCTTATCGCTCCAAAGTGGCTTACCATGTAATATTATTTCATCTGATCCTTTATCATTTTACTTTGAAATATTATCTATAACTTTGTCCAATATACCGTTCATACTCGCCTAAATCTCACTAATGATTTCTTGACCCCTACTTTAACAATAAAACAGTTAATGCACACCTTGTTTAAAAATGCTGGCTGATTTTTTTTTGCGACCTGGCAACCCATCCCAAAATGGACAGCCGCATAAATTTGAAGTCCGGGGGACTTTTTTCATGCACATAATTAAAGATGGCTGGCTATGTTGGAGTAAACAGTATGAATATGGACGTAGTATCTACACGCAAATGGGGCGAGAAAGCATGATTGTGGGACATTTTGTTGGGGGCTTGATGATCCAAATTCCTGCTGCCGACACACTTATTTTAGTAAAACTTTTAAGTTTGAGGTGGTTAGATACATTTTAATATTATACCGTTGTGACCAAGACATCGTCAAACATTCCCTATTAATAGTAATTAGAATCCCATGATGAATTTAAAACATACAAGTAAAGACAGCGATTTAGGGGTCGTTCAAGAGGAGGTTATTAAAGAATTACCACCAATTCCAACATCTTCATCGGAAAGCACTTTACAAAGCAACCCATTTAAAAGTTCATTAGATAGTTTAAGTGTTTCAAAGGAAAGTCCACTAAGGAAAAGTTACAGATCATCGAGTTCTCCATATTTAACTTCATCTTCGAGTTATCAAAGATCTTCAACTAATCAAAGTTCAACTAATCCTTCAAGATCTTATCAAAGTTCTTCAAAATCTTATCAAAGTCCATCAAGATCTTATCAGAGTCCTCCAAGATCTTATCACAGTCCTCCAAGATCTTATCAAAGTACTTCAAGAACTTCTCCTAATCAAAGTCCTTCAAGATCATATAGATCATCAAGCTCTCCAACAAGATCACCACCAAGATCCCCACCAAAAGGATTTGCACCAATACCTCCACCAAAGACAAGTCCCTCCAGATCATTTGAAGAGAATACTTATAGATCGATTCCACCAAAGAGTATACCACCATTATCTCCAAATCGATCATCGCATATTTTACCTAGTCCAAACCTAAGTGAAGCAAGTTATAACAACTTTCCAGAGAAAGAGCAAGTAAGCAAATTACCTTCGCTTTCAAAATCGAATTTGGTGATTCATTCAACCACCAATTTACCTATTCAATCACCTGAATCTCAAGTTGCCCAAGTATTACTGATTCGTGATCCAGTTTCATCATCTGTATATTCATCTGATTTAGGAAGTGTAACATCAGACCTTACTGAATTATTTGCAAATACTTCAAGAAACGAAACCACCAATCAATCGAGTATATCGATTTCAACCATCAAATTAGGTCAAAATATCGATCAAATTAGAGGGTTAGGTCAAAATATCGATCAAATTAGGGGGTTAAATACCGAATTGCTCAATTCTAAGAATCTGCCTCTTAAGATGGATACTACTATTCCAAAACATATTCCATTTGATTTAGATACAACTTCCACTTCAACAACCTCCTTACCAATTTCATCATTACCATACTTTTATTATACTAATAATTCTTTTGATACAATTGATTTATTAAATCAAGGAGTGGGTCAATACTCAAATACTCAACATAATTTATCATCTCCATATCATTCCGAACCATCTGTATCAAAACTACCGCTGCCTAAAAGATCCGTTCCTCCGCATTTGGTTCATTTTTCACAGTCTCCAGTAAAGTATGGGGAATCACCAAGAAACAATTCCCCAATGAAAGACAGGGGAGAGGGCAAGGGGGTAATAGAAAGCAGTAGGGGAATAAAAGAGAACAGTGGAGAAAACAAAGGAGGAATACCGACGGAAAATAAAGGTGAAATCAAAGATAATAAAGACATTGGTAGAATAAAACAAAGTACAACCTTGGACCCTCAAACGTCTGATGAATCATTTTACAACCAAGTACCGAAAAGATTCTCCCAATTCATATTAGATCAACAGAATCCGTATATTTCCCAAAAAATGGACAATATGTCTGCTATACTGCATTCATTATATGATGATTATCCCAAGAAGAATACAAATTCCACTGTTCTGAGAAGAACTAAAAGAACCAGTAATTCCCAATCAATGACTCAACCCACCTCGACGGGAATTGATAATTCAGATAATGCGTCTCTTTTATCCAGACAAATTTCAAATTCAATGGGTTCTCAAGCTACAATCTTTTCAACAAGAGCTGGGCAATATCAACCTACTCAATTTACAAAGAAAAGAAGAGGGTATAATTTTGGTAGATCAAGATCCAAAGTTAAGGTCCAACCTATTTTGGAAAGAAGAAACGCTTTGAGATCCAAAGCTGGAGGTGCTTGGTATAGGCTCCAACTTCAAATTAAAAAGATACTTGCAAAGTTAAAGGATTTAAGGTTTCGTAACTTTAAAGTGTCTTCCAAAAGACTTGGTAGAAGTGAATCATTAAGAAGAAATACTTCATTGGCACGGAAAAAGACTTTATTGGGGAAGAAAGGAATTGTTATTCTGGCCCCATCAACAAATCCGTTATTAGGAAAAGGTGCAATTCAAAAAGTAGATGCATTGGATGATCACTTGAAAATGCAAGCTGGGGCTGAAAATATGAATCATATTGTACCAAGAAGTCGTGTTGGAAGTGGTGTTGAAAAGGTCATAGACCAACCTATAGAGAAAACTCGTTTGACATCATATATCGACCAACAACAACAAAAGTACCTTTATGACTTGAAGAACAAAAGTGATAACAGCTCAATCGATTATACAAGACATCATAAACTTGATCCTAAATATTACCAAGATTCTCCTGGCGTTCGTGGTGCGACTCCTCCAGTTCCACCAAGTGAAGAAAGTTTGGCACCTCCACCTCCACCAAGGTTTGTTCCAACCACTGGTTTCATTCCAGATCTTTCGGTTAGGAAGTCTAGGAATCTAGTTGAAAGAGCATATCTTCCGATTGTTGAAAGAGAATATCTTCCTGTTGAAAGAGATCATACTGAGAGAGTTACTGTTGAAAGAGATTATCCTGAAAGAGATCCTGCTGAAAGAGATCCTGCTTACAGAGGTCATCCTGAAAGAGACTTTGACAGAACTGCTACTTCCAGAGTAGTTTCAAGAGCACCATTAAAGTTGAATGAACTGTCACTCCCTATGCAAGGTCCACCAGTTCCACCAAAGGATACTCTCGGTAAGAGTGTAATTTTAAGACAAACACCAAGAAGTGCAATGCATACACCTTCATCTGTGAAAAATGCCCTTGTGAGAAGTCCTGTAAACACAGGAGAAAGTCCCGATCTCTCAAAGACCTGGAAAGACTACTTAGAAACGGTGATTCATAAACGTATTCTCTTAAGACAAGAGATCAACATGTACCAATCATTCATGGTTGAGACTACCGCCCATAATTACATTGATGCCGATGATGAAGGTGAGATGGAATCTCATAACTCAGCACCACCACAAATCACTTCACCTAGAAGGATGGGAACTTCATCAACAACAAGTTCCAAAGCAGGTTCATGGCATACGGATTCCGAAGTAGCCTCCGAAGAATTAGGATCTCCAAAATCAAATTCTTCTCCTGCTTCACCAATGAATGATCCTTCGGGCCTGAAATTCAGTAAGGCTTTGAATAGAAGGTCAATGTTGGGTGAGATGTTGGAATATGAGCTGGACTCAGAACTGACCATCTCCGCTCTGTCTGGATCAAACTATCAAGCAAGCTACACTTCGAAGGTACTTTCAGATATTCAGGTTGCAATGACATATTCGCCTAGGAGACATGTCACTGATAGCATCCTTTCAAATGATGGACTGCCAATAAAGAGATCGGATGGATATCAATATGATTTGGCAAAGATTCATAACTGAGTTCGATTAATTGAAATTGTACAGCAGGCTGTACCTAGCTAATAATATATGGAATAGAATGTATGCATAGCATATATATGGAATATATGTGGATTTCTTCAACTCGGGTTTACGCCTGTATTTGCTTTCCTCCTCATTGGAGTACACACTCATTAGACAAATCTACACTCATTCTTTAACACATTCATTAATATAGATATATACAAGTTAAATCATGCCACGAAGGCCAATCTGACTACTATGCCATGGTCTAGCCAGCTCCAAGAGAACTCACCTAGTTCTTTGGCTCTTCGCTGTTACTGTTACTGTCCCCGTTGTTTTCATTGTTCTTGTACAACTTTTCGAAAACCTTCAAAGATTCGTTTTGTAATTCTTCGGTCTTTGTCTTCAATTCAACAGGGTCAGCTTCTTCTCCAGCTTGTGCCTTGAGGATGATTTCTCTCAAAGCAGCAATTTGTTCCTTAACCTTGACGGTATCGGCTTCTTCCAACTTATCCTTGAATTCGTTCAAGGAGTTTTCGGTGTCATTACATAATTGATCGGCTCTGTTGGCGTTTTCGATAGCTTCTCTTCTAGCTTTATCTGATTCAGCAAACTTTTCGGCATCGTTTACCATTTGTTCGATTTCGGAATCAGATAATCCTGAAGATCCAGCTACAGTGATGGAAGCATCCTTGTTGGAAGCCTTATCACGGGCAGAAACCTTGATGATCCCATCGGTGTCAATATCGAAAGTGACTTCGATTTGAGGAACACCCTTTGGTGCTGGAGGAATTCCAGATAAAGTGAAGTTACCAATCAACTTGTTGTCTCTGGTCAATTCACGTTCACCTTGGAACACTCTGATTTCAACGGAGGTTTGACCAGCAGAGGCGGTGGAGAAGATTTGGGATTTCTTGGCTGGAATGGTTGTGTTTCTAGAAATCAATCTAGCAAAAACACCACCCATGGTTTCAATTCCAAGAGATAATGGGGTGACATCCAATAAGACCACATCGGTAACCTCACCAGCAAGGATACCACCTTGGATGGCGGCACCCATGGCAACGGCTTCATCTGGGTTAACAGCCTTAGAAGGTTCTTTGCCAAAGATGGACTTGACGGTTTCTATGACTCTAGGCATTCTGGACATACCTCCAACAAGAATCACTTCTGAAATGTCACTTGTGGATAATCCGGCATCTTTCAATGCCTTCTTACATGGGTCGACGGTTCTCTTGACCAATGGTTCAACCAAAGATTCAAGTTGAGCTCTGGAGATCTTTTGTTGGATATGTTTTGGACCAGAAGCATCAATGGTGATGAAAGGTAAGTTGATTTCGGTTGAAACGGTGGAAGATAATTCAATCTTGGCCTTTTCAGCAGCTTCTCTAATACGTTGGATGGCAGTTCTATCTTTTTCCAAGTTGATACCAGAATCCTTCTTGAAGGTTTCTACAATGTTTCTAACGATGGCAATATCGAAATCTTCACCACCCAAGTGAGTGTCACCATTGGTGGATTTGACTTCAAATACACCGGCACCAATATCCAAGATGGAAACATCAAAGGTACCACCACCCAAATCGAAAACAGCAACAACTTCACCTTCATTCTTTTCCAAACCATAAGCCAAGGCAGCAGCGGTTGGTTCGTTAACAACTCTTAAAACGTTTAATCCAACAATCTTACCGGCATCTTTAGTAGCTTGTCTTTGAGCATCATTGAAATAAGCAGGACAAGTGACAACGGCGTTAGAGACGGTTTTACCCAAACTGGCTTCGGCGGTTTCCTTCATTTTATTAAGGACAAAACCACCAATTTGTTGTGGGGAGTATTTTTCACCACGAGCTTCAATCCATGCATCACCATTGTTGTGCTTGACGATCTTGTAAGGAACTTCATTCAAATCTCTTTGAACTTCAGCATCTTCAAAACGACGACCAATCAAACGCTTGGTGGCAAAAACAGTGTTTTCTGGGTTGGTGACAGCTTGACGCTTGGCTGGAATCCCAACAAGACGTTCACCTTCCTTGGTGAAAGCAACAATAGATGGGGTAGTTCTACCACCTTCAATGTTCTCCAAGATCTTTGGTACTTTACCTTCCATGATTGCAACGGCAGAGTTGGTGGTACCCAAATCAATCCCAATAACCGGTCCATTGATGGCGGTAGAGTTGAAACGTACAAAATTACGTGCAGCAGTCTTAACAGTGTTTCTAGCAGCTAACATGATTAGTTCTTGACAAATGTGAAGATTCTTCGGGTTTAAATTGAAAATTTTCTGAGACTAACTAATTGAGAGTTACCCGGATAAATCATTCGGGGAGGTTCCAGAAGGTTCTATGAAACAAGTGATGAACCATTAGGATGATAATGGACCTGGTTAGTTGGGAAGTTGTTAGATAGACTTGATTGGTAGTGTCTAGTTGTATTTGAGAGTATGATTTGTTTGAATTGTTAGTGTGGGTTCTAGATATAGGGTGTAGAATTCGCTCTCTTTTGCCACTTTGAGGTCATGCTACAGCGGTACCGGGATTCCACTGAGGTTCTTAGGAGGGTGAGAGTGTAGATGAGGAGTGGGACTTGTAGGAATAATATGAAGGTATAGGTCGTAGAGATGTGCTTGTAGGAATAATATAAAGAATACATGCCTAGCATGTGGTACATGGTTGTGTTGTATGTATTGATTGAAATCACAATAGAGGATTGTAATTGAACTAGATATGGGAGCTAGGTATGAATGTTAAACTATTTCTTACACATTCATACTCAACACATTTTATTGTTTCAAGTGCTTGACCTAGTGCATTCTATGTATATTTTACTTCTAGAATCCCCTAGTACATTCGACATATCCTTTTACAATAAGTAAATAAAATTTGAATCGGTATCAATTACCGCTACTCATAGTGAGTGTAACTTGATAATCACTTACTCATAGAGAGTGGCTATCAGGCTCAAGTTTGTTCTTCGCAGCCAAGGTCTGAAGTATAAAATTAAGAAGTGCTTGAAATGAATATGTCTTAACCGAATCAAGGAATGATACTTTCTAAACAACCCGCTATATTTAACCTACCCAAATGGTCCTACAATTAAAATCCAACCATAATAAATAATAATATACATACTAGCAGACAGAAACCAGTTCTTATCTAGCTATAATAAAGTTCGACAAAGTTTGATAAGAAATAAAGGTTGTAAGGTGTAATGAAAGTGTAGTGACTGACTTCTATTATGCATGTTTAACATATTCAACCGCATCAGGGATGTCTGCGTGATTACTGTAAGCGATTACTGCATAGTAAGCAACTTGATTACTGCATTATAAGCAACATTACTGCCTTGTAAGCAATAATTGCATCACTCCACTACCTTGCAGATGAAAGGTAGATAAAAATTAAATCACTGTTTCACAAGGTAAGAAAAGATGCTCACCCAAATTGACTTGAAAGCTGTGGCTTCTACTCAAATCATCATATTGAGCTACCCCATAACTTCCAGTTTATTAAGCTCATGCTCACTCTAGATCTGGAGGTAAATTACCATTCATCACCCAAGTCAAACTCTTCTCTCCCCTAAACCCCTCTATGTAGAGGATTATTTCATCTGCAGTCTTCTCATACTTCCTGACCCCCCTTTCTATGGCATCGTAAAGTCTTTTCCTTCTTTGGAATCTTTTCAGTTCTTTTGACCTTGAGTCTCCTCTCCATTGATGTTTGCCATACTTTGCATCCATATCTTTCAAAGCCAATTGACCTTGGTACCCCTTTGTGAATTCGTCATATACTTCTTTTATCAGGGTTGGATTACTCAAGAAATCCACTGTGATTTTGAGCTTCTTTTCATAACCTGTAGTAACCTCAGTTTCATTACTTTTCCTTACTTTCTTCTTCGCTGGTTCCAAGGCATCTACCGCTTGATGTATCGAGGGATCCATATTTGTTTGTAGATCGAGATCATTGGTCAAATTCACGTCGTCCCGAATAGCCCTGATCAATGCAGCCTCCCTTTTATCGTCAAAATACCCACTACAAATTCGTATTAAACGATCTATTTTAGTATTTTGACCGTCAATGATATTTCGTAAATAATCAACCTCTCGTGTTAGATTGTTAACCTTATCACTTACATCCTGGTAATCATCAGAATAGTTGTAAGTTAGATTCCTCGAAGATGTTCCATTATCAAGATTGATCTTGGGATTGTTTGCAGCTGTCATTCAATGTCAATTGTCGTCTGGGTACGAAGTTTTTAAGCGCAATTTGACCGCGTGAAAAACGACAACCGGCGGGCTTGTGGGATCTGCGACCACATGCCTTAACCTCGTATTCAATATCACAAATTGACAAACATGGTGTACATTTACAATCTTAGTATACTTTCAATATACCTTTTATACTATATCGAACCTCTTAAAAATCAAACCTCTTAAATATTGCCAAACCTATCAAACCTCTTAAACCAACCCTCTTATACACCAACCTCTTAAACTTTCATTTCCACAACAGTGTCACCTTCACCTTATAAGTCAACCTTATTTTACCATTTTTAAGAATTTAAGTTTAGTCGGTTATGAAGTATATATATTTTGTATATTCTTTAAACTCTCAAGATTAATCTCTCATGTGATAATACAATGATGGTTCCTGTTGAACTTGATATTTCTAAGTATTTCAATGTTACTCTTTAATTTTTTTTATTTCTTCAAATTTTTCAAATTTGGCTGCAAAAAGTCCAAAATTTTGAAATATTTTAATTTTCTTTTATATTCTTATATCGTTTTATTACTCTGTTACTGATAGAGATCTTTGTCTTTTCTATTGAATATCATAACTAGGTGAATGTTCACATTTTTACAAATTCACCTCACTCAACCCCAAAGAAAACACCCATGCCCAAACTATGACCCTCAAACTTTAATAATACAACCCTACAAACACCAGCCTCTCCAAACAACTCCCTCGTTATTTGTCTTAATTGATCCATGTTGGAATTCCGTGGAAGAAATAACCCCATGTTCTTGGTGAACTTCTTCATCTGGTTCAATAATGTAGGAACAGAAAACGGTTCCATTTTAAGTAAATCGAACGAATTCGCTTCTCGTGTATATGATGGACCACCCCAAGGTGGAGAACAAAATATGAAATCAAAAGTCTGGTCCAAATGATCATTCTTCAATTCCAAGGGAATCCAATTGTCATGCTCAACCATCTCATACCAATCTCCAACATGCAGCCAAACCTTCTCATGAACGTTATAAATCTGAGAATTATGAATAGTGCATTGAACATGGATGGGATTTATATCAATTGCTCCAACACTCTCAAATATTTCAGCAAACTGGATGGTATTACCTCCACCACCACAACAAAGATCCAAGATGGTTGTGGCATTAGGTAGTAGTTTTTTGACGTAAGATGCAATGAATTTGGCCGCAGCTTCTGGTGTGACTGAGTACCATAATTCTGCATTCATATAGATCCCCTCATCATACTTGGAGAATAGGTTATACCGTTTGCTCCAGTACTTCTTAACCTTAGTTGGGAGGGTGTTGTGTGTATGCATTAATAACTCATCTTCTGGGGCAATTGCATAAGTGTCTTGATCATAGGATTCATCGTGATTGTATTCATCCTTGTATTCTTGATATTCTCCTTCGTTGTAGTTTTTGTATTCTCCTTCGTTGTACGCTTCATATTCTCCTTCATGGTACTCTTCATATTCTCCTTCGTTGTACTCCCCTTCCTTATTTTTGTATTTCTTATATTCTATATCTTCATTATATCCCTCATCATCCTCTTGAACCTTATATATCACCTTGTATGGCTCAACTTGGTGTTGGTGTTGATGCTCATCGGACATTACAATCTGGAGTACTGGCAAAAAAGGCACCAAATGCGACAAATGCGACAGGATCTTAAAGCAGGCGAAAGTAGAGTTTGTAAAATTAAAAGCCAAACTTGATTTGAACTTTAAAGTTGATATGGACGCAGTTGTGAAAGCTGTTGTAAAGCAGGTGTGAAAACAGTTGCAAGAGCAGTTGTAAATTCAATTGTAAAGGAAAAGCCGTTGTGAAAACAGTTGCAAAGGCAGCTGCAACTATCCATTTAGAGAGGCATTTTGCAACCACAATGGATTTTCCTTTCACATTTGCTCATTAGGAAACCACAATAGATTTCTCTTTCTCGTCATTCTGGCATTACACAATATCATACATTATCGAATTAAATATCCTCACTCCATCATCTACATATTCCAAATCATCTCACTAATAAAAATAACATTCTAATACATATCAAAACCGGCTCCTAAACCCTATAAACCTTACCCTCAGAAACAAACACCTTGTTCTCCTCATCCATCTTCTCAAATCCAGCAGCAGCCTCCACATCAGTAAACACTTCTTCCTGCGGAAGACCAACATTCACGGCATCCCTAACACTTTCTATTGGAGCACAATTCTCTTCACTATCGATTAAATCCGTTTGCATGACTCTCGACATGATCCTAACAAACAGAATGTACCTTTCTGGAGAAATCCCTTCACTATGAAGGGCATTTGCAGCAGATGAATTTGCCAAAGGTTCATGGAGTTCTTGTTGCTTCGACACTTCCGGTGCCAAATGCAAGTCTGCTAGATCTTCAACTTCTTGATCAATTTCAACATCAATTGATTCTTCATAAAGTTCAGATTGACCTGCTCTGCCCCTTCTGGTTGATCTTGGAATGATTTCCTCCTCTTCATCTTCCTCCTCCTCTTCTTCACTTTCCGATTCAACAACATCCGTTTTTTGTTTCTTAGACCTTGTTTTCTTAGTCACTTCCTTGAACAAAGCATATCTTAACATTTCTTCAGCAACCTTTGCATCCTTGACTTCAACCAACTTTGATAATCTCACTTTGGCATGAGCTGTTGAAAGACGGATCAAGGTTTCCAAGGTTCTTGCTGTGATTGGAGCTGTATGTCTTTGATTATTATCAATGACATCATTCCGTAACGATGAGTAAGTCCCCACTATATAATCTGAAGCTGGTTTTGTCAATATAGGAATAATTCTTTGCTTGGAGTATTGAATATATTTCTTTAAGAAAGGAATGGATAAAATGATTGGAGCCTTCTTTTTCTTCGATTGTTGTACACCAGAATGTAATAATGAGTTGAATTTCTCAAAAACAGGTTGATCGATTTCTTCTTGTTCTCTTATGGAATCATCGCCAATGGTTAAAGCAATATTGGACTTTTCTCGAATTGGTTCTCCTTCAAGAAGACCCGGAGGAACAAATCGGTGCATTCTCAAAACATGTTCCGAGATGACTCTATCTCTAACTGGATCCACATCATCAGTTACCACAAATAATAAATCAAAACGAGATAAAAGAGAATCAGGGAGTGCAATATTCTTATGAGGATCCTTATGGATATCATATTGTCCAAAAACAGGATTTGCAGCTGCAATCACAGAACATCTGGCATTTAAAGTAGTATGAATCCCAGCTTTTGCAATGGTTACGGTTTGTTGTTCCATAACTTCATGGATAGCAACACGATCCACATCGGACATTTTATCGAATTCATCAATACAAACAATTCCTCTATCTGCCAACACCATTGCACCAGCTTCCAATCTTCTTTCTCCGGTTTCTTTATCGGTGGTGACAGCAGCTGTCAAACCAACCCCGGAAGAACCTCTACCGGTGGTTGCAATGGCCAATGCAGCAGTATTCAATACGAATCTCAAAATCTGCGACTTTGCAGTCGATGGATCACCAACCATCAACATATTAATATCCCCTCTCAAGTGTGTTCCATTTTCAAGATTCTTTTCCACTCCACCTAATAACATCAATAAGACGGCCTTTTTGATATATTCAAACCCATAGATAGAAGGTGCTAAAGATGTTGATAACAAATCGAAAATATTCTTGTCCTTAGATAGTTTATTTATATTACGAATATCTTGACTTGTTAACTTTTCATTTGCAGCAACCCCTGTTGATCTAGCATGTAATGGATACACCGAATTTCCCAAGACAACTGTTCCGAATTGAGAGTTGTTATTGGAACCTCCTCCCATAGCACGGTAAACCCCAACAATTTGAATACGATCACCTGGTTTGGTTAAATCTACAAGATCATCATCTAAAATAATATCCACAGATCTAGGTAATTGACCAGCTGGAGCGGATTCCGGCATTTCTTGTACTGAAATTTTTTGATGGTCTCTATAAGTCGAATACCCATATTCGGTACTTAAACGGTTCCCATCAATATCCTCAGTAGGATAAATGGCAGGTGTTGAGATTGGATCAAAAGATGTGGTTTGATCTTTATAATCACGAGTATGGAATTTACTTGTAGCTTCAGCATAATGAACCGACCGAATAACCTTTGGACGAACCAAGGAAACTCTTGTAACAATACCTTCAATAGAAACCATTTTACTCAAGTAACTGGAGTCAATGGTACGTGGGGTAACATGATGATCACCAAAAGCACCTTTGAAACTAAGGTAAAACTCTTGATTCTCATCATATGTATCAGTTGATGGATCATGGATTGCTAAGACGGTATCTCTTAAAGCACGTTGACATGGTAATAAAAATTCAGCAGGTTTGTTGAGCAACCCAAGCCATAATTCTCTATCGAAATCTCTAATTTCATCTATCAGAATACTTAAACGATACTTGCCTTTGGAGAGCATGTCTTTAATTTGGGCACGATAAGATCCATCAATCCTATCAAGGAATTCTTGAAACTTCTTGACTCTATCACTATAGACAGCATCTACAGTTTGATCTGATATTGTTTCATCCATGTTTAAGAAGAAGTGAAGGGATTATTTGTGAAAGTGGATGGACTTTTTCACGACGCGTGTAATTAACCGCATTGGGTTTAATGAATTGCGTGGTGCGGGAGTTGAGCCTGGGGTGGAAGTGCGATTCTGCTTTTGCAGCGTATGTTCTGGGACCTCATAACACATGAAGTGAGCGCTAGCGAACATTGATAAATAAGAAAAGTACTTCAACTTTCAGTGGGAGAGTTGATTAGAGATCTTTGGTGAGTACTTCAGCTTTGAGAGGAGAGTTAGTCCTTTAACCTGGGCTTCTGGTTATTGACTTGTCCGTGTAGGTCCTATGTAATATTCCCAGATGCAGTTCCTGTGTAATATTCCAAGATCCAGTTCCTATGTGTATTCCAAGATGTGGTTCCAATGTGTATTCCAAGATAGTCCTTATGCAATATTCCAAGATGTAGTTCCAATTTTGATCTAACCCACCTAATTGGAGCACTACAATGGCTGACGGTTATTGATTTAGAGTTCTATAAATGCCGTAAAAGAATACTATCTCACACAAATAATTAAGCTTCTTAAATGTTATATTCAATTTAATAAATAGTCCATATTCACTACAAAAATTAATGCTCATTTTATTTATTCTCCTATGATCCTTGTTCATTTATTCTACTTTGATCTTACTCATTTTATTTATTAAATAATGATCGATAAATCAAACTCCTCGCTTCGCTCCTCGTTAACTCAGGTAGCTTGATAAATCAAACTCCTCGCTTCGCTCCTCGTTTACTCAGGTAGCTTGATAAGACAAACTCCTCGCTTCGCTCGTCGCGCTTCGCTCGTCGCGCTTCCCATAATTACAAAGCCCATCCAGCATAAACATTCTCTACACCTTCCTTTGCAAAAACACTCTCATATTCCTCAAACTCCAAAGCAGCATGAACTTTATACCTTCTAGTTTTTTCACTCTCCATCAAAGTGACATAACTCCAATCCAAGAAATCTTCCATATTATAATTTGGTTTCCTAAAAGGTTCTGAGAAGATCTTTGCAAGTGTTGAAATGTTTGGATGATAATGTGACATTAAAGTTTCGATTTCCCAAAGAGAAGAACCCATTGCATTTGTTTTCAAAGGATCTGATTCATGAATATTGAAAGGATCTTTATAATTCGCTTGAGATCCCTCTTGATTATGGACCATAATCATACAACTTGGATGTCTCTTCAATTGATTATAAATGAATGGAAGAACAATCACAACTCCGGAAGCAGACAGAGCAATTGCTAACCTTGCCAATTTCTTAATAAAAGATGCAACCAAATTTGCAGACAAATGGGTGGAACTAAGGAAAAGATCACATAATCTGAAAAACCTCCCTCTATACCTTGTATATAACAATTGGGGAGTTAATAACGAATAAAGTTTTGTATAAAAGTCTGGGTATTCCAAGTTATATTGTTTCATGAGTTCATATAAGGAGTTTAAAGCTAAAATAGGTACCACTTCATCATCTCCTATATTATAACAATCAGTCAAGAAATCCATAAGTCTTGCAGGTTGTGCCATGAATGGTATGATACGTTTATGAAGAATCAATAAGATAGCTTTATAATGCTCTGCGAGTAATGGAAACGATAACAATGAAAGAAACGCCTTTTGGAATTGTGATTGGAATTGTGTTGGCTTATATGCATTTAAAGGTAATTTTCCACTTACCCATGTTGGCAATTCTTTAATGTTATCAACATTATCATCAAAAAGTAATTGAACTCTTAATATCGTATAAACCTTAGAAAACACTTCAATTGTCCTATGTTCGTCTAAGAATTCATGCAAATTATTATAAAAGTAAAACTCCAAATCCCAGTTGGCCTTGAATTTCTCAATCAATTCAAGTAAAATGAAATCATTATTAGAACCATCACTAAGAATCTCTCCATTGGTACCAAGAAGAACCGCTTCAACAAGTTTCCTAAATGAACTTGTTGGGAAAAATGCATCTTTTGGGGAAGACCTCCAATATTGATTCTCCAATTTAAGCAAATTCAATTGAATATCTAATAAATCTAATTGCAATGATGTTTTATAAGTAAACTTGGTGGATATGATTCCATTGGCAATGCCTTTGAATTGTACATATTTATCTAATATCCATTTCACTACAAGTTGTTTCTTCTCATCCTCTTCTGACGACACTTCTTTAAGTAAAATCCCATCTTGGAAAAGCTTCTGGAAGTTTTTGAATAAGGTAATAGAAAGTTTCCTACCAATAACTTCAATCTCATGATTCTTAGTCTTTTGAAGTTGATCAGATATAACTTCATATTGGTTGATCAAAGTAACAAAGTTGTTGTACTTTAAAGCATCTATTTCTAATCCCAACTGATTGATTTCTTCTACTGTAGCGACTGTCTTTTCTATCGTTTCCACTATCTTTTTTGCTTTCTTTGACTTACCTGTCTCTTTAACTTGTGTCTTAACAGGTTTGGGACTCCCTTTGACCTTAGCATCTGCTTCTCTCTTTCTCTTCACTACCATGTCTATAATATACTCCACTGCAACTGAAAAATTCAAGATGAGCTGCAAATTACCCGGACAAAAAAATTCAGTATAAATATCTGAGGGATCGCACATTTTCGAACCCCATGAACCTTCCAAGTTTTAAACTATATGATGAAATCTCGCGTCTTAAGTCATGACTATTCCCTCGAGAGTTGAGTTTCTTCGGAGATTCCTCTTGAAATTTGTTTGCTCGTATGAGCAAATTGGGTTTCCATGGTGACGGTGTTTGGCGCAACAATCTTGTTACATTAGACAGACACTTAGAGAACTTCTGACCAGCTTGGACCGATCAGTCACCGAAGCTTAGCCTAGGTGACTTCATCCTTGTAATTTAAATCTTGTAATATTTCATGCGAATCTTTGATAAGCCCTATGTTTTATTACCACAAGCAACATTGATAAGACCTATGTTTTACTACAAGCAACCCAATTTGAAGGTTCGGGAAGATTAATGATTATATTGACTGCGTTGGATAGATAAGATCCGATCTTAAATTTTATCGATGATTTCTTCGTACGATTATATATTCGACAGACGATGAGAGTGTTTGTAGAGAAGTGCATAAGGAGGTGTATTTGCCCACCTATCTCTAATATTCATGCCATACGTAACTCGCAACTTGAAGTTATTCTCTACCTCTAACCGATTCCCAGAGTTGTGTACTATGACCCGTAATATCATAGAATACGCTGATTATAACCCGTAATATCATAGAATACCCCGAATAAATTCAATTAAACCCACTCCCGACATTGACTGCTTTCGTTCAGTACCCTACAATCTACACCCACACATCTACATGACAATATCTTACCATTTTACTATAATATACACCCACCTAAATAAAGGTCTCGTAAGCAACAGGAGCCAATGTTTGTGGAACATTACCTTCGGTAGCAACAACATAAGCACCTCTTGGCTTAACTGGTTGTCTCTTTAATTCGATGGTGATTCCCTTAGCTTTGGCATCTAATTTGGCAGCAGCATTGGACTTGACTCTGTTCAAGAATTCTTGACGACAAGCAGAGTGCTTGATGTGTTCGACTCTCAAGTTGACTCTCTTTTCAATGTATTTACCACGGAGCACCTTGTTGATGATCACACCAACAGCAGACTTGGTCACATTGTAAATGATACCAGTCTTACCATGGTAGTACTTGTGTGGCATACCCTTTTGAATAGAACCATTGGCCTTGATATCAACAATATCACCAACCTTGTAGGTCTTTAAGTAGGTGGATAATGGAATAGCACCATGCTTCTTGAAGTCACGTTGGAAAGCGTAACGAGTACCAGATCTATAACCACGTCTATTTGTTAGTACTGTTGTTAAAGTGGCGTCACATCAAAGTGCAATGCTAGGGAAGCTAGGGGGTGATGCAAGCTATCCAGGGCGGAATGCAAGCTACGCTAGGGTGGAAATATTGGGCATATTGAGGCTATGATAACAAATTCACCTTTTCATCAACGTTTCTACGTTATCTTCAATGTATAAAAATTTCGGTACATCCAATTTCTTAAGGTCTATCCTTCATTAACACCTTTGCAAGGTCATTCCATATCATCCCACTCATTAAAGCGTCCTAGGCTATCTTATACATACGATTTACCCATGTTTCAATATAATAGTGTAAAGGTCTCAGTATTGAAAATTTTCAGTGAGTGTACTAGGATTTCGCAAAGAAATGGCACGTGAAAGTCACGGGAATATACTTAGGGCGCGGACTGTTTTTTCACGCAGGGTCCAGCACGAAACAGAAGCTAGATAAGATTCTGTACCATACGTAAGCACGAATCTAAGCTTTGGGTCTGATTAAATTGAAGGTAATTAAACTAACCTATTACCTTTTTAACTTCACCTACTAATCCAATCCTATTACCTAGTAAAACTTATTCTTATAAAACTTACACTTTATTCTTACTAGTTATTCTTTAGTTTAAAACAAGTCATCATTTCACCCTTCAGTAGACTTGAGCCTGTAAGTAGAACTCAGTTATCTTACCATTCAAAAGATTCCTCTTTTCCGATATTGCTTATCATTTTCAATATAACCCATCAAACATTTCCGAACGAGTTGTGTAACAATCAATGACACATTTCCACGTCGAATGTACAGGTAAGAGTGAGGTAACTAGAATACAGATTATGATGAATTACAGGTTATTCAATCCTACGGCACAGTTAATTGTATAGTCATTTGACTCGTACGTGTTTAGTACAATTTGTTTGTTTTGTTGCAAAAGTTGTAGTATCAATCACTACCACATTCAAATATGACAATTAGCTTATCTTACATGGTCATCCGCTTCAATTGCACCAGGTCCTATACCTACTGTAGAATAACCCCACTAACTTGATTATACATAGGGTAAGATTGGCCTGTGTAAATACAAGGAGTTGAATGCAAGACAGCTCACGCTCAAGCGGAAGTGTACAGACTACTAGCCGTATTGAATTTCATCAAAGGCTACCCCACTAACCTCACTGCATTAGATCCAGTATAACCGCAGATTATGGCAGTTCGGTGCAGTAGACTGAATACCCGCACCTGGAATTACATACAGTGGAGAGGAAGACCTTGAAAAGTCTCAGTTGTTCACATGAAATAGTCATGCATTGCACACAAGCTTACATTCGACTAAAAATCAGGCTTCTCTTTGTCAATCAGAAGACATTGCAAGAATCTGCACAATAACCGCAGCAAACTACCTCAACATACATCTTCCCAATTAGGATAGTGACCACCTAAAAGGTTACCAAATGATATCCGAAAGTATTTGACAATCAAGTCTACTGTACTTACCCAATCTGGTATCATCCATCGTTTCAATTTTGTGCCTATATTTATTCGCAATCAGCACCAATTGTAAACATCAATATAAAATCACAAAGGTTTTCCGAATCTTCCATTAGGATTTGCTAAGATGACCCAATCCAAAGAAGGATCGTCGCTTCCTGAAGATACCAATGAAAAACTTGCAAGACTTGATGAGCCATCTCATTTGCAAACTACTCCAGAACCAAAGCTTCATGGTACTTTTTCCAGAGCGTTTTGGTTGGCCTTTTCAGCCTTAGGATCCTTTTGGTTTGTTAATACCATGGTTATGGGTGCTGTGTTTTATCACTTGTATCATCTTATATCAGGTAAAGAAAAAGAGTTTGCACCAGGACCTCAAGAAACGCATAATGGATATGTGCCGAGACAAGCGTATCCTGATTTGAAGAACTTAAAGATAACTACGGATCTTGGATATTATGCTAAACAATTGGGTTTGGAATTGGAAGAATATTCCTTAACTACAGATGATGATTTCATTATACCTTTACATAGATTAATTGATCCCAATGAAACTTCAGAACAAAGAAATGCTAGAAAACCGTTTTTGTTACAACATGGTTTGTTGGCTTCAAGTGGGTGTTATCTTGTGAATGGGAGAAATTCATTGGGATATTATTTCCATGAAATGGGTTATGACGTTTGGATGGGAAATAATCGGACTCACTTCTCCCCCAAACATGCTACTTTTAAAGGTAACCTTATGAGTAATGAAAAGTTTTGGGATTGGGATATTAGAGAATTGGCTTATATGGATTTACCATGTATCATATCCAATGTTCTTTCTCATAAACCAAATCATCAGAAATTGTTATTAATGGGCCATTCTCAAGGTTGTACTCAAAGTTTCTTGATGTTGAAGAATCAAGAATTATCTGCAACTCATGAAAAGGTTGAAATGTTCTTTCCAATGGCTCCTGCAGTTTTCCCAGGTTCTTTGTTTATTGAAAGGAGGTTTCTTAAATTTATCCATAATAAAAGTAGATTGAATTATAAAATCATCTTTGGATTTTGTTCGTTTTTGAAGATACTTGGAGATATTAGGAACTTGATAGGTTCAACTGCTTTATTCAATTTCTCCTCTTATATCATGTTCAAGTTTTTATTTGGTTGGAGAGCCAATAAATGGTCTCAAAACAAGAAAGTTAGACATATTAATGCATTATATAATTTACCTTATGTTTCATCGAAATTGATGAACTGGTGGTTAAGTCATTATGTTGAAGAAGGTTTTTCAAATCAAGTTTTACCATTGAAAGATTATAAAAATGGTGATCATTATAAGTATGTTGAACCAGGTGAAGAAACCTCAAAATCCTTCTTTCCTTATACAAAATCGTGGTTATCTCACATAACAATCCCAATCACGATCTTTAGTGGTGATTTGGATTTCTTAGTGGATGGAAAAAGATTGATTTCTCACATGCGTTATTACGAGCCTTCATATTCAGAAGGGAAGAATTTGCATATTATCGAAATCAATGATTATTCACACGTTGACGTCATTTGGAGTGAAGATTGTATTGGGAAGATTGGGGTGATTGTCCATCAGGAGGTTGAAAAGTTGACCCAAACAGATTGAAAGGTCAACCCGATTGAATGGTTATCAAAGTTGACCTTGAATGTCCACAACTATAGAAATATATTGATAAAGTAGGATTGACTCGAATTGATGTGATTATAAACCCATCACTAACTGAGAGATTGAGATGGAGTCTTGAAACTGTACGAGTTAATTCGACTTGCTCTTCAACTCGCCAGTATCCATTTTGAGAGTCTTCAGACTTCGAAATAACATTTACAGTCTAGAATTAAACCAATTAAACATTTAAAGTCTAGAAACGTTTACTGAGACCATTTAAACACAAGTCTAGAAACTTCCAACTACAAACAAATCTAGAAACATTCACTGACACTTAAATCTTTGAACTTTCACAGTACAACGGATATAGCTTACCAATTATTCTGCAAGATTCAAGGATAACCATATACAGCCACATAGCAAGATTGCCACTTATCGGGTTAATAACATCCAAACCACATGCTGGTTCCTTGAATACCCGGTGATTAGAAGAATTAGACCCAAAGGTAGATATAGCCGATCCAATAGCCCCGAAACTAAAACGGTGAACGTTAAAGATAAACGCCCCTCAAACACAATAAGGATACTCAAATTGACGCCTTATACTTGTTCGGGGACGCGATTGCTCCGAAGGTCCAATTGGTATTATTATTAAAATCCTGTAAAATTATTATTATTAACATTCCCATTTTTTTGCAAAGTATTTATGCCATTCTAGAAGGATCAGACTGAAAACCAGACATTAGACATTAATTCTACATGATATTTATTCACTATGTATACCCCAACCTGTCACCCTGCACCTAGTACTATTTCCCCATATATCGACCAAAATCACCTATCCCCCACTCTGATTCGAATTATCAATACAATCGATTATAATTCGCCTCGTCAAGAGCAACACAATCTATGTAACTATCCTGCCTACAACATTGTCAATTGCTGCATTATCCATGGAATCAGCTTTGTATTTTGAGTTATGTTTTCATCGTCTCGACGTTTATACTCTCCCCTCCATTCGGAGTAGTCATGAAGTGGCATTGTCCCTTACCCCAGCTTTCGGTCGTCTTCATGTGATTTCGACTTCACCCACACCAAAACCCGCCAATTATCACGTTCAATTGACAGTGTACTGCATATGCATGGCACAATGCATGCAAAGCTTAAAAAGCATAGAAAGTCCATGTGAATCTTCTCCCCCATGTGAGCTGATGCAGGCTTGGCCAATTGAATTAGTGATGAATTAGTTCGTATGTAGCAAAAGTGATTTATGGTTGTTATTTATGCTATATATATAAAAACGGTAAGCCTTGACTTTTTTTTGTACTGTTATATAAAGTGGCTGCAAAAAAATGATTAATATATTAGAGTATAAATGGGTTTTAATAATCATAGGTGCCATTGCCGTGTATGTTATTACGAAGGAATTGAAGGTTAGGGAATTCAAGAAAAAGCATGGATGTGAACCAATGACCAAATTGGCTGGAACTGGGATCTTCAATATTGGTTTCTTATTGGTGATGTTAAGAATGAAACAAGAAGGTAAAATGGTGGATTTCATTAGGGATATGTTTGTAAATCAAGATTTATTTACTGCTTATGTTCGTCTTGCTGGGGTTGTGGTTGTTTGTACTGGGGAACCAGACAATCTTAAGGCATTGTTAGCCACTCAATTTGGTGATTTTGCTTTAGGTACTAGACATGCTCATTTCAAACCTTTATTGGGAGATGGGATTTTCACTTTGGATGGTGAAGGTTGGAAACAATCTAGACAAATGTTACGTCCTCAATTTGCTCGTGAACAAGTTTCTCATGTCCGTGCTTTAGAACCTCATTTACAATTATTTGCTCAACATATTCGTGTTTCAAAAGGTACTACTATTGATTTACAAGATTTATTCTTTAGATTGACTGTGGATACTGCAAGTGAATTTTTATTTGGTGATTCCGTTCATTCTTTATATGATTCAAAGATTGGATCACCAGATCATGCTTTTGAAGGTAAAAATGGGTTTGGTGCAGCTTTCAATTTAACTCAGAAATATTTGGCAACAAGATCTTGGGCTCAAATGTTTTATTTCGTTGTTGATGGTCCATCCTTCAGAAGAAGTTGTTCTCAAGTGCATAAGTTTGCTCAACATTACGTTAACAAGGCTCTTAGTTTATCTCCACAAGAACTTGAAGAAAAGTCGAAAAACAATTATACTTTCTTATACGAATTGGCTAAACATACTAGAAACCGTAAAGTATTACAAGATCAATTATTGAATATTTTGGTTGCTGGTAGAGATACAACTGCTGGATTGCTCTCTTTCACATTCTTTGAACTTGCTAGAAACCCTGAAATGTGGGAAAAGTTGAAGGCTGATATTTATGACAACTTTGGTAAGGGCTCTCCAGAAGATATTGAAAAGATCACTTTTGAAACATTGAAGCGTTGTGATTATTTGAAATGGGTTTTAACAGAAATTCTTAGATTGTACCCTTCAGTTGCTCTTAATTTCAGAGTTGCAGCCAAAGATACTACTTTACCAAGGGGTGGTGGTAAGAGTGGTACTGCTCCTATTTACGTTGCTAAGGGAACTACGGTTGCTTATAGTGTTTACCTGACTCATAGAGATGAAGGTCTTTATGGGAAGGATAGTATGGAATTCAGACCAGAACGTTGGTCGGAGGATCTTAAACTTGGATGGGGTTATTTACCTTTCAATGGTGGTCCAAGAGTATGTTTGGGACAACAATTTGCTCTTACTGAAGCTTCTTATATTGTAGTTAGATTGGTTCAAATGTTCCCAAATCTTGTCTCCATGGATGACAGTCCATACCCTCCAAATAAGGCTGTACATTTGACCATGTGTCACCAGGAAGGTGTGTTTGTGAAATTGTCATAATTGTCACAAGACAACGAACGTTTACGATTATCGGATCCATTTATCTTTGAACTTGAGAATTTAATTATGTAACTTGAATTACTTAAAGCAAATTAGAATTGAAACTTGTAAGCACGTTAGAATTGACTTGTAACAGTTAGAATAGGCTTGTAACAGTTAGAATTGATATGTAACTGTTCCAATGACTTAACCGTTCTAATCGATCTTGTACAAAAATGTTCATTAACAACTTAATACAGATTGCTGGCTTTCGTTAACAGAGAAAATTCTTGGATGAAGGAGGGGATAGCCCGGAGTAAGTATTAAATGATAACAAATGCAATGTAATTATTGCAAAATAAACTTTCTTCTCCGCACGAATGAAATTACGTATGAAGTTGATTTTGAGGTTAGAGCAAGTTTAATATCCGAGATTTGTTTGTTTTTGCAACCATGATTGGTCAATTGCAGTAAACAAGATCTTCTAACTACAATACCAAAAGATCAGTTAACATCCCCTCATTCTACTCTCAAACACCTCATTAAAATATTTTTAAAATTTGCAAAATTTTTGAAAAATGTAATCAAATGTGAAAATCAAAGCAAATGATGATTCAGATCAGTGGAGTGATTTAAGGTTCTCTCTTGGACACAATTTTAGAAGTTAAAGTATTGCTGCAAAAATGTCAAATTATTTTTTATGTACTTGGAGTTCCATACATTGAGATTAAGCGTGGCAGAGGCAGAGATGAAGGGAGGAGGAGGAAGGGAGAAGGAAGGGAGGAAAGAAGGGAGGAAGGAAGCAAGCAAGGAAGAAATGAAGGAAATGAGAAAAAAGCAGATAGAGAAAATCAAGGAAAGATAAATACAATTGACTGGAGGAATGAAGAACCAATATATTGCAGCCTAGAGGTGTTAGATTAGAGGTGTATGACTTACTAACTACATGACTGGATATCCATAAACCTCTTTTCCTCTTTACTTTGGTATTGATTCACCTTCAAACCTATCTTCAAAAATCAACCTATGCATATGATAATATTCATGACATCGAATGTGTCATTACATTTTCACCCCATCAATATAGCCGACAGTGAATGTGGCTGCAAATGAGGTTATTTACATGCCGAAACCAATACCGCTGAAAACTTTCATATGAACCATATTACTACTCATAATCTTATGTAGACCCATATTTACTACAAATTTAATTGTGTATATACTGAACCACCTTGGGCATTACCCCGGAGTACTCCACTTCATCATTGGATCTCAAAAACACAACCGTCAGCTCCTCCAATTTTACATGACAATAGCCATGTTAAACGGCTCTGAATGTGTGGGGTCTCAATCATGGGGTATACTTCAATCTGGGGTATACCTCAATCTTACATCTATGGGGTCAATCTTACATCTTTCTCATTTGTGGGGATCTCAATGCCGCAAGGTATGGAAAAATGACCAACATCTGGAAATGGACCCAAAATGATGACTATTTAAACCAAGTCGCGGTCCGATGCCGTATACTGCAATTCTCTCATTGCCTCTATTTTTTTCTTTCATACCTCTTCAAAAAAGCCAATTAAACTATATAAAAGACCGCCGATAGCCGATGAATTTTTCACTTCGTAACACTTTGAGAACACCACATTTTTAAGTATGACTGTTAAGGAAAAGATACCAGTATGGTTGGATTGTGATCCAGGTACTGACGATGCATTTGCAATACTTTTGATTCTATGCAACCCAAGGTTTGATGTAATTGGGATTTCATCTGTTCATGGGAATGCACCACTTGAATTCACAACACATAATATTTTGGTGATTCTAGATGTATTAAAGAAGTTCCATGTTCCGGTCTATAAAGGGTCCGAGAAACCATTGGTGAACCCACCTCAAAATGCTGGTAATATACATGGAATAAATGGTTTGGGAGATGTTCCAAATCCCAAGATCACCGTATCTCAAGTAAAAGAAGATATGTCATACCTTGAAGCCATGAATCAAGCTATTAGGGCCCATTCTGGGAAATTGGTATTAATAGGTGTTGGAACACTTACCAACCTTTCTCATTTGATTTCTGAATATCCAGATGTTGTTGAACATGTAAGGTACCTTTCATTAATGGGAGGGTCTTTTGGATTGGGGAATATAAGCCCATATGCTGAATTCAATTTCTATGTAGATCCTCATGCAGCTCGTCACGTAGTTAAAGAATTTGGTTCAAAGATCTTGTTGGCTCCTTTGAATGTGACTCATACTGCTTTAGCCAATTCTAAAGTTAGAGAAGAGGTAGGCTTGCATCTGAAATTCTTTCAACAGTTGTTGGAATTTTCAAATAAAACACATGAACTCACCGGCGGACTGCTGCTTGGGCCTCCAGTTCATGATCCGGTAGCGGTTTTTATTGCAATGGGTGTTGTAGATGAAGAAGATTATCATGACGGAATTGAATGGGGATTTGAATGGAAAGATACCAATTTGGATGTAATTATAGATGGTGATCATACAGGTGAGGTTATTATGACTGAAGGTGGGAATAAGAGTAGGGTTTTTAACAAGATTAATGTTGATTTGTTTTGGGATGTTATTTATGAGGCATTGGAGGTATAGGAGTGAAATGTGGCTTGAAATATGATTTTGAAAATTGTCTAAAGAAGTGTACATATTAGAAAGAAGAAATATTGGACCCGAACTAGATGTTACTCCAACTACCAGATCAAGTTCATTCTACAAATTTTTGGTGAAGTCATTGGAAAGTAATTGTTATTACAAGGTGGTTATGATTCATTTTGCCAATGGTAGGCCAATGTAGGGTGATTTCTACATGTTGGTTGAATATACAATTTAATCTAAATCATAAGAGAATAGTCTTAATATAACTTGTTCCGTAGTATTGTTCAGTAGTATTGCTTAATACAACTTATTCAGACTTAAATATAAGTACGAATTAATTCTCCAAAAGACACCCTATATAGTCACCCCAAAAGCCCCAGATAAACTAATTGCAGGTTCATTAATATTATTATGTTGATAACTCAACACTCCAACAGCAGCAGTATCCATCAAAAACTGAGGATTAATATTAATTTCCCTTCCCAACCATCTTGCAACCAAACATCTAAGAATATGACCATGTGCAACAACGAGTACATCACATTCAGTTCCATCAACAAAAGCTTGAGCATGCATTCCTTTAACACATTCAATAAATCTATCCAATCTCTTGGTTACTCCAATATATTCTTCACCATTTTCACAACCATCACTCCAAATAGACCAATCACCTTCAATGCCTCTTGATTTTCTCAATGCTTTGATCTCCTTAGTAAGTAACCCTTCATAATCACCATAATTCCATTCTTGAATATCTTCATTTACCAGAACCTCAATTGAAGCACGTTGCTCTGGACTAAGTGGTTCCAATAATAGATCAACTGTCTTCTTGGCTCTAAGTCTTGGTGATGACACTATGAATTTTAAGTTCTTGGGATCAATGAATTTACCTTCTCCGACAAGTAGACGTCCAATCTCTTTAACTTGCGCAACTCCCTTAGTGGTCAAATCAATGTCGGTAATGGAAGTATGTTGTCCTGATAAAGACCATTCAGTTTGGCCATGTCTAGCAAATATAAGTCTTGGAGTCATTGGGAAGAAAAGTATTGAGGTTCGCGGCCGGCCATTATTATGTGTAGTGTAACTGCCTTAATGTAAGGTGTAACTTGTTCAAAAACAATCTGTAAAGTGTATCTTCATAAACCTGTAAAGTGTAACTTGTAAACTTCGGATCAGTACATTTTCTTTATTCTGTTGTATGCTTCGGTACTTTGAGATGGTGTGGTATGTATCTGAACATGGTGTAGCTTGAAAATTGTTGTATCAACAATTTGTAAAAACTCAATATTCCATATGGAGTTCCATATTGAGTCCCATATTGAATGTATAATTCATTCCAATGTCCTTAATATATCAACCTTATTCCATTATCAACATTAGTAGCCAGTAGGGTTTATGGACAAATTACACCCATGCCGCAATAGTAAAGCATTCACAGCAAATGAAACGAAAATTACAGCCAAATACAACATGACTAGTAGAACAGAAATAACAAACAAGACCATCTCACTTCTTAAAACTCTTCCCAAGGATAGAGTAAAGCATTATGCATCATTTAAAGATGTTCAACTTGCAAGATTCGAAGGTGCAGAAAAGCTGGATGTTTCGGAAAAGGACTTGAAGTTACAATACCTTTCTTTAAGAGACTTGGTTAATGATAAGTACAAGAATTATTATAAGCTCGATGATAAGTTATTGAAGCCAAAAGGAAATCCTGAGTATTATAATAGATTGTTGGGTGAGATTAAAGGGGAAAAGAATGAATCGTTTATGACAGCGATGAGGACGGTGATCTTTGGAAGGTAGGGCAGTCTTAAAGGGAGGTCTTAAGCTTACGGGAGTGATAGTTTAGGGGACTGTGGTAAAGTAAACATATAAGGAGCGGAGCGATTTAAGTTCAGCTTTGATTGAGTTCTGATGGTAGACGGAGGTTTTGCAAATTTAACGAAATATAACATAATTGAATTTTCGTTTCATGTTGGATTATACTCCCTCTAGGGCAATTATTAAGGGAGTTAGATTGTTTTGACTTGAGATGAAGTTGTTCCTTGAACGTTTGGTAGAAAAGAATACTCCAATATGAATACTCCAATGAGTCCAAAATTGAGTTGATACAAAGACATAGTTGAAGAGGATAAACACTATGTTGTTGTAAATAGAGATAAGAAACGAACACTATGTTTTTGTAAATAAGTATATAATAAATTATAACATGGGAGATGTAGTTGTGGAGATGTATTAGATGGTGAGATATAGCCTTTGTTGAGAACTCCCTGAGTTAAGTGCTGTTTCTAGATGATATTCCTCAAGAGATAAATGGGATCACTTTAAAGTTGAATAATACTCTCATGACTGGGCCTTCGTTTATACAAAGCATTGACCAAAGAGACTTCTGAAACGAGAGTGAAACTTGAGAGAGAGAAAGAGAACAACTTGAAGCAAGAAGGAGAGACAAAACTTGACACGACTTGAATTTCCCATTGAATATGAAATATAAAATCCGATTGGTCTGCCCTCGGGTTGTAATTCTATTAGATCGAATGGTTAGATCGAACAACTCCAATTGGATGCAAAATTTGGGATTATGAGCACAAAAGTATCCAATACTGACCACATGGTATAACCACCAATACTACTTATACAGTATATAAAGATATTTCTAAATATTACAATTTAAATAGTCAAATAGCATCTGCTAAATCTATTCATTCTATCAATCCTCCTAATAAACGTTCAACCAAAGGACAACCATAATTTAACTCATTAGTTAACTCAAACTTATTAGTTAACTCTTCCTTTATCACTCCTCTTTCATTTAGTTATTTCTTCATTATATGTCTTATTGTTGACTCTCTCCCTTGTGCCCTCATAATGACCACTGAAGACCTGATTTAGAAGGTCTCATTTCATTCCTTTTAGAAGGTCTCATTTCATTCCCATTGAGAGGACTCATTTCGATACTGAAGCTTCGATTCCGCACTTACCCGTTTTTCCCCAGACCACTTGTCCTCTCCAGTGTTATGACCAGAAGACCAGTCCAGATCCTCGTAGTGCTTACACTACTTATAGTGTCGTATTGGTACTTTTTTACTGGGAATGATGATGGCATGTACACACCCGAGGAACTTAATTCTTTATTACAAAATAAACTTCAAGTGGTACCTCTAAAGAAGTCCGAGTTAACAGCACATAAGTTACAGAAACCGTACTTGGATGCTAGCTCCTTCCACCTAAAAGATTGGGATATGGCTGGTAAAGCCATAGTAATGAGGGACAAATATGTTCGGATTATTTCTGATGCCCAACACCAAGCTGGAAGTCTATTTTCCAAAAGTCCATTGGAAGCTGAATCGTTCGAAATGGAATTGACTTTCCACCTTCATTCCAAAAATACCCAATTACACGGCGATGGTTTTGGTATTTGGTTTGTAGATAAACATTTACCTATCGGAGATGTTTTTGGATGCACCAACTTTTTCAATGGGTTGGGGATCTTTATAGATACCTATAAAAATGGTAAACGAGGACATTTTCCAATCGTTAATGTTATGTTAGGAGATGGTACCAAAAGATATGATAAGAACACCGATGGGTTTGATACAAGAGAAGCAAGTTGTAACTTAAATGCTCAAGTAATCAATCCAAGAGGGGAGGAAACCAAAATGAGATTGGTGTACATTAAAAATGGGTATTTATCAATTGATTTCAATTATAATGGAGAACATGAAGATTGGAAGAATTGTTTAACCTTGAGTAATATCCAATTGCCTCGTACCAAGTACCTAGGACTTTCTGGGGAAAGTGGACAATTGAGTCATGCAGTGGATATTCTCGAAAATAAGATGTATGGGTTGTATACACCCGATGGTTCGTATGTGGAATCGATTGAACAATTGCAAGATATGATGGCAACACCAGAAGAAGAAGAAGAGCCAAGTAGGAAAAGTAAGGGATCCGATCTGAAAAGAAAGTCGTTAATAAGATTGAAAAAAGCAGAAGAAAGATTGAAACAGAGGGAAAAGTTGTTGAGGTTGCAAGAATATGGTGATGAGGATGCAACTTTTATAAAGAGAGTGTTTGGAAAGTTATGGGGAGCAGCAAAGTGGGGTTTATTGATTTTGATTGTAGTTTTGTCTTGTTGGATTGTTTGGATTGTTGTTCGTGTTCAAAGGCAGAAGGGGAGGAGTAGAACTACAGGTCTACTTGACTAGGTTTTTCAATCATATAACAGTGTAATGAATTTTAATCGTTCATAGGCTAGCTCATTTGAAAATGTATAATAGAAGAATAGCCATAATGTAAAATAGAGATGTCTATGAATAGTGTTGGTCACAACCACTCTTTATCACAACAACCACTTAAAACTTTATCCATATATACCTACAAGAAATGGAAAAAAATGAAGTATATTATAGTCTATTAAAGGAATAGTGTAGAAAGTACATTTTTGCAACTGAGGCTTCATTATTCTTGAATTGAAATTTTATGTTGGACATGATCATGGGCAACTTCGGATAGTATACATGAGGTAGTGTAACAAGTAGGTATACACAACCAGTGTACCAAGTAGGTCTACACAACCAGTGTAACAAATATTAGGTCTACCAAATATTAGGTCTACACAATCACACTCTCCTCTTAGCCTTCCCCTTAACCTCCTTGATAAGTTCCTCCTCAACATCGCCTTCCACGGTCAAGGAATAAGTCTCTCTCTTTAAATTGAAAAGCTTTTGGAAGTTTGTGGTGAAGAAATTGCTCTTTTCTTCAACAAACGGATTCAAATCAAAGGTACTATCAATGAGTTTAAATTGTTTAAGTTTTAAAGTATCAATCAATGGTTGATCAAAAGTATAACCATTTGCAATAATATTGATACTGGATTGCTTAGTTTCTTTCAAGATCACCTTTGTTCTTTCAACAGCCCAGTCGATTAATAATCCCTCGAAATCAGCAGAACGGAACACTTTCTTAACATGGAGACCAGTGATTTTGATATTTCCATCAATTGGTTTCAAAGTAATAACTGCAATTGGAGATCCACGATAGATGATAATCAGAGAGTTTTCTCCATTTGCTAATAACTTAACATCAGATGAAGATTTCTCAGTACCTTCCAATTGTCTAAATTTCTTAATATTGAAAGCAAAAATATCATCGAGGTAAACTTTAACCAAATCATCACTAATAACTCTGAACTGGTCACTAACCAAGTAATTAAGAAGTCCAATGGTTCCAATTAAACCTACAAAAATTGGGAATAAAGCCATGATTTGGAATATGAAATCTCTTGATTTAATAGCAAAGTAAAGGAATTCTCCAAGGGAATCTGAAATCATGATATAATCCCATAAATTGTAAGTTAAAACACCAACTATAATAACACCATAAAGGGCCTTTGTATAAGGATACCAGAAAACATGTCTATTCAATCTTCCTTGTAATTGTCTAAATAAATCACCATGCAAAGTAATAGCAGCATGAGACAAATCAGGCGTTAACTTGGATTTGTTTAAGGTGGCCTCAATATCAGCATTTAAAGGTTGATTAAGATCGATCTCTTGTTGAATAGCCATCTTGTTTTTATAAACTTTCTAATGGCTGGTTGGTTTTGTTAAGTAGGATAAGAACTTTTGTATGGTACTGCAGGTAACCGGCTGATGGATTTACGATGGCTCCACGTGGATCAATTTGAAGCGAAGCCGAAAAAAAAAAAGAAGCCTCGTGTGCGAGTAAGAAGGAGATGTGGAATTATGGAAGGTTATGGAATGAACATGGCGTAATGGGAGAAGTAGGTGGTTTTTATGAGGAGTAACTGACATGGTCATATATATAACTGATGAGATAGATGAATTAAGACTGATGAGAAATTATGACTGAGATAGATAAAGAATGATGAGAAGTTAAGATGAGATAGTTAAAGACTGATGGGATAGATCATGACATTGCATACAGATCATAAGTTGAAGGTCCTTATCTAAAACCTCCAAGTGTAGAAGGAAATTAAGTGTAGTTGTAGAAGGAAGAATCTAGAGTCACTGGAGTTTAATTGAATCTGAAAGACTTCAAGTGAGTATGGGAAAGTGTTTCTCTAGTTAATACTAGTTATCAGAAAGAAGTTAGCATGGTATGAGATACCTTTAGTTGATTTATGATGACTAGAAAATTTTTCTTATATCTACTTTAATCAGCACTCTACATATCAACTTTAAACAGTCATTTAACTCCACAGAAAGAACATCGTTCCAGTGAATAACTTTAAACTAGACATTCAGACAAACTCAAATTAATATGTGACAAACTCAATCCAAAACTCACTGAATACGAAATTGCCGCAAAATTCCTTATTTGGAGGTAATGGTTGGGATTGAATGTAAGTGTTGATTATTGAACTCATCTGCTGTAATATGTACTTATAAACCATATAGTACTTATAAACCATATAGTACTTATAAAATCATATTAGAATTGTTATATCATATTAGAATTGTTATATCATCTTAAAATTGTTATAGCTTATTCAATGTGTAGAGTAATCGGAATATTGAACAGATGAACAAAAACTTGAACTTAACTTAAACTTAACAACAACTTGAATTACTTAACATAAAGCACTTATACACCTTTTTAACTCGAAATCTTGAAAGTAAGACATATTTAAATACAAAGTCGATTACTAATACTTAAGTATTTGTGATTCTTATTGATCTTAAAGGAATATGATGCTAGTATGGTGTTGATCTTAATTTCATCTTTGTATGGAATATGAAATATGATCTTATTATGGATAGTATGGAGTTTGCTCTTATTATGGGGTCGCTCTTATGGAATATGCTCTTTGGAATACGCTCTTATGGGATACGCTCTTATGGAATACGCTCTTATTGATGCGCTCTTATTGATGCGCCCTTATTGAATACGCTCTTATTGAATACGCTCTTATTGAACACACTCTTATTGAATACATTCTTATTGAATACGCTCTTAGTATAGTATATATTCTAAGAATGATAAGATTTGATATGATCTATGTGTAGACTTCAAACCTCATTTTTACACATCTTTAATTTGGACATCACCTCTTACACAAATCACCTCGTACACAATACAGTTTATACAACACTCCGATACCCCATACAAATTTACCTCCACAGTAATTCACCACTTAGTAAGCGAACGCATGATTACTTATCAAAACGGAAGATTCAAGTTATTTCCGTTAATTGCCTGTTAGCCATACCAATGCCGTAATTGTAAATCATATCCACATTAATCCAATTTAGTCAACAGTAAGTGAAGTCAATATTTCAATTTATTATTCAATTTAAGTGAAGTTTCAGTCGTTAAATAATCTGTTAAATGCTAAACAATCTACTTATAAATGCTCTCAAAACCACCGGTCAAACCGGTTATTTAACTCATTCTACTTTCTAAGCATTCTCTTAAAGCCACATAGATTAGACCCTTTCTCAATCAACTCGCAACATATCCACCAAAAGTCACGTGCGCTTGATAACAGGGGGAGTGATATAACTGCAAATAAGCATGAAACTGTGGCACATCAATACAATGAATCTACGAACTTTCCACAGTTATCTTATATAAATAGATAACAAGTCCAAAGTTAAGGAGTAACTTGGACTTTTAATTATAATTTCTAGCAAATACCAAATAATTGCAGCCATTATATAGGTGACTTATATCAATAGAATAATTACCAATAGTCACCATATTATATACTTTACAACATGCCATCAGTAGGAGAAAATGAACCGGTGAAATTATCTCCAAAACAAGTCAAAACTGTTGCCATTATTGGTGGAGGAGCATCTGGAGCAATTGCGGCAGCTTCTATACTTAAAGACCCTGAATCGGGTATAACCAAAGTTACAGTTTTTGAAAGGAGACCTAAATTAGGAGGTGTTTGGGTATTGGATGAAGTGACCATTGAAACTCCAAATAAAATTTTAATTAGTGGTGCACTGAGTGCAAGTACTGATCCTCAATTACCAAACCCGTTTCATTCAACAGAACAAACAAACTCTTCAACAACAAGCCCTTCCCATTCAACTTTGGTACTTCCCCGTCCAAAACAAGAAAGATTCTTAGAAAGTCCAAGTTATGCCGGACTCTCAACAAATATCATAGAAAGAATGATGACGTTCTCAGATAAGAATTCTTGGAATCTTCCTGGAAACCCAACTCCTGAAGAATCAAGATATGTTAATGGATTGGTGGTGAGAGATTATATTGAAGAGTACTTTGCTCAAAACTCAAACAATCCTAAATTCGAACTACTTAATAATACAACCGTAGAAGATGTGGAAAGAATCGATAAAGAAATCGAAAGAGATGATGAATTGCCTTACAAATTCAGATTGACTATTCGACAAACTCAAGATTCAGATGAAGAGAATGATATTTGGACTCAACGTGATTTTGATTCTGTCATTGTATCAACAGGTCACTATCATGTTCCATTCATTACAGAAGTTCCTGGTTTAAAGGAAGTACAAGAAAAGTTTGAATCGGTAGTCCAACATGCTAAATTCTATAGAAGTCTGCTTCCTTATACTGGGAAGAAAGTCATTGTGGTTGGTTCTCGTGCTTCGGGGGCTGATTTATCTAAATTGATTGGGAGAACTGGTGCAACCGTTTATCAATCCATCAGATCGGCAGCAAGAAGAGAGAATAAAAATATCAACATTAAACCAATAATTACAGAGTATAAAATAACCCCATCGGGGTTCACTGTGATATTTGAAGATGGATCGGAAATCGAAAACCCAGATCATGTAATTTATGGAACAGGATACGACTGGTCGTATCCTTTCTTAAACAGATTGACTCAAGGTACCATCACTGCCAATGGGAAAATCGTTCCTGATTTGTTTCAACATACTTTTTACATCAATGACCCACTTATTAGTTTTGTTGGTGTGCCAGTGGATGGGATTTCCTTTAGGGTATTTGAATACCAAGCAGTTCTAGTATCTAGATTCTTAAGAGGGAAAATCTCATTACCTTCCAGAAGTGAACAGAAGAAATGGGGTGCTGATAGATTGGCTGTTAAAGGTTACACCAGAGCTTATCATACCATTGGGATTGCTGATGCTCTCACATTCCTCAATGGTTTGGTTGAATTAGGTAAATTGGATGAAAGTACTGAAAAGGGTAGGAAGTTTCCGGTTATCACAGATGCAGATTTTGAGGCCATAAGAGAAGGTGTGCTTCATTTAAGCAAATTCTGGGATGAAATTTAAGCAAATTCTGGATGAAAGCATGCGTAAATCTGAGCGTAGCGATGATTTGCGCGTAGAGGTGGTTTCAGCGTAGCGGTGGTTTCAGCGTAGCGGTGGTTTCAGCGTCGCGATGGTTTCAGCGTAGCGGTGGTTTCAGCGTAGCGGTGGTTTCAGAGTAGCGATGATTTGCTCATAATGATGGTTTCAGCGTAGAGATGGTTTGATCTTAACAGTGGATTGATGGTAGCGACGATATATGAGCGTAGCGAGGTGTGCCTAGCGATGGTTTCACCTTAGTGGTGGCTTCACCTTAGTGGTGGACAGCCATGTCTTTAGCGACGGGTTGGACGGTATGACCTTTTAGAAGAATGGTGGTTTACATAGAGTAATACAGTAATATGAAGAAAGATAGAGTAGATGTAGAATATAGAAAAGAGAGAGAGTATATATAGAATATAGAAGAGAGATAAACTATATGTATGAATTGACCAACTGCAATCGTCTTGCAAACTTCAATAGCATTATGAGAAAACATAGAATTCTTCTAAAATGGCTGCAAAATTTTAAAGTAAATATGTGCATCCGCGCCTTTCTGACTATCAATGTCAAAACAAGAGGTGTAACCTTAAAAAAAATAACGCTGCCTGGTTTCGATCCAGGGACATCAAGGTTATGAGCCTCGCACGCTTCCGCTGCGCCACAGCGTTGATTCTTGTCAATCCATAGGCTTTGAATTTACATACCATATCAATAAAAACGGGAGATAGTACATTTTCTGTAATATTTACGAAACCCTAGCATGGAAATAACTTCAATGATATTGTTAATCCACTTAGCCAATCCACTCAATAAATGATATTTTTGTCAAGTTTTGAAGGCAAAATTATCTATAGATTGACTCACATTTTTCAATTTGATTACAACTGAAAAACTCATACATCATGGAAGAAGAGTTATACATACCCATCCCACATTACCCTCCGTTCCAACTTCGGTCATCACTCATTGATCAAGATCCTGTGATATGGGTACACCTTCTCGAAGCTTACATCCAATTATTCCAATACCTACTAGATGAGCATGCTCAGAAGTTAACTATCAAGTCCCAACAGCAATTGGGTATATTTTTAAAGATCTACCTCCAAGAGACAGCTGAAGAATCCACCAAGATCTTTTCACTTGGTCAAATCAATCCCGAAATCAAAGCAAATACGGCCTCTTTGAGGAGCTATGTATTTTCATATATAAAGAATTCTAGTATTGCCAAAGTCAACTTCACTGGCGAAACAGTATGGAATTTCATTACCGTCTATATTTCGAACAACTCAACTTCAGTGAGATCTTTAGTGGATGGTTCATTCAAGTCAAAGCTCAATGATAACAAGAAGTCAGGAAGTATATCGTCTATACCATTTGTACAGAAGCATTTGGAGCAAAAGATTATCAATGGTAAGGTGTCACAAGCCGATTTGACTACGCTATCTTTATTATTAGGACAAGCTAGTCAAAACCGCCGTACTACCATTTCAATCAATGGTGTTGGTTCCAAAGCAAGACAAATCACCAAGAATAAGAACGGTGGTAACCTTGCAGGATTCGCTGAGACTTTTGTTAATGTTAATTGGATTGAAATGTTGGAGAAATTATATTCTGGTGGTGGGAGTATCCATGCAGAAGTAATCAAGAACTTGATGATTCTTTCGGTCATTTCATTGCCTGTGTCAAAGATATCAAAGTTGATTACTGAATTGGGCATCAATAGTGCCCTGTCATTAACCTTATATCCTTTATTAAGTACCATTATTATAAATCAAGCATATAAGGAATTGATTCCCAACCTTGAAGAAAGACTCCCATTTTTAAGGAATCTCCTGATTCAGGAAGAGGATGATATACCGATTTCAGAGGAGTCAGTAACCTTACTTTTGGAATTCTTCCCATCAATGACAAAGCTGAGAGCAATAAAGATCTTGAGGGAACATAATGATGATGTCGAGCATGTCACCAATTTATTACTTGAAAATCCGGATTTGGCAGTGGATGAGGGTCATAGTGGTGAAATGGAGAGTAAAAAGCAGAAAAGTCAAAAAGTAACAACTAAACCTACTAAAAGATCCATCTATGACAATGACAAAATTTCGAATCTCGATTTTTCAGAAACTTCTGTTGTATTTGGTAAGAAAACTCATTCTAAGGAAATGTTAACTCAAGAAGAAAAGAAAAAGACCTTGGAAAGTGCATTACGTTTGTTGAATGACGAGGATGATGATGAACCAGATGATACATACGATGACCAAGAAACTACGACAGGTCCTGCGATGGTTGTTGGTAAGGGAAGAGGTAGAGCTTTTGATGTAGTTTCTGAAAGAGGTAGTCCAGCTCCTGAGAGAGGCAGTCCAGCTCCTGAGAAGGGCAGTCCAGTTCCTGAGAGAAGTTCTGAGGGTGGTTTGAGAGGGACTCCCGAAAGAATTTTTGATGGAAAAGTTTCGGAAGTCTCTGCTGATGAAAGACATTTGTACTTCTTATACAAAACGGAAGGTTCGGAATTGTTTTCGTCCACAGCTAGAAGATCTCCAGAACGTGAGCAAATGAAATTAAAAATAGGATGGAAAGATGATAGAATTGAATTATGGTATAGAATTGTGTCTCAGTCAACAAGAAGGTTAAGGTCATTGGAAGAGGATTTCTTGAAGAATAAGCCTGTTAATATGACCAGGGCCCAACAGAGGGCGTTGGAACCGAAGAAGAAGGAGAAGGCAGAGAAAAAGGATAAGCCACTTACCAAGGAACAGATGAAAATAGCAGCTGCAAGGAAGGAGAAATCAAAGGGTATTAGAGCGAATCACAATAGGAAACTGGGCCATGACAAGAAAGCTAGGGGTGATATGGTTGGAATGCAATAAGAAGAAGGTGGGGTGTCAGAGGGAGCATACATAAAGTGACTATAAGAAGGCCAAACAGCAGGGATATAGAGAAGGCTATACAGCAGGGCTATACAGAAGGCTATACAGCAGGCTATACAAGCTATACAACAGAGCTATACAGAAGGCTACAGCAGAGCTATACAGAAGGCCTATACCGAAGAATGAGTTATAAACATAGAAGACTGGATTTAGCTATGAAAATATACGCGATCTATAGTAGGAAGGTAGACTTTAGCAGGAATAAAATTTATAGTATACCCTTTTCTTTTATAGTATACCATTTTCTTTAAATAAACTTTCAATCTCTTTATCTTATTAACCCTCTTTCATCAAAGACACTGCGATCACTTTGCGATCTTTTGAAGACATTTCCTTTGTTTTCCTTTGGAGGCTTGATCGGTCGCAGCAAAAGTTCAGTAACGCGAATAAACTCCACCAATATGATTACTGCATTATTCATTTATGAATCACGAGGAGATATCCTCATCTCCAAGCTTTATAAGGACGGGGTAAAACGGAGTATTTCAGATGTATTTCGAATTCAAGTGATAACGAGTTCCACCTCTGCTGCCGGAGGTAAAGATGTTCGATTACCTGTACTTACGCTTGGACTGACCTCGTTCATCTACATCAAATCCGGACTGTTATGGATATGTGCAGTTACTCGATCCAATCAAGATTGTTCATTGGTTCTTGAGTTCCTATATAAACTTGAGAATATACTTAAGGTGTTGTTACTTGGTAATGCCAATCAAACATTAACCAGTGACTTTATACTGAACAATTTCAGTATGATTTATGAATTGTTAGATGAAATCATTGAGTTCGGGTATCCTACCAATCTTGATTTAAGTTACTTGAAAGGATTCATGACCATCAATGAAAACATTTTTAAAGTGTCCAATAATGTACTTAAGAATGCTCGTTCTAGTAATATCAATCAGAATACTCAGAAAAAGAAGGAAGAAGAGACTGCAAAGGCTTTGACACATTCAAATATTACTTGGAGAAGTGTAGGGATCAAGTATCGTAGAAATGAAATCTTTTTGAATGTGGAAGAAAGCATCCATGTATTGATGAATAATCATGGAGAGGTTTTAAGATCATACGTGGATGGAGTAATTAAAATGAAAACCCATTTATCCGGAATGCCTGAATGTAGATTTGGTTTGAGTGATGATAGCATTCTTTTAAACCAAGCCAATTCGTCTAGAGGAGGTGACAATAATGATACTAGTAATTCAAATGGTGGTGGGAGAGTCATCTTGGAAGATAGTAAGTTCCATCAATGTGTTGAACTTAATAAATTTGATTCAGAAAGAGTAATTCAATTTGTTCCTCCGGATGGAGAATTCCAATTGATGTCATATCATTCATTATCAAATATAAACTTACCTTTCAAAGTCTATGCTCAAGTTCAAGAGGTTGGCAGATCTAGGATTCTGTATAAATTAAGAATAAAATCCTTATTCCCTCAGAAAATCCCCGCTACAAACGTTACGATTTCTATACCAACTCCAAGAGGTGTTCTCAAACTGAACATAACCAACTCTTCAGGGAAGTCGAAGTTTATGGCTGAAGATAATATGATCCTATGGAAGTTCAACAAATTGTATGGTGAGCAAGAATATTTATTGACGGCAGAAGTTGATTTGATCGATGGTGATGAATTTTCCAGCATTTTCAATTGGAGTAGACCTCCTATCAAGGTGGACTTTTTGTTGGACATGTTTTCTTGTTCGGGGTTGACGGTGAAGTTTTTGAAGGTTCAAGAGAAACTGGGGTATAGGACGGTCAAATGGGTGAAGTATAGTACGAGGGGTGGATCATTTGACGTGCGGTATTAATTTGAATCTTAACCACTTTCAGACTTTACTGTATTGGTGAAATTTGTCTCAATACGACTAAAACGCCGCAATTAAAGAACTTTACTGAATTGACACAAAGAATCCCTATACGACTAAAACGCTGCAGAACTTTGACTGTGTATGCGAGCTACGAAAATATTGTAATATATTAACGATTCAAACTTAATATTGAATTTTGCGGGGTCACTGGATGATGAAGAAATCAGATACCGCATAAAACATCCCAAGAATAACTTCATTTAAAGAACGAAAACAGGATGTGCAACTTCTTGGGAAAATGACAAAGTTATGTAGGCTTGTACTACTCATATAATAGACGTTTGTATTGTCAATTGATTTTTTGTATTGTCAATTGATTCTTGCATTTCCTTTGCATTATCAATGTGTAGTTGAGAGGAATAAGATTCTTGCTTTGTTTGTTATTTGAAACTGCAGTGCAAACCGATCAGTGAGGCTATCATCAAGATTAGTGGTGCCAGCGTCAAGATCCAGATCTTACCTAGTTTTATCATTGGAATGTAATTTCAATGCCTTTTATACAACCGCAATCCTTGATCAACCTCGCACCTTGATCCACCTCGCACCTTGATCAAACTCGCACCTCGATCCACCGCGCACCTTGATCCACCTCGCACCTTCATCTACACTCCTTCATCTACACCCTGGTCGCACCAAACCATTACTCACCTTCTTCTACGGATGCCCCGTCGGAGCAAATTTATAAAATATATATCCTAGTAAACCAACAAACCATAATTAAACAACCTCCATCATTCCCAATCGAATCATCCCAAACCCATATACTCTCACTATTTCCCCGTAATCTCCCTTTAAAGTTGAAACAAAACGTGCGGTGAAAAAATTACAGCCAAAGCCATCTACAATGAGAGATTTGATAGTCCTTGGAGGGTCCTCACACCCCAACTTAACCAAGTTAATCTGTCGTAATTTGACCATAGAACAAGGTAGTGTTTCTTCCAAGAAGTTTTCCAATGGAGAAACCAGTATTGAGGTCCAAGATAGTGTTCGAGAGAAAGATGTGTTTATTGTTCAAAGTGGATGTGGAGATGTTAATGACAATTTCATCGAACTATTGATCATGATAGCAGCTTGTAAAACCGCTAGTGCTAAGAGAGTCACTGCGGTGTTGCCATTGTTTCCTTATTCTAGACAACCAGATGTACCAGCAGCTGGAATGACTGGTGCACCCAGTATTGCTACCAAAAATGATCAATATACTTTTGAAAGCGTTCCGGGATCTCCAGGAAAGTTTCCTGCGTTAGGGTTGTCACCATCCGTTGGATTGGGCTCCGATAGAATAAATTCTTCTGGCTCCGATAGAGTTGCCAATGTTGATGCATATGGGAAAACCGAAAGTGGTTATAAACAATGGGTAGCCCAGAATGGTACACTTATAGCAAATCTCCTTTCAACAGCTGGATGTGATCGTCTTATAACCATGGACCTTCATGACCCTCAATTCCAAGGGTTTTTCAACATCCCTGTGGATAACCTTTACCTGAAACCGCTTTTAAAACACTATATTATGGACTATATACCTAATTATCAAGAATGTGTGATTGTGAGTCCAGATAGTGGAGGAGCTAAAAGAGCAACCTCATTGGCCGATGCTTTGGGATGTCCATTTGCATTGATTCATAAAGAAAGAAGAGCTAAGGTGGCCAAGAGTCCTCCATCTTCAACCGCTTCTTCAAGTAGATTGGCAGTTGCATCAAATCCTAAGCCTGCTTCAATCCCACTAGCTTCTGGATTATCCATGAATTTCAATCATCCCACTCATTCTCCTATGATTGCAACAACAATGCTTGTTGGTGATGTACGTGATAAGGTGTGTGTTCTCGTCGATGATTTGGTGGATACGTCATATACCATTACAAGAGCAGCGAAGCTATTGAAGGATCAGGGTGCGAAATATGTATATGCTCTTGTTACTCATGGTGTGTTTAGTGGGGATGCAATTAATAGAGTCAGTATGTCGGCTATAGATAAGGTTATTACTACCAACTCGGTTCCACAACCAAATAATTTGGATGCAATGGGTGGTGATAGATTTGAAGTTTTGGATGTTCTGAGAATATTGGCCGAGGCTATTAGGAGAATTCATAATGGGGAAAGTGTTTCCATGTTGTTTGATCATGGTTGGTAGTGTGACTAGATAGAGGACAAGTTAGCAATAGAAGTATTATTCATAAAGTAGCCATTGAGTAATTTGAGTGTGGAAACTTTGAAGGGTGATTACTGGTGGATGTACCATCAGTGATTTAAAGGTGGATGTTACGAATGCACAATCAGTGATTTACAGTTGGATGTTATAAAATGCACTCTCATGATATAGTGCACTCTCATGAATGTAATATAGTGCAATATCATGAATGTTTTAAAGTGCACTTTCATAAATCTTATATAATCCATTTTCATGAATGTTATAAAATGCAATATCATAGATCTTATATAATCCACTATCATGAATGTTATTAAATGCACTATAAGTTAATGTAATGCAATTCACTCTATATGTCTGAAATTTTCAATTGAAAGTACATTATATTGATGTTATGCTCTGAGTTTCAATCATATTAGACAAGTAAGAATGCTCATTTGAATTCACACCATATTCATCTGTATCTTTAAACTATTTAAATTGACCATCTCCAAGGAATCCTTCACTTCTACTTTCGGGCGAATTTGCAGCCAAGTGCGACAATACCATGTACTTAGAGAATTGTTGGTATATAATACACCATGCATTGTCTAGCATACAAAATGACGTGCTTTAAGATGAGTCCTATGACACCTTAAATTAAGACATCATACTTTGAATTACTTCATTGGAAAATGAAACTCCAATAATGTTCTTATATCAATTATTAGTATATCTACTATCAACCTATTCTTAAATGAACCTATTTTTATATCAATCTATTCTTTATCAACTATTCTTATATCAACCTATACTATCTCAACTATTCTTATAAACTTACTCTTATACTTTCCCCTACTCTCATTCTATTCCCACATTGTACAGGGCTATCTAATTATACAATTAAATCTTTAGACGAGATCCTTCAAGTCCAAATAAGTTTAAACACTTGGCATTCAATCAAGACAGGTGGAAGGCAGGTCTAGATTTAGGGTGAAAATATTTTCCCCTATGTGAATGGTATTGCTTAAGTTTGTGCTGATGAAGAGGTACGGTATAAGAAAAGAAATTTGCGCTTGGTCAGGGTCCGTAGTACTAATATTGGCCAAGGCTAAATGCACCGGCCAAGGCCAAAATAAATTAGCCACCAGCTCACGTAAAATGTAGAAGGTAAGTGGACCATCCACTAATGCCAGTAATGGTGTATGAAATTCATGAAATTACCCTTTGGACAGATAATAGAGCATTTTTTGAAGGGCTAAGCGACCCTAGCGGAAGTGAAGCCCCGAAGAAGCCCCGAATTTTCTCCGATGGGTATGGCACTCCGATAATTCATTGGACTTAGTTAAACTGTTTAAGAACCCCCCCGGTAATTTCAGTTCTTCCCCGAGAAAGTCCAATTGAGCCCCCTCCTTCAATCCTGGGCACACCTTCGAATGCCTTGGAGTGAAAAATTTGAAAGATGGGGAAACGTTCCATTGTGCATGACGCATCATCAAGTCAAAAATGTTGGAAGAAGCTTCCAACTGTGGAACGAGATGAGGTGAGGGAATTTCAATTGTGGATGTGAAGTTGTAAGTAGCAATATACTTCTACTTCATCACTTTCTTCTACACCTAGCTTCTACAAATACACCTTGCTTCTCACCTTTCCACACCTTGCTTCTAAACCTTTCTACACCTTTCTACACCTATTGTCAAAACACTTTGTATCATCTACCTACTGCTCTAAACCCATCTTACCCCACGTTCATACATCAAACATCCAATGACCCTTTAAAGGTGTGGCCTAGGATGACCCGCTATTTTCCGGGTTAACTGTGCGGCAATGGTCCAGGAAAAGAGAGGGTCGAGAAACCTGTTCTAATGGGTGGTTCTTGGTGTAGAAAAGGTAATGAGGAATGATGGTGTAGAAGAGGTAATGAGAAGATATAGAAGGATGTTAAAGGATGTCAAAGTATAATATTTATAATATTCATAATATACCCTATTCACCCTATTCAAAACAAATACAAACCACACAATGAAAAAGATCATTCGAATGTACCCCATATGGTAACTTCACTCGCCATATAAACACATCTTCCTAAACTGGATTTGCAACAGCCCCCGCACAGTCATTACACCATTTTTCAGGAAGAATCTAAGGGTCAAGCTATACATCAACCTATATATAATCTGTGTGTACAAAAGTCCAACCCCTCCTCTAGAAGTGAATATATTTAGGAAAAAAGAAAAAAGCAATCTTGTATCTTTCCCCATATAAAAGGGAATAAGATCCACGTTAATTGATAATTAAGAACGAGACTCACGAAGGTGTATTACAAGTTCTTGAAGTTATTTAAAGAATTGACCCAGTCAGGTATTTATTGCAGACATTATCTAACTTAGATTTAAGCATAAAAAATCCTAAAGATAAATTAATACTTTATTTAAAGATTACTTTAAACATAATTAATCACTTTATTTAAACAACCTTATGATGTCGCTTGAAGCAGACTTTCACGGCTTAAAGCTTGAAAAAACACCATCCAATGCATCCCTGATTAAGCATGGATATATTGATACTCCATTCAGCGGTAAAAAAGATCAATTCGAACAGGTTTTGGATATTCTTGATTCTACTGGGTTCATTCCAGAGAATTTGATTGAAAGTGAAGCTAGATGGTTTTATGAATTCCTCGGAATCGATGATGTTTTCTTTGCTAAGGAATCCGCTAATGGAATTGCCAATCATATCCATTCACTTTATTCATGTAAGGTTCAAGCCTTTTCATCAGATATTGATACTTCTAATGCCCCTTTGATTCAATATAAGAAAGAAGCTGATGATCATGCTGTTTACTTTGACTCTTCAGATCATGGCTCCGAAGCGTTTGATCATAATAGTTTTGAAAAGAAAATTGATGATAAATATATCGACCCTTCAACCAATATTGCCAACTCTTATAGAGCGGAATATTTCAGTGCTCCTTTGCAATACAAACTGGATCCTATTTTATCTGGTGTCTTTGCAAAAAATAAGCATTTGAAAGAACAAATTGTCAAATGTTACTTTGTTTATAAGAATTCCTATGCTTCTGCTGTGGATGTCAATGAAACCGATATTAACAAAATTGGAGATTTAACCTTTTTGAAAATCGCTTCTGACAAAACAAAGGAATTGTATTCTGAAATCATCAAGAGTGTAGTGATTACTACTGGTCCTGTCATTAGACATTTCCCACTTGATGATGACTCAGGTGAATATAGAGTGGTGATTGGTTATAGACAAGGTACATCTGCAAGATACTCTTCTGCTTTAAGTGATCTTGATCATTACTATAAATTGAACACAACAAGGAAATACGTTGAACAATTTGCAAATGGTGTAACCATCATTTCAATGTATGTTACTTCAAAAAGTAGAAAGTTCCCTGTTGATTTATCCATTTATCAGGTAATTAAAGAAGCTTCATTGCTTTACTGTATTCCCCACAATTTGTTCCACCATAGATTTGTTAAAGGTGAATTGTCCTTACAAGAATCCATTTATGCTCAACTGGGTGTGATTTTCGTAACACATTTCTTGAATAGATTAGGTCCGGAATATTCTCAATTACAAAACCTTTTGGATGCTTCCAAATCAACTGAACATGCCGAAGTTTTATCATCGTTAAAGAAAAGGTTGAGAAATGAAACTTATACTCAAAACTTCATTCAAGAAGTTTTCGATACTAGAAGTGACATTGTTCGTAAGTTGTATCGTCAATTTGCAGATGTGCATTACATTCGCTCATCTATGGAAAAAACCTTGAGTTACCAAAGATTATCTCAAATTACTCCAGTAGGAACTGAGGCTGAATTCGAAAAGTTGTTAGCAAGGGAATGTTCTCAAAACGAACATCATGCGGTTGTTTTACGTGCATTGTATGTTTTCAACAAATCCATTTTGAAGACCAATTTCTACACATCAACCAAGGTTGCTTTATCTTTCAGATTGAATCCATCCTTCTTACCTCTGAGTGAATACGCCGAACCTCCATTCGGAATGTTCTTCATTGTGGGTTCTGATTTCCGTGGTTTCCACATTAGATTCAGAGATATTGCTCGTGGTGGTATCAGAATTGTAAAATCAAGATCTTTGGATGCTTATAATGTCAACTTGCGTAACTTATTCGATGAAAACTATAACTTGGCTAATACCCAACAAAAGAAGAATAAGGATATTCCAGAAGGTGGATCCAAGGGTGTAATTTTACTTGATCCTGGTGTTGCTCAAGATAAGCCTCAAGCTTCGTTTGAAAAGTACATCGATTCTCTTATTGATTTACTTTTGAAACAAAACATTCCTGGTGAAAAGGAGAGCTATGTTGATTTATACAACAAACCGGAAATTTTATTCTTAGGTCCAGATGAAGGTACTGCTGGTTATACCAACTGGGCAACTTTACATGCTAGAAAGAGAGGTGCTCCATGGTGGAGATCTTTCTTGACTGGTAAGCTGCCTGCTTTGGGTGGGATTCCTCATGATGATTATGGTATGACCACATTATCGGTAAGATCTTATGTCAATAAGATTTATGAACACTTGAAGCTTGATCATTCCAATATCAGAAAATTCCAAACCGGTGGTCCAGATGGGGATTTGGGTTCCAATGAAATCTTGCTTTCAAGAGGTGAGAAGTATGTCGGGATCGTTGATGGTTCTGGTGTGATTTCAGATCCTAATGGACTTGATAAGGAGGAATTGCTCAGATTGGCAAAGGAAAGAAAGATGATTGATCATTACAATAAAGACAAATTATCCTCATCAGGGTACGTTGTACTTGTTGATGATGTTGATATTACGTTACCTTCTGGTCAACTTGTTGATTCAGGTGTTGCGTTCAGGAATACCTTCCATTTGAAGTTGAAGGAACAATATGGTGTTAATGGTGTTGATTTGTTCGTACCTTGTGGTGGTAGACCCGGTGCGATTGACACCAATAATGTTCATGAATTGATTGATGAGAAGACTGGAAAAACCATTGTTCCATACTTTGTTGAAGGTGCTAATTTGTTCATTACGCAATCTGCAAAATTGATCTTGGAGAAGGCTGGTGTTGTTATCTTTAAGGATTCACTGACAAATAAGGGTGGTGTTACTTCATCTTCATTGGAAGTGTTGGCTGCTTTATCTTTCGATGACAAGGGATTCTTGGAGAATATGTGTGTTGATGAAAGTGGTCAAAAACCAAAGTTCTATCAAGATTATGTAAAGGAAGTACAACATAAGATTGTTGACAATGCTGAGGCTGAATTCGAGTCCCTTTGGAAATTGAAGGAATCAACAGGTATTTCATTCACTGAATTATCCGATAAATTGTCGATTTCCATCAATCAATTGGGAGATGAATTGGCCGATTCAAAGGAATTATGGAATGATGATATTGCATTTAGAAATGCCGTTTTGGTTGATTCCTTGCCACCATTGTTGTTACTGGTTATTGGTATTGAAAACGTTTTAGCAAGAGTTCCAGAAGCTTATTTGAAAGCATTATTTGCAACAAGATTGGCTTCCAGGTTTGTTTATTCCAGGGGAATTGATTCGAACCCTGCTAAGTTCTTGGAATTTATTCTGAGTATTAAGAAGGAGTATATTAAGAGAGGTTTATTGAAGTGAGTGGATAGAGCTTTCGTATGATCTAATGAAGCATCTCAGACCTTTTAAGGGATCAATGAGAGTAGTTATGTTTAATGTAATAAACCCAATATTTATTTGTAGATTGAGATTAAGGAACAACGTAGTATCAATTTCATAATTCATTACTATATACATAAATAATTCTTTAGCTACTTTTGATTTTACCAATCAGGATGATTCTTATCAATGTAGGACTTAGCAGAAAGTGTTGATATGAAATGTAAAGTTCATATGAAGAGTCCCATAATATGAATGTAAAGTTCATATGAAGAATTCGTTAATTGAAATGTAAGCAAGTCAAGTCTCTTAAGTTTCACCGCTTGAGAAGTGCTTTATTCTTAATGTAAAATGTAACCTAAGGAAGCTGTTCTAGGAATATAACCAAGTCTCTCAACCTCTTGATAAGTTCTTCATTCTTAATGTAAAATGCAACCTAAGGATGATATTATAAAAATACAACATGCTACTCCCTCTAGTAGCTCATTTGTACATTCTTCTTGCAAATTTAACCAAACTTAAAACAGCCTGCTCAATACCTGTGGAGAGCCAATATACATCCACTCTATATGTCACCTTTAGAAGTTATCGCCTTCCTTGCCTGAGCTTCTTCATCCAACCTGCCAGTAATATATTCCCCTAAAAGGGCAAATACAAACGTCAGTCCACCGACGTAATACTTTGCCTTGACTGGCAATGCCTTCCACCTTGCTAACAAGCTCATGATAATTTTTCAGAGTTGCAATTTTTCTAGAAGTTGCAATTTATGGGAGATCTAAATGGAGCTGAACTAGCGCAAGTACAACACGAGCAAGACTCAGGTACGACTAACCCACTTGCTATTGTAAAAACAAAGTTACCACCATGTTGTTTACGAATTCATCCCAAGGATAATTCCATCATTATATTAGGAACATACAAACTAGAAGATGATGGTAGAAGACATGGTTCAATAGATGTTTATCTGTTTAAAGGAGACGACTTACAATTGGTTAATCTGATACCAACCGAATCAGCAGTTCTTGATATAAAATTTAGTTCTGATGCTTCGATACTTGTTTCAGTTCATTCAACAGGGTGTTTGATTGTATGGAACGCTGAAGAATTTACCCAAGTACATAAATGGCAGTTATTTGCTCTGGATAACTTAATTACTTCGGTCTTCTTTTCACCTACAAATACAAACATCGTATTAGTCACGTTGACATCTGGAGAGCTGGCAATAGTTGATATAACTACAGGAACGGTTGAGACACTTTCTACATCTCATGACCTTGAATGTTGGACGGGGTCATTTGGTGAAGTAGGAGGCCTCCAAAATGTGGTTTATACCGGAGGTGACGATGCTAAACTAATTGCTCACGACTTAAGAACTAATGAATCGATTTGGTCAACCGGTTATAATCACCATGAAGCGGGTGTTGTTTCCATTTTACTGCCAGGACCAAACTGGAATCAACAAAATTCAAACCATTTATGGACTGGTTCGTATGATGACCAATTAAGAATATTGGATCTTAGATTGATAGATACGGAAAAACCTCTGTTGATCGAAGGTTATATACCTAGGGTAGCACATAAAGAAAACTTGGGCGGTGGAGTATGGAGATTGATACCAAGTCCAATTGATAATAGAATTTTAACATGTTGCATGTACGATGGAGCTAGGGTGATCGATGTAACTGATACATTCGAGGTTACCAAATACTTCAAAGGTGAACATGAAAGTATGGTTTATGGTGGTGATTGGGCAACAAGTGGTGATTTCGTAGGCACTTGTTCCTTTTATGATAACGTTGTTCAGATTTGGAAGCCATAAAGGTTAATTTGACCATTGAAGTTTGTTGTATCTAAATAGTTAAGTTGGACGTCCTGTGGTAGATTAATTATTTGTTTTTGGCAGATTTAAAACCAATTCCAATGTAGAGAGACCTCTAATTTGCAGCCAAAATTATTCACCTAAATTTAAATTGTTCTATTTGGAGAAGCAGCTGTAGAAATATATAATAGTGCCACAACCGTAGAATTACATATAATCTATACATATCATCATATTATACAACTTACATATCATCATTTTATAAAACCTACATAACATCATCTTAGACACCCTTCCTATACATCATCTTAAACAACCTGCCAATCCAAGGAATTAGGAGAAAGAAGTCAAATCAAGTGGAACGGACAGACCACGACCACTTGGATATAATTTCTCAACATTTGTAAATCTTCTTGGATTAGGCAAAGATGTTGCATTTACAAACTTGAACCTCTTATCTTCGATTATCAATCTCTTAGCAACAGTTTCCCCATTGGAAGCTGCATTCCGCGAAGATATGTTGATTGTATAAGCCAGTGCCGATATTTTCCGCAATGAGTTTCCTGAATCTTGTTGTACCTCCAAAGCATGTCCTGGAGGTGGGGGTGCAGGTGGGGCCTTCTTTGGGTTGTACGAATTTCCTTGTGTGTAAGGGTTTGGCGGAGAACTCGATGGAAGACTTGGTGGTGCACTTGGAGGAGCACTTGGAGGAGCACTTGGAGGGAGTTTTGGTTCATACTGAGGAGCGCTTGGAGGAGGTTTTGGCACATTTTGAGGTGCTGGAGGAGGTTGTGGCACGCTTTGAGGTGCACTTGGAGGAGGTTTTGGCACGTTTTGTGGTATGCTGTGTGGAAGACTTGGTACACTAGAGGGGACTGGCGGCACCGATTGCGCAGTCGCTGAATGACTAGGTGGAGGCATTGAAGGTGAAGGTGGGACAAACAGCAGGGGTGCTGGGGTTGGAATTTGCATCTGCGGAAGTCTCCCAGGAGTGGATGTTGGAAGCTTTGGAGCACTTGGAGGTAGACTTGTAATTCTTGGTGGCCCACTCAAAGGTACACTTGGAACACTAGAAGGAATTGGTGGGGGTAATCCAAAAGACGATGGGGGTGCTTTCTGGACTTTTGGCTGAGATGGTGGGAATGAAATTGGTGGTGCAGGAGCAGGCTGCGGCTTAAATGTCAGTGACGATGGATTTGGTGAGCTACTAGGGGAGCTAGTTCCATCCACCACAAATTTCTCATTCCTCTTTGCATTGATTTGGGCTAGGAAAGGTAATCCGCCAGCGGCTGGCAACCCAGCAGGAGCGGGTGTCTTTCCTGGAGCTGTTTTGAAATTTCCTAAAGGTGGAGGAGGAGGGATGGAACCTGATGGAGGAGGTGGAGGAGGTGATGGAATCGCGCTTGATGTAGGTAAAGGTGGTGGCGGTGGAATTGTACCCGAAGGAGGTAGTGGTGATCCTGAGGAAGGAAATGGTGGTGGAGGTGGAATTGAACCTGGAGTTGCCCTTGAAGGTGGTACCCCAGATGGCAATGGGGGTGCAGATGAAGGCAACGGAGGAGCAGCTGACGGTAAGGGTGGGGCTGAGCCGTTAAACTTTGAATGGCTTGGAGGAGCTGCACCAGGTAATGGCGGAGCCTTGGGGACGGAATTTGAGCTTGTGGTCGATCCTTGGGATCCTTTTGGAGCCCCAAACATACTTTTTCCAGGTGCTGGAGGAATTGATGATCCTGGCATTGGAGGAGCTCCCGTTGGAATTGGCGGTGGGCCCAGTGGAGGTAATCCAGGTGGAGTCTCTGTGATTGATGGCTTTTTCAAATGCGATGATTTCTTCGGTCTGGTGGGAGGAAGCTTTGGTTTGGCTGTGGGGGTTGATGGTGGGAGTGACGATGAAGAAGGCACCAGTGGTGGAAAACTTGGTGGCAAACTTGGTGGTAAGCTTGGTGGTAAACTTGGTGCTGTTGGTGGTAATGAAGGTACCAGCGAAGGTAAACTAGGTGGTAAACTTGGTGGCAACGACGGCGGCAAGCTCGGTGGTAATGCAGGCTCATTCGAAGATGGTAAGCTCGGAGGAAATGACGACCTTGGTCTCGATCCAGGGATTCTTGGAGCTGACAGTGGAACAAGTCCGTTCCTATTATCTGCGCCAACCTTTTTCAAAGTAGGCATTCCACCAGCAAATAAGTCACCCAATTGAGGTGCCGATGGTGGTCCCAGTGGACTACGACTTGGTACACTCGATGGAGCCAGGAAGATTCCAGCAGAACTACTTTTATTGGAATCTAATAAGGGTTTTGATTTATCTACAGTTACAGCCTTCTTTAAGCGTGCACCTTTACGGATATCACCAAGTAATGCATCTCTACCCATTGAGGGTGGTGGAGGCATGCTACCACCCATTGGTGGTGGAGGAGGTGGAGGTGGTGGGGGTCCTGCCATGATTGTAGTTTAAGCTATGAAGGCGGATTTCATGAATCGGTGATCAATGCGAAGTTGGAAGAAAAATTGGCGAACGTTGGAAAAGTGGGTATTAGGGGAAGAAAGAAAGGGATATGACTACAGAAGTCTTTTGTTAAGTTATCTAAGTGGAAATGGGGTGAGTTTAGTTAGTTTATTTATAGTGAGCTCAAATCTACTCCTAGGAATTTGAATTGCAGTGTATTAAACTTGATACGCGTTGGTGGTTACCATATGCTTTGGTACGTTTGATACCTTACGGTAGACTTATCACCTTACGCTTTGGTAGACTTATCAACTTACGGGTTGGTCTTATCACCCTACTTAATCTTATCAATATTTGTATATTACCTAATATATAATAAAAACACCTCCCAAGAGCACTAAAAATGCCTTGATTCATCTGGTTCAGTCCCTTAGTCTATAGAAGGGTCATCTTCTTTTCCTGGAGTCTCTAAACACAACTCCTGAATTAGAAGTTTTCCACAACAAAATCTTCCTCTGTAACAACTCCTGAATTAGAAGTTTTCCACAACAAAATCTTCCTCTGTAACACCAGACTTCATACACATCTGCTTGAAGATACTTCCTTCAGTATCGAACAAATTCTTTGGGGTGTCGTATTCCTTAACCTCACCCTTATCTAAAACCAAGATCCTATTATAGTTCAAAATAGTTTTCAATCTATGGGCAATACATAAAATGGTGCAATGAGCAAACTCTTTGACAATGGTTTCTTGAATTTTTGAATCGGTTTCATAATCGACAGACGACGTAGCTTCATCCAAAATCAAAATCTTTGAATCTCTTACTAAAGCTCTGGCAAATGCAATTAATTGTCTCTCACCAAGAGAAAAGTTCGACCCTTCATCTTCAACCAGTTGATTCAAATGGAACTTATGTAATACCTCAGAACTGTCAGCACCTTCCACCTTGACTTGCTTTTTGACAATATCGATTCTTGAAGCCTCAATCAAACCCGTTCTTCTTAATGCATCCCACAATTTCTCATCGGAACTTTCATTAAATGGATCCAAATTCTTTCTAATGGATCCTCTAAATAAAACCGGGTCTTGAGGTATGATTGATAATTTCTTTCTTAAGCTGGTAAGACCAAGATTGGAGATGTCTAATCCATCAATGGTAATGCTACCTTTATGGAGCTCACTCAATCTATACAATGCAGTCATAATTGATGATTTTCCAGCACCTGTTCTACCACAAATACCAATCTTTTCTGCTGGTTTCACATCGAAACTAACATCCTTAAGAACTAATGGTAAACCAGGTCTATATGCCAATGAAACGTTTTGGAAATTAATTTCCCCATGAGCAGGCCACGATTCTTGTGGGGTGGTTTCTGTAATAAGATATGGAGCCTCTTGTGGTAACCCGAAGGCATACTCAGACACTCTTTCGACGGAATTCATAGCGTTCTCCATCTGAGTGTAAGATCTAAGAAGGTAGGATAATTGTCCGGCAATATTAAGAACATACGATAACAATAAACCGACGGAAGCAGGTGAAAGCTTGAAAACTCTGCACACACAAAGAATTGAAATAAGTAACGAGAAAGATGTTGCAACCATATCCAAATGAATAGCCAACCAACGTTGATTGGCAATGGTAAGATAGTATGCTTCATTCATATTATTAATGAAGTGATCATTTTTGGCAATGAATCGAGACTCTTGATTATAAGCCCTGATGGTTGCCATACCACTTAAAGTTTCATTGAAATTGTTATAGACATGAGATCTTTGAACGGCCTCTAATCTTTTAATTTCTCTAGCAGATGCTTGGTAATAATCAGCAATAGCTACAAATAAGTAACCCAAAAATGGAACCGCAATTGCAAACCAAGGGAGGTAAATGATACACAAGATAATAACACCAATGATATTACTCAAGGTGAAAATGAACATTCTAATTTCATCCCCTATTTCGTTATCCAAAGCATCTGTATCTTTGGTGAATCTATTCAAAATTCTACCCATTGGAGTAGTGTCCATAAATGACATTGGAGTATGCAAGATCTTATCGACAGCATAAACATTTAATACAACCGATGCCGTATTGGAAATATATACCAAAACCATAAACTCAAGAATCAAAAATGCAACAGACAACATACAGAACATCACATACAACCCAATATAGAAACTGTTTGCTCTACCATCGAACTTATATTCAGTCCAGAATGATAACCAAGTGTTTGTGAATAATTCAAAAAATGTGGCCAAGACAGTAAAAGTGAAGAAGGCAGAAAGAAGAACCCATAGGTTTTTATCTCCTGCACCAGTACGAATGTAATTGAGGTACACCGAGAGTGCGATTTTATTGACTGCCATTTGTTCATCCAAGATCAATTTACCATCATCTGTATTATTTTCATTAAATGCCTTTCTATTAAGTTCCTCGTCCACAACAGATTTCTTAGTGAGTTGGGTGAGTTGTTTTTCCAATTCGATTTGTTCTTCCTCTTCAATCTCCTCTTCCTCTTCTTCTTCCTTGGTATGACTAAAAGCCATCAAATTAGAAAATCCAGAATTACTTTCTTTCAATTCATCAAAAGATCCCACACTAATACTACCATCTCCGTTTAAAAAGATGATACGGTCAGCAGCTCCAATAAGTGACAATTGATGAGTGGCCAAGATTCTGGTGCTATCTTTCAACATACCCAAAATACAAGTATTCATAATATGCTTACCTACTCTAGCATCAACAGCAGATAATACATCATCTAAAAGGATGATATCTTTGGCCGCATAAACTGCTCTGGCTAAGTTAACTCTAGCTTTTTGACCTCCAGATAAAGTAATACCACGTTCACCTACTTCAGTTTGATCACCACCAGGGAAGATATCCAAATCACTTTCCAATGAACATGCATAAATAACTTCCTTATATCTAGCTTCATCATATGGAGCATTAAAAATAATGTTATCCTTGACGGTTGCATTTTGAACCCATGGATATCCACAAAGTAATAAAGAACCATTTACATTTACAGAACCTTCAGTACGGTTCATGAAACCAGATAAAGCATTCAAAAGGGATGATTTCCCAGATCCAATCAAACCTGTAATGACAACAAATTCACCTTTCTTAATTTTCAAGTTTATATTCAGAAGTCCAGGGAATTCATTTTCAGCAGCATCAGATTCGGAATCAGATTTCGATTTTTCAGAAACTTTGGTTTCTTCCTTGTCTTGGGCAATTTCAGACTTGGAGGAACTTTCTTTAGCCTTCAGCGCAGCCTTTTTGGATTTTTTCTCCAACTTCTTCTGCTTCTTCTTTTTCTTTGCATCCTCTTTCTTTTCTTCCTCTGTCATTTCTACTTCTTCGTCTTCATCAAAAGTGTCCCATTCAAAAGAAGCTGAGTTGACTTCAATGGCAATGTTTTCTTGTTCCATTTCAAGAGTTTTAGTCGAACTGGCATTAGTTTTCAAGGCTTCAAGGTCATTTTCAGGAGCTGATAAAAAGTCTCCAACTCTACCCATACCCAAGAACCCATCCACACCTGTGGTTAAAGCCAAAGGTAACATGATGACATTTTGAGTTAAAATGTTAAATAAGGAGATGGAGGAGAAAATGTTAGCTGGAGTTCTTTTACCTCCACCAATTTTGTAAAGTACCAAGAAAGCCACCATGGAAGCAATTAATGTCAAAGACATAGCAACTGCAATGGCAACACTTCTCATGAGTTGCATATTATAAACCAACTTCATTTCCAGTCTTCTAATATCGGAGATGGTATCATGATAAGGAGGTTCCCAGGCATAGAATTTAATAATTTTCAAATTAGACAAAACTTCCTTAACATATTCAACTCTTTTATCTGTGAACTTTGTGGCTCTTGCTCTATAAGCCATTAATTTTCCAATACACCAACCAATTGCACCCATAAACACCAACATGATACCGATCCCGACTGCCGCGGAAGCACCAATGTTAACTACCAAAATGGCAATTGCGGCTGCGAATGGAATTGGGAAAGTAAATACAATAGGTTGCAAACCTAAGGCAAAATCGATTCTAGCTAAATCCGTACCCATTAAAGATGTGATTTTACCAGTTGGGAACTTATGTTTTGATTCTGCACTTAATAAGAAGGATTTGGCTAAAATGGCCTTGATAAGTACAGCTTTAGCTTGTGCACCTGTTAACATGGATCTATAGAAGAAATGATTCAATAAGATCCCAGTTGTTAAAACGAAAAAGGATGCACCTAAAGAATAACCAATTCCTTTACCAATATTAGTTTCTAAGCCAAACGCTCTTCTTTCAACAAATTCAATCAATTTCTTTGTAAGTAATGGCATACCAACATTGGCAACATTTCCAATGGCCAAGAACAAACAAGAAAGGAAATATTGCCATTTGAAAGTTTTCATAATAGCCATGAAGGTGACTAATTTGGGTAAATCAAAATCCTCCAAATCTTCTTCTTGAGTAACGGTGGAAGTTTCTGGTGTTTCATTTCTTTCCTTATATTTAAGGTTAAGATGTTGAGATCTTGCTTGAGCAAGTCCATGAGCAAAATGACTGAAGAACACTTCTGCCATTACTTCAACAGTACCTTCATCTTGTAGTACAAATAAATCTTCAGGAACAAGGGTTCTACTGTATCCTGTTTTCAAAACAGGATGTAACCACCAAAAGAATATTCTGGAAAAGATATTGGTGGTACTTTCAGGGTATACGTTTCTTTCATCTTGATGTGGGATGGGAGGTAATTTTTTGGATAACAACCAACTCAGCATACGCTTTTGTCGTTGTAGGTTACTTCCATTCTCAGGGTCTTTTTCCACATTCATCACGAAGAAAGATAACTTGATATGAAACTTAGATCTTAAGTGGCTTAAGTAGATATAAACTTAATAGGATATGAAACTTAACTAGATATGAAATAAGTGAAAATTTAAGTAGATGTGAAAACTTAAATTGTGTAGCAACTGTTTTAAACCTCTTTATAAGTAATATGAATTCTTTAATTATGTTTTGGAAAATGAATCATATGATTCAGTTTATATACAAAGTTGCTAGCGGTGGCAAAAGTATAACCACCTTAAGCGAGTCTACATAATATTTTAGAGCGATTGATGACATTCATTGTAATCGAAAGAAGATTCTTTAAACAAAATCTGAGTCAAATGAGAAGTTCTAGATTAACATGATGACAATGTATTAATCAATTGTTTAAAGTGTTTTAACTTCAATCAAATGTAATCTATTCAACTTTCTCTTCTAATCATCACTTGATACTACCGTAAACCGGATAGTTTGGTACGGAACAAACTTTCATCCGTCAGTACGCCCTTTAAAATAAACTTCGATTTCCGTATAAAGGCGAAGTGCAGGACTTTTTGCTCTTAGGTCCGCATTCACTGCCGTTTAGGTACGAGGCAAACACGGCTCACGACTCCACAGATTCGGCAGTGGTGCGACAGAAGCTGAAACCAATTCGGTGAAATTACGAGGTCGGTACCCTGACATAACAATAAGACAAAGATTTATCCTCGAGTGTTTAAAGTTATTGATTACTAAGATTTAACTTCATTACTAAGATTGTGGAGAAGCTAAGGGTGGAGGATACGAAGCTAGAATTATGAAGATTGTGGAGAAGCTAAGGGTGTGGAGGATAAAGCTAGGAGTATGAAGATAGTGGCAAAATGAAAACATTGCGCATGTAAGAAATCTAGCTAAATAAACTCCAGTATAATGGGTGGCGAAATATGGTTACACGAACGGCACTTATGCATTGAGTCATGAGTCATTGGGATTGTAGATAAGGTTTATATTGGGAGGTCATACAAATGAGTTTTAGCATGAGTATTATTTGGTCATTGAACAATACTGTAAAGGAGTGTAATTATGGATTGAACAAGAAAGTGAATGTAATTATTCCACTGTAAAGTGAATGTAATTATTCAACTGTAAAGTGAATATAATTATCGATTCACACTGTAATGTTAATTGTATATACGAATCAGGTCATTGAATCTAATTATATCTTGATTTTTTACCCTAAGTAACCGCCTACCAATAAGGGTTCAAAATATTCATCTTAAAACACTAGCTAATATTAACACTCCCAAAAATCAGGAAGCAATATTCTTACATTTCCAATACTGAGTTTTTATTAAAATGTAACTTTTGCAGCCATTTTCGAAAAGTAAGATCGATACAACCAGTGAGGTATTCGTGTGTAATGAGATTAACAAGAATGTGAAACTTCTGCATTTGCTAAATTAAGCTATTCGAATGTAATGATCAATACTGGATGTGAACTTCGAGGTATTTATTGCATCTCATCAGATATAAATGATCATTAGTGAGGCTTCCGTAGTCTCTATCCTTCACTAGCTGGCATATCAGGGTTAACTTTTACTCTCAGCATGAAAAGTATGTAAACTCTTAATGAGTTGTGGGAGCATTCAAATATAATACGTTTTTATTAATCAGATTCTCTGTATCATCACTCCATTCCAAATTACAATCAGCTGAATTCACGCATCAACCTCATGAAATTCTCCACGTCAAATTATCATACCCAAACAACCATGGTCCAACTGTATGTCTAAAAAGAACCATTCCCAATCCAACCACCAATTGAGCACTCAAAATTAAAATGCATAAAGTATCTTCTCTCATAGGCCCAAACCAAACAAGAAACAAATTGATTATAGTCATATTTGAAAACTTGGTGATTTGACCGTTTTCTCTTTCTAAATGAATGAGATGGAAAAACTCCAAGAACAAAAGTAATCCAGCAACAAGCTTGCTCTTTTTCTTAACTAAACCATATGAAGGGTACATCAATCCATTTGTCTTTTCAAACCTTGGCATTCTATGCCTTGGGCAAGGAACAATATGGAATAACTGAGGAATGGAATAGACAAAATTGATGATCTGAGGTAATAAGAAAATCAACAAGGTTTTTGAAAAATGTCCAAGTATACCAACGATTGCAAAAACCATCCCACTAAAATAACAATAAGTATCACCAACGAAAACTTGAGCTGGGAACCAATTGAAATGAAGGAGTCCGAGTGACACACCCAAAAATGGTAAGATGAATACTGCGGAGAATAAATGCGAATCATATGCTGCTTGTGGAACACCATCAGCAATTAAGTACCAGAAATCATTCGTTAAGAATATTATCGATAAAACTACAGACTGACCAACTTCCAACCCATTAATCCCAGCCAAAATATTAATTGAATTTGGTGAAAAGATCGAAATCGCTGCCATGTAGGCATAATAAAAGATTCCCAAATCAAGCAATTTTGGAGAGTCCTTAGGCACAATATAATCCGAAGGTAATGTTCCAAATGATAAACCAATGATTCGGGTTACTAAATGATTCCCTAATCTGATGAAGAAATTCAAAAGGTCAAGAAGCTCTTCACCACCAGGTATATTAGTAACAAACAGTGGCACGACTACAGATGTGACACTGAAATCCACATAGTAAACAATCAACAAGGGTAAGGATGCAATGGCAGGCAAGAAAAACTTATGTCTCCACCTAATATCGAATAAATCGTCAAATAATCCCAATAAGGTGGTACTTTGGAGACATAATACAGCACTCAAATATTCAGCCAACTTATTATGAGGAAACAAATTACTCTCAGTAGATTCGAATTGATCTCTATAGTTATCGGAAACGCTTGTATTATTGGAGATCAGCCCAAATGATACCAAGTACTTGAAGAATACGAATGGAATTAACGCAAACATCAAGAATAAATATGTAACTGCAGTCACAATTCCCATTGATTCTGCAATCTCAGGCACCAAGGTCTCGCCTTTTGGCGGTAGCTTCGACATATCTCTACCTTTAAGGCCTATCTTGATGAAACTAGCACTTAAACGTGGCACTAGCAGCAGCACAATAAAGTACCCAATTCCCGCAAACGCAGCCAGTGTTTGCAAAGGATTGTTGGGCATGATTTGAGATACTGATACCCCAAGAACGGCAAGTCTCCAATATAGCAGCACCATGGTTGATTGACTTGATGTGTTTGGTGTCAAGTTACGCGAAGTGCAAACGCGCGCTGAAAAATGGTGCTATAGGCAGACAAACAGGCTTAGGTAGTGTAGAGAAACGAGGTCAACTTGCAAGATGAACGCTTGAAATCTTTATAAGAGGTCATTTTCAGAATATCCACTTTGTATTTAATTTGAAATTCCGAGCATGAAGATGTAAGCTTAGTTCTTCTCTATAGTCAGCTATCTAATTCTGCTCTATTAAGTTTTACCTTCAAGTTTTACCTTTGTCATTCTGTTTTCGCCTACTTTAAGTCAATTAATATCACTTGTTTGAACTTTAAATTAATAAATATTACTTGCAAGTCTCGCCTAAATAAATACTTGTTTCGCCTACTTGCAAGTCAATGCAACTTGTACAGTGCCTCCCCTTTAATCAACTCATCATAACACTTCTGAACAACCAATGGTACTTTTCCATGATTCCTAAAGTACTGCACCAACCAAGTTTCAACCAAACCTTTGCTGAATTTCATTGCTTTATCCTTCCAGATATGTGAATCTGGTTTCAAAATCCCGCTAACATTGACTGTAACATGATACGTTTCAATGAATGTATAAGTATGTTGCAACTCTGGTGTATCCTCGCCATCCACAACATTATCAAAATCTTCACCAAGAAGTAAAAGTAAACAATCTGGTTGCAAAAAAATCTTTGGCATAAGATATGCATGATCAACCCAGATGTTCTTGCGATTGATTTTGGTTCCACTCAAATCGAAACTTTTATCAACAAATCTCCATCCATTGGTTAGCTCTCCCAAATAATCTCCTTCCCTGAGTGTTCGATAATCATGTGTTGGAGATATAACGATTGGATAGAAATCAGCTTCAATGAAGAAATGTATTTTTAAAGTCATAAAAAACCAAAATGTATAAAGATTGATTCCACCATGCATCACAAGTCCCCAAATCACTCTATCATAGACTTGAACAACAGTTGGATTGTCTAATTCAGCTTGACATAAGTAGATAATATAATGGTTTAACATTTCTTCAATGTTTTCTTCATTAAGTTTGGTTATTGTAGAATTATCAGCCTGAAATGAATTTTTATTTTCAAAGCATAATCTCTCTTGTATTGATCCAAGAGTTAAGTAGATTTTGGGATCATTCTTGTATGTAGCAGTATCGAAATTAATTCCCAGATAGTCAAGGATTGACCTATAGATGTACTCTACATTCTCAAGCTCTACATTGGATTCATGAATCCACATACCACTTTCCCTTTTAAGATAATAGCATTTTAAACAATATAATCCAATGGAATTCTTTGTTTCCAAACTGAATGTATTTTGTGGTGGCTGCAAATTCTGCTGCAATTTGAAAAACTCAAAGCACCAATAAAACTCGGTAAAAGCCTTCTCATAATCTTGGTTGAAAAAGTAGAAGTACCCTTGAATGATTTTTTTCTGAAGAATTATAACCCCTGTTGATACACACTCATCATCGTAGGTTTGTAATAATTTTATCATATTTTCCGGAGACTCAATAACATTTTGATCTTGTATCTCTTCATCCTTATCTTTATATTGAAAAGACATTAGTTGAGCAAGTTTATCTTTAATATTGATTATGTCTTCATTACACCTTCCATACTCAATAATCCTTTCATTTTCATGAATTATAACCCGTTCAACTAATTTTGGTTTCTTAATTATTGGGGAAAACAAATAATTAGGACAGTGAAGAATAATGCATTCAACCAATAACCCAAGGGGATTTTTTTTGTATTGCAGCCAATTGGTCAATTGATATTGAATTTCGATTATCTTATCATAAACGGAAATACAAGTTTTACCAAGTCCTTCTTCCAACTTTCCAGTTGCTCTAAAATATTTCTTTGCTTGAACATGCAAGTCTTCAATTTCAACTTGAATACTAGGGTGTTGAAATATATCATATGGGGTTTCTCTTTCATATGGGTTTTCTCTTTCATATGGGGATTTTCTTTCATATGGGGATTCTCTTTCATATGGGGATTCTCTTTCATAAGGACTTTCTCTTTCATATATCCTTACATCGTTTGATCCATTTTGTGACGATCCAAATCCAACTCCATATGTCCTTGTCAAATCCAATTCAAATCGGTTCAACTTCTGCTGCAAAACTTTCAAAGTCTCCTCATCGTTATTCAATACGGAATCAACTTTGTTCATCCAGATAATTTCACCAAAGCACAGAATAGCCTCCTTTCTCATTCCAACCACTTTCAAATATTTTATTAATTGAAGAATAATGTCTTCACGGGTCTCTTCAAGTTCTATTGCTAAAGAAATATGACGAAATGCACCTGCCATCCTATTCAATCGAAATAAACTACACCCAAGATAAAAATGAATCATTGGCGGCGCTTGGATTAATAATGGTTTCATTGCTAGAACTTGCAAATCATTACCAGCAGCACAATTATGAATTAAGTCTTCATAAGCGAGATCGACCTCACTCAGGTTATCGAAATATTTAGGAGAAATCCCGCTTGAGAGACTGGAAAAGGAAGAATTATCTGAATTGTTTAGACTTGGGTTGCCTGGATTGAACATGCTTTGTTTGAAACTTGGTTGCAAATTTCGCATCCAAATAAAGTGGTGCAAGGAAGGAACCAGACACCTGAGATAGTAAGCATAGTGTTACGTTTTGTATTGTAAAGGAAAATGATTGTTTCTACATGAGCTGGAGTTAATGAATGAGCTATCATTAAATGTAAACTATGAGATATATTAATGCTACCTTGCTGCATTTGAATATAGTTGATGAACTTAGTTTATCCAACTACTGCTTATGAAGTAAAAAACTAGACTTAAAGAGTTCTACTGGGTATCTAAATGCTATACATCTGGTCATCACAGAAAGGCTATGTGAAACTCTTCAACTCACCCCAATGCAACTTCCGCTTATCGCACACGAAATTCAAACCAAATCCACACCATGACCAAACCATTCATAACAGGACATGAAGAATTAATCCATGATATCAAATATGACTTCTATGGCAAGCACCTAGCGACGGCCCTGTCTGATCAACATATTAAGGTGTTTGATCTAGACTCATCTACACAAACTTGGGTTTTAAACGATTCATGGAAAGCTCATGATTCTCTGATAGTCAAAGTATCATGGGCCCATCCCGAATTCCTGGGTTCTAAGATCCTTGCTCTGTGTTCATACGATCGTTCCGTACGCCTTTGGCAAGAACAACCGGATGAATTGCATGGACTGGGACGTCGATGGATTAAATTGGCTACATTAGCTGTAGAACTGTATGGACCAATATATGATGTTGCATTTGCCCCGAACCATATGGGATTGAAATTGGGGTGTATTGGATCCGATGGAATCTTCAGAATCTACGAGTCGTTAGAACCATGCGATCTAACCGCTTGGACGTTAACCACGGAGATTCCCGTATTGAATCTGAAATTACCAGCCAAATCACTCCAAAGTAGTTTTGCTGTAGAATGGTGTCCTGCAAAGTTTTCTAATACGGAGAAATTCATCGTGGTTGCTCTTGATCAAGGCTTTATATATGGAAGTAAAGATGGAGACTCTCAGGAAGCAGAAGAAAGTATAGAAGAAGTGGATGAGTTTGGACTTCAGGAAGCAAAGTATAAAAAATTATGCAATTTACCCGAACATAATGGATTGATCATGTCGGTCAGTTGGGCTCCACTGATGGGTCGTCAATACAATTTGATTGCCACAGCTTGCAAAGATGAATACGTGAGGATATTTAAGGCGACCGAATTGCCTCTGGGTGAATTGAAAATTGAAACGTTGGCAAAATTAAGAGATCATAAATCAGAAGTTTGGAAGGTTAGTTGGAATTTGACAGGCACCATTTTGTCTTCAGCAGGTGATGATGGGAAAATTAGGTTATGGAAGTGTAATTATTTGAATGAGTGGAGGTGTATGAGTGTCATTGATAGTGATAATAGGCCGGTGAAGAAGTAAGGTGAGGCAGATTGATAAAAAAGTAAGGTGAGGCAGATTGATAAAGGGATAAAGAGAAAGATGGAGTGATTAAATATGTACTACTCAACATTCATAATATAAGTTGATCAAAGACACTGATAAAGACGAAATACTTAAAAATGTAGACCCCATGCATGCTAGTCAGATTGAGTTAAAGTCAGACTTTCAAATCTTCATCGAAAGTCAGGCATCACTTTGAAATACGAACATTTTGATTGCCGTTGGTCGAGAGATATGGCATTTTTTTGCACCCATCGTAACCAATCGATATCAATAATTTCTAATCACCTTATAATAATTCCGTATATTTAAATTACAAATTTTGTCTATTAAATGATAGTTTTAAAGAATGCTCAAGGTGGATTAAATGATTGATCCACTCTCGCTATGCTTGTCACTAGTCAGCACCCTACGCTAGTCAGTACCCTATAGTCAGCACCCTATGGTAGCACCCTACGCTAGTTAGCACCTACATAGTCAGTACCTACGCAAGTCAACTCGCTACGCTCGTTGACTATCCTCGCCACGCTCGTTGACTATCCAAGCCTCGCCCACAACTCCTCTGCATCCCCAGCTTCAGCCTCTTGAATATCTCTCCTCCTTTTCCTGGTAATCTCCCCAACCTTTGGAACATACTTCTCATTCGAACTATTAAGAATCACGATTGATGAGATTTCCACAGCAACATAAACCTTTGCCAATAGTTTCCTACTTACAATATCATAAACCCTCAAGTACCTATCCAAACCTCCAGTTACCAATATTTCATCGTTCCCATTTTCAAGAGCAAAAATTGCACCTGTATTACCACCTTCCGAGAATTTCCCCATTAACTTTGCAACGGATCTTATCATTGTACCTGCGGAAGCCGAATGGATTTTCAAACCATTTTTATCAACCTTGGTTAAATGATGCTTTGCAACCAAACTATGATTATCAGCCAATATAACTTCATCTTGAGTATCATTATTTGCTAAAACCATAGATATGATTGATTTATTAGTGATTTTATAATCCGAAACTGGCTCTGCATCTTCGGCCGTATTGTAGATACGTAATTGCCCATACTTTGTACCAGTAATGAACTTAAACAGACCTGGATCTGATTTAAGGAATATGATCTTCTTAATCCAAATAGGTACTCTCATATCTAAGTAATCATTTTCAACGTTTTCTGCTGTGAATAATGTCTCTACTTTAAATTCCACACCCTTTGTGAAGATTCTAAAATCAGCATCTTCATCGAAAAGCCTTATAATCTTCACATCATTTTCTTCTCCTCCATAAGCAAATATACCTGGTATTTGAGGATTCTTTACAAAACAAGCAAGAGCTTTAGGTTCAGGAAGAACAATCTCAATTGGAGAATATTCAAATCCATCACTTTCGAAATGTATAAGGAACACTTTACTGGATTCAAATGCAATTAAAATACTATCAATGGTTGAAAGTTCAAGAACAGAAACTGGCTTATCTTCGGGTGTTACATCAAGTTGATATGAATGTAATAATTTATATTTCTCCAATTCTTCACCAGGTTCTTGTTTCACCTTGATTTCTTCTTGTTTTATCTTAGGCTTATTGTCATTCAATTCTTCTTTGATTTCTTCACTTGCTTCATCTCCAACCACAACCACCTCCTCAGAAACTTCAGGTTGTACCAAATCATAAATGGAAACCTTCCCACCTATTCTACCACCAATCAAATATGTAGATTGGAAATCAACCAAATGAACAATCCTCAGCTTGTAATTGACACCTTCATCTTTACAATAATTCTTGATCGAAATGGCAGGCTTACCACCTTTAATAGATGTATCAGTTCCTTTGTTACATATGACTTCTTTCACAGATCCTGTGTTATCAGCACTAACTAAGAACTTCATGATGAGATGAGCTTAACTGAAAAGTCGCGAAAATTTGGTAGCTGCAAAATCCGCTCGTAAATTTGGCAGACTAGGAGAGGAATTATGAGAGTCTTGAGTTAGACTGGAAGGTTGTTCTTATATATTTGTTACTTTCAACAGTGTATAAGGGTGTATTTAGATATAGACATCCTTCAACCAGAATTACAATCCCTAATCCCAAAAGATCTCCAAAATCGTAGAACTTCTACCTCTCCATAAGTCTGGAGTGCCACCAGGTAAGATGTGCCACCTGGTAAAATGTGCCACCAGGTAAGAAGTGCCACCAGTTGAGAAGTGGCTCCAGGTAAGAGGTAGCACCATTTGAAGTTCTCTTCAGACCTTTCATCTTTATATCTACGTAGAAGAAATTACTGAATAGTAACATGGACTTAAAAAAACACCTTAAACAATGCTGAAAGTACATTTCCATACTCTTTAGACTCATTGGTTTACCTAGCAAGGGTGTGGAGTTAATCCCACATCATTCACCTTACCTGCATATAAGTATGAGTTTCGTGCGAGGATCTTAGGACTACACCCCAGCATTCGAGCAAGAGCATTCACAACCATCACATGAAGAAGTAGGTGATTCTTTGTACGTTTAGAGTTGTTTTTATTAGACGGTTTAAGGCAATTTTAGAATCATAAGAGGGTTGTATAGAAAGATCGGTTAAAACAACTACGGCCATATCGGTAGTCCTTGATACCACAAGTACTTGAGCACGGCATTGTTATCAACGGTGTAGTTGCTATCATAACAGGAGCAATAGTTGAGAACTTCAGGAATTGAGATTACTGAGAAATTGAGATTACTCGGATCATAAAGAGTCAATCTGAACGGTATTACTTACTCAGCTTGGTGCTTTGTTTAATTCCTAGTGATCATCAATAGGTCGAATTCATAATTGTGCTTATTGAACAGTTAAAAGAATTGGTCGAGAATCATCGAACAGGCATAGGCAGTTATCGACATAGGCATTGTAAAGCTATTGATATAGGCATTGTAACCCTATCGACATAGGCATAAAGCTACCGAAATACCCCAGTATCGCAGTAATTGGCACACCATCGTTCTCACTCAATATGGACGAACAATTACTCCGTACGTATATTGTTTCACATTATGCCCGACTAACTGATATCTCCCAATTTTATTCAACAATTGACTGGGCCCATTTATCCACCAAATTGGAACTCGATATTGAAATAGTCAAAATCAGAGTGGATCAACTTTATGATGAACTTGTGTTTGGATCTGTTGAACATATTGTTTCAACTTTACAACAAAGAAGGGATCCAATTTTCCAAAAGGTTAAACTTCAAATCTCCAATTTAGATCTTCATAAATATGATGAGGAACCTTTACCTTCCAAGCCAATAAAGTTGATGTCACCATCAATGAAATTGTCTCAACCTCCTAGAAGATTATCACTAGAATTGATACAACCTCCAGCAGTTCATAATAGGACTGGGCTTTCAAAACCAGCTGAAATTTCCACCACCAATATAAATGTAATAACGAGATCAGAAGTCAAGCGACTGGATTTAATACTGCAAAAGAAAAAGTTCGGACTTTTGACAAAGAAGAAGAAGATTCCGGATGAGCCCCCTTTACTATCTTCAAGACGTTCCTCAATGGTTGGTGATCATTTACCATTATATATAAGGCGACAACTTCAAGAAGAAATCAAATCTCATGACGACACTCAGCCAAAACTGCCCACAAGGTTGCAGAATTTGCTTTCGAACTCACAGTCCCTTTACAAATACAAACAAAGTACTCCAGAAACCCCAGAAGAGGAACACGAAGAAGAGGATGATGATTTGTATAATGAGTATATTCTGCCAAATCTGTTGACAAAATACTTGCAGGTGGAGGAAGAGACAAATGATGAGATTTTGAAGGAATTGGGGAGTGAGGATGATTTTGGAGATTCATTGGGAGGTGAAGGGGGTGATGAAGATGATGATTATTTGTTTAAAATGTGATGATCTGCCTATTTGTTTAAAATGTAATGATCTGGTGGTATGAAGGAGATCCACTCAGCCTTCATCGGCAAAATTAACTGGCTTAATTTGAATAGACATCGGAACACGAAAAAGGATAAAAGAAGACTTAACGACTGAAAATAAGTACAGTGTAATTTATTTATCTATGTATAATTTTAAGGGTTATAAATAAAGCACTCCATACAACTTACATAGGTATGAAAGTGACCAAGTGAGCTGATTACAAGACTATCATAGTAACCTATCTTGTAGGCAACATTCTCTACTTGCTCGGAACCATAGCTTGTAGTGTATGCTAAACTCGACTAACTCAAACAAGACTTGCGTTGGAGTTCCTACGCATATACCTTATCGTCCACTCATAAAAGAACAATGTTATGGCACTCGTTGGGGCCGTTTTCAAAACACTAATCGTAAACCCTCTATAAACGCCAAATAATCCCTCTGTTCTTAAAATGTTAAAAAACAACCTTATTGCTGAAACAGGGGGTCCAACTTTAAGCACAGAGTGCATTTGGGTTTTCTTTCTGATTGTGTCCAAAGGAAACGTCAAGCCCTTTGATGTTGCACCTGCAATAAAGCCACATATGCCCTCTATAAATGGGACTTGGTCATATTCTTCCGTGACATTTCTTGCAAGCTGATACGACCAGAACATTAAACCTGTTGTTGAACCAACCGAAAGGATAGCTGGCTTGATCCCAACAAAAATTCCAAGTAAGCCTTCCTTTTTTAGAATATTGATAGCTGTAGATCTCATGGATAAGAAACTACCTGAATTGGCAGCTAATCTAGTTCTGAGTAAATCAAAAGGATACGTTATGATAGTAGAGGTTGTTCCCGTACCAGCACCAACCACTAAAGAATGAGTTGCACTTGAAAAGTTTGTACCAATTGCATCTTCAAACTTAGAGAAGGAATCACTTAGCATTGAAAATGTAGTAAATTGGATAGCACCGTACATTACATACATGATTTCAGCAGGAACATTTCCTTTCCATAATGCAGCAATTCCTTCATGTTTAATCAAGTTCTTGAAGGTTGATATGATGGTTTGACGTTGTGCAAACGTTGATTCTTGCAATTGAAGTCGTATCTTGATGGTGTCTAAAGGTGCTGTGAAAAGTCTAAATGTTAATATGGAAATTAGTTACAAGCGAACTTCCTTTACAAAGTTCCTTTATGAATTTACTTACCTTGCTGTTGCCCCGGAGAAGGACCCCGCAATCATTGCTTCTAGTGGTGAAACATCAGACCCTTTCTTTAGGTGGTCTTCTCTCGTCATAATCGGAGTTTTTTTTACGAGTCGCGGGGATTTTAGGATGAGGTCCAGGAGGGTAGAATTGGGCCACCACCTAGACCAAGAACATGTAAGTCTAAACAGGACTATGTTTTTGATAGACGAAGAAAAGTTTGTATAATTGAAGAATATAAATGATTAAAAAAATATTGATTCTCTTTCAAAGAACTTTCAGAGGGACTTAAAAGTATTGGCTTACTCTGTAGTAATCAATGTAGCTCACTACAAATGAGCTCAGATGGGCAAACAAAAGTGAAAATCCTTAAGAACTCTTAATGTATGGTAAGAATAGGAAATTATGATGTAATTACCATTATGAAATAAGACTATAAAAACAGCTGCCGTTTCAATTGCTTAAATCAGTATTAGTATTGAATAACACTGTCACAACATACCATGGAGTGCCAATATTTTTTGCATCCAAATGTTGGATGTTATTGAATAGCATAGAATAGAATTGAACAGAATAGATTTTAACTGTGCTCCCCTGTTTCATTTATGCCTCACTCTAAGATTGGGTTTATGTTTTATAGTGGATTGGTAGATTTCAGTAGAATTAACCAAACACACTTTACTTAATCAATACCTACTAATCATTAAATACTATATCGGAAGTTATGCTTTAAACGTTACTGGACCTAATAAATTGGTTCTCTGTCAAACTTCCTAACTCTCAGATCGCACTATAAAGATCGCGCTTTTAAACGCGTATCATAAAATACACTTTATGACCACTTCCAAATATCAACATGATCATATCCCTGATAGATTAATCAAATCCACCTACTCGAACTTTTGTTCAATTGATAATATGCTCATGCTCCATTATTCCAACCACTCATCGGACCCACTTGTTTCGAAGATTCTTACTCAATCAAGTGATCTTGCAAGAATACGAATAACTTTAAAGGACCTACAAATGATTCAAGAAATCCTGCAAGATTACTATATAATATTCAAACGTGCCGGTGAACTTTATATACGATTTCCAACACAAATGACGCTGCCTTTGTTAATGCTGAGAAGATTACAATTTGAGAATCTGATACTGTCTTGGTTGGAAAAGAATGGAAGTTTAGATTCAATACCTTTAAAATCAATGCTGGAAATTCTAGATAACGTCCTAGATGATGATATTCAACTTAATATAAAGAAAGAATATTCAACTAGTCCTAGAAAGTTAAATCCAACTAGTAAGTTACATCCAACAAGCCCAACCAAACCAAGTAAAGTGCTCAAAAATGATTCCACCAAATTCAAATTCAACCAGAAAGATGAATTGGTTCAACAACAGAAAAATGGAGGACTTTCACTTTTGGAAAGAATAAAACTTAAAGAAAAGACCAATAAAGCACAAGTTGAAGAAAATACCCCGGAGATGAAATATGATAAATATTTATTGGGAAAATGCCCTTTGGTTTACGATATACTTCATCATACCCAACAGAATTCTTCCTCTTTGGGGAAATTGATCCAGATCATTCAAGACAGTGCAAATTACCCCTTGGCAGAAGACGAAGTTAAAGATACCATAAAGTTGATAGCTACCAGAATCGAAAACATAACGGTTGTTTCAAGGGGTGGAGTTGAAGTCGTTAAAATTGGGTTATTAAATAGGGATGTTGATTTGGGGAAACTTATTTAGTGGTCCTTGAGTTGATATTGAAATACTAGAGTATCATATCAAAGAGAAGGCCAATCATGTAATATAAAACATAACTAATCAAACGCCTACATAATTACTCAAACGCCTAGCTACTCAAACGCTTATATATAATTCATTATCCATAACCTTAATACCTACACCGCTTTTATAAAATGTATATTAAAATTTGAGACTATAGGAGCTCCAGCCATCTAGTGTAGCCGAGCTACGGTGCGTTCTCATTTACGCATTTCCTATAAATTGTCGGTAGTTTCACGCCAGTACCAACCACCTTCACTAAAGTTTACAATTTGGGATCACTTCAGTTCACAACTTGGTAAGATCACTTCAGTTCACAACTTGGTAAGATCACTTCAGTTCACAACATAGTAAGATCACTTCAACTCACAACTGGTAAGACCACTTCAATTCACAACATCGTAAGATCACTTCAGTTCTACCTCATCGTCTCTCGAGGCAATATCAGCTGGGGCAGAATTCATATAATAATGCTTAAGAACCACCTCAATCAACCAAGTGAAGAACAAATCACCAACAATACAACTTGTCAACTTGGTCTTGAAAACAACATCCATTGGGACAAACTTCATAGCCTCGTTCAATTCTGGAATGAACTCAGTGGATCCAGAAATGGCAAGTGCTGCAACTCCCAAAATACCATAAAGCATACCCTTGTTATCTTTGATCCCTTCCTTGAATGGTAATCCTTGGTAGTTGACAGCAAAAGTGGAAACTTGTTGAGCCAATTGCAACAAGAACATAGCAGTGTTTAATAATGATGGGGAGAATTCTTTCTCCAAATTGATTTGAGGTTCTCTTGGTTCCAAGATGTAAATTTCACGAGTAATATAAACCAAAGTGATGATATGAATAGCAAATTGTCCTAAGATAGACCCCATAATATAAGTGTTGAAAATCCCATCTTGAGGACGTTCCTTGGACAACTTTTGCAATGGCTTACCACGAGAAATAGACAAGAAACAAACAGACAACAAAATTCCTGAAACGGTTGCTTGTTGATCACCAAACTTGATACCAGCCAAATACAAAACGGATAACGAATAGGCGGAAATCAAACAGTTCAAGGCCAAGATCTTGTACATTTGAATGGTGGCAACCAAAGCACAACGACCTTGACGAATGATATGAGTGACAGCCAGGACATTTCCCAACTTGGAAGTGAAAGGAGCAGCGACAGATGCATCTCCTAATTTCAAAACAGGAGCTTCATCTTCACCTTCGGCTTGATTCAAAGCACCCAAAATGGTATCGGCCATTTGAGCTTGAGCGGCGTTTTTAGGTTGAGTTGGCACCCCTCCCAATTTGTTCGCGGCAATGACAGCAGCTTGAACTTGAGGAGTGATTTCAATTCCCTTCTTTTCCAAAGCTTCCAAATATTTAGGGTTGCTTGGTCCAGGTGGGTACAAATGGGCAATCATAGGTGGTACAGGTGGAGGAGGACGGTTCCAATTAGCAAACAAGGCAACTTGTTTATCGTAAATATTTTTGGTAACTTCAATTTTCTTCGTGTCAAACATTTTCTTCATTCCTTCTTCAGTACCATTCAATAAAGCAACACCAATATGAGCTTGCTTCAAGGCACCAACATCATTGGTACCATCACCACACATCAAAGTTTGGTAACCGGCATCCTTGAAAGAGGTCAAAATAAATTCTTTCTGGTTTGGCGATACTCTGGCATAAACCCAGGTATGCTTCAACAAATCCAAAACTTGAGCATGTGAATCCAAAAAGGATAAAGCATAACCAGTAATACAAACATCAAACTTCTTGAACAATCCAAGATCCAATTGACTACTGGACTTGTATGGAATAATGACGGTTTCATCCACATTTCTCCAGACCAAATCTTCACCTCCAGAAACATCATGATGATCTTCCGGTTGATCCAAAATCAAAACGTCTTTGGTTGTGATAGCAACCTTCAGGGCAACATGACACGCAGTCAATGGATTATCACCAGTGATCATGATACAACGGTGAGAAGACTCATTCAACATCTTAATGGTTTCAATAGCATCATCTTTCAAAGGACAGTGGAAGACGATGAATCCGGCAAAATGCAATTTGGATTCCACATCTTCTCTATCTAATTTGTTGACAGCACCAGTATCGATGTATTTATAAGCCAATGCCAAAACACGAGAACCAGCCCTGGTATAGGACTTGTAAGTTTCTTCATAATCTTGTGGAGCATCAATAACCATCCCACGGATGGTTTCTGGGGCACCTTTGACGGAAACAAAGTTTTTACCTGGAAGAGCAGAAACAGATGAGATAGTGGAAGATCTCTTCAAAGCTGAAGAGAACTGGAAACGACGCAAGATCTTAATAGTGACGTCCTTCTTATGAACTGTATCCTTGGCACCAACGGTCCATTCAGCAGCTTTCAAAGTGGCTTGTTCCATTGGATCACCAACAACTTCCCCATCATCCAATTTCACAAGAGCATGAGCGGAACCTAATACATAAGAAGTGGTAACTGGAGATTCATCACAGGTAAACAATCTGGACTCGCCTTTAAAACCAGCCAAACCTTCAAAGAATAAATCTTCCGCAGTCAAAGTACCAGTCTTATCGAAACAACATACATCGATTCTCCCGGCCAATGGGATTCTAAAGGGTTCAGTACAGAAAATATAAAACTTGACTAATGAAGACAAAGAAGCATTGACAGCCATAGTCAATTCCATTGGCAATTCAGGTGGAACGACAGAAGTCAAAATGATAATACAATCAAGAATCAACTTGGATTGAATACGTCCCATTCTGGTTCCTTCGATCCAAACGTATCTGGAAGCAGCAATAGCAAACACAAGCAAGAACAAAATAAAGAAGAACGATTCCTTGTTTCCAACATCAACACGCTCGGAAGAGAAGATCATCATACGAACAAGCGAACCTTGAGACGTTTCAAATCCAGTTTTGATGACATACGCGTGGGCACCATTGTCTGGGGCGTTTGGAATTACAAAGTCTGGTTTTTTGGAAGCTTCCACGAGGGCGGCTTGGTTGAGTGCGGTGGTAGGTTTTGCAGAGTTTTCTGGAGAGGTGACTTGTAAAGCCATGGTACCACCATGTAACAAGGAATTCTTGTCCAAGCCATCGGCTTGGAATAATTCATGGCCAGGTCTCAATTTGATACTTTCCTTAAGTAATGGAGTACTTTCACCAGACAACATGGCTTCGTTTACAATGGCACTACCGTCGAGTAAAACCAAATCACAAGGAATGGCACTTTCATCTGAGGTTCTTGTAATGGAAACTATATCACCAGGTAACAATTCGGTAGTTTGGATTTGTCTCCAAGATAAGTCTCTATAAGCGAAAATTGAGTAAGGTTTGATTCCCATACTTTGGAATTCACTCATGGTTGATCTTCTTTGAAAGACTGTCATCATTTCAAAGGAACAAGTGGAAAACAAAGAAAACAAAGAATAGTACCATTGATCATCCATACACCAAAGGGCTACGGAGAAGATCTGGAAGACGAAGAACGGAGCAACGGCATGTTCTTTGAACAATTCAAATAATGTTGGAGTAGGGATATCGAATTTATTTTCACCATAAATTCTTTGAGTTTCTTCAAGATCACCAGAAAGACCTCTATGTTGTTGAAAGTCGCTTAACAACGGATCATTATCGTAAACAAATTCAGGAGGTGAGAACTTTTGGGTGGCTTCATCGAACAAATGTCTTCTCTTTTGATAGGAGAAACTGACTTGCTTATGACCATCATGGAAAGTTTCCCTTGTGATCTTACACATTTGCCCAACACCAGAATTCGGAGCCGGAGTGATTTTAATACTGGTGGCTTCATCGATTGTCTTGACGGGGGAGTAGTTAAATGTGGAATCGACCTTGATATTCCAATGTGGCATCAACCAAATCAATAAATTCACCGAAATGATGGCAATCATATAAACAAAAGTCCATTCGGAGCCAACAACGTAGGTGTCATAATGATGGAGATAGATCTCTGCAAAAGCAGGATATATGATGGTGAAAGGCCAGACATATGGTCGAAGCAAAAATGACTTCGGTACCAACAATTCAGCCCTAGCAATGCCGGGGTTGTTTACGATGGAGGACATCTTCTAACTGGTGGTGGAATGGTTGGGGTGATTTGCCTTAGTTTTTTTTTCAACGTTCCGTGAGGTTCTTTCGCGATTTTGCGCAGCCAAATGGCACGGAGGGTTGAGTCCGGGTCGTTGATCCTGGGTGATATCTTGGTTTGTATAGATTAGGTGAGGTGTTGATGGGGAGAATATGATGTGTATTAGATGTTGTAATGTGTTGATGGTGAGAATACGATGTGATATAGTATAAAAGATTGCCTACCAATTTTAGACGTACACGTCCCAAGGGCATATATTATACCTTCCAATGGAAGAGAACTTAAAGAGTAAATGAAAAGCATAAAGACTGCAATTCAAACAACTTTTCAATTCATTTCCTTGCAACCTCTGGTGTTCTCTTCCGATACCTTATCTATGCTCGGAGAACGTGCTTGGTTCGATACTGTATATAATATAGTGCCTGTAGAAGGCGGGGGTTCTGATAGCCTTCAAGCTACAATGGTTGTTATTCTTTATAAGTCTTCGGGAGCTTAGTTAGATATGGGTCATAAATGGGACATTAATGGGACATCGGCTTGCTACACAGTAAAATAGAGAAGAAATCAATCATAGAAGGCAATGGGAAATAGGATAAATCAGCTAAAACTACCACAGAATACTTCAAAGAATAATCATTAATCATACTTGTTATGGAGTGGACTTTAAGAAGTCTTAATGGATAGATCACTGAAAGAATTAACTCTTTCGAAGGTGGAACGCTGACGAACTCATCTAAAAGTAGAGATAAAACACTGTAAGAATTAACTAAAACGCAGAGGTAGACATCTAAAAAGTAGAGGTGACACACTATAAGAATTAACTCATTTAAAAAGTAGAGATAAAACAGTAAAGGAATCATTAGTAAGAAACTTACATAAAAGCCCTTAACACTGGAACCCCCACCTAATGCTGCAATTCCTACCCTTTTTTGCCCACAATTCGCAATGTGTGGCTCACTGCCTATATATAAGCCAATATACCCAAGTGATCCAAATACAACAGCATGTCCTTCCAAGCTATTCCCATTCTAGATCTTGCACAAGCATTCCAACCACATACTAAAGAAAAGTTCCTAAGTGATCTTCAAGATGCTTTAATTAACGTTGGTTTCTTATTGTTGCGTAATTACGAACAAGCAGGAGGGCCTAGTCAAGCTGATCTAGATAATATCAAAGACCAATCTGATAAATTCTTTGCTTTACCCGAAGCTGTTAAACTTGAATGTGAAATGATCCATAGTCCTCATTTCTTGGGTTATACGAAACTTGCTAATGAAATCACTTCCTTACACACCGATTGGAGAGAACAAATCGACTTGGGCTCAGAAGTACCGGCACCTGGACCCGATGAACCTCTCTATAGGAATTTGGAAGGTCCAAATTTATGGCCAGACTCGAAATTTGCACCCGACTTCAAGCCTGTTGTAGAGACTCATATCAGAAAAATGACCCAATTAAGTAAGCAGTTCATTAGTCTTGTTGTGGAAGCGGTGGGCTTACCGGAGGGAGCTTTAAATCCATATTTCAAGGAAAAGCAACAATGTAAGATGAAACTTATTGCTTATCCCGATAGAAATGAATTGGAAGGGAAACAACTGGTGGCATTGGATGATAATCCACTGACAAATCAAGGTGTTGGACCTCATCGTGACTCGGATTTGATCACATACATCTATCAAGCTACTCCACATGAAAATGCATTGCAAGTTCAAAACTTCCAAGGTGAATGGATCTCTGTTCCTAATATTCCTGGTACTTTGGTTGTAAACGTAGGTCAAACTTTAGAAGCAATAACTCAAGGGGTTTGCAAAGCTACCATCCATCAAGTAATTACTCCTGTTCCAGGTACGGGAACTCGAATTCTGATTCCTTTCTTTCAAACAATTGATATTAACTCTCAAAAATCTGTGTTGCAAGATATTCCAGAAAAGGTGATTGCTGCTAAAAATTTAAGAGATGATAAAATAAGTGGCTGGTCAAAAGATGTAGGGTTTCAGTATAGTCCAGATATTCTGAAAGAACCGGTTGGGTATTATGTTTTCAAGAATAGGATAAAGTCTCATCAGGATGTTGCTCAGAGGTGGTATCCTGAAGTTTTGAGGGAAGTTTTGGGGGAGTATCAGAGGGTATAGTGAGGCTAGCTTGGAGCGGAGGCCCTCTCGTATAATAGCTAACACCATGAGTAGAGCGGAGCTCCGCTCATACAATAGCTAACACCATGAGTAGAGCGTAAGCCCGCTCATATACCAGATTGTATCAATTCTGTAGCTAAGGAGTGTAATACACCTGCACCGTTTACCCGGAGAGTCTCAAGTACTGTCTGCATATCATGGCAGTACAAGAGACGTGACAATACAATGGGTTAGTTGAACTTACCTAATATTAGACATACTTAGTTGAAACTACTTATTTAGATATGATTGTATAGTTGAAATACTTAATATTAGATATATTTGGTAACAATCGATGTATACTAAATCAAGAGACAAAGTATTTCTTATGATCAATTGAATCGTTCCCTTAACATTCAAATGCACAGCCAGGTGCAAGCAATTACGAATACACATCCTGTACTACGGAATTGTCACTGGGTCCAGAGAATACTTGAAATCCAATTACGAACTGTTTAAATCTCTCCTACAATTTCCATTTCACATTCGTTTAATACTAAACTAAAGTCTCATTTCTACAAAATGATAAACTAATTTCTCTTGTAATCAGCAAAAGATCCATCGAAGTTTCCAGATTGACCATGGTTGGAGTTTTGGTTGGAGTTTTGGTTGGATCCGTAATTTGAGTTCTGGTTGGATCCGTAGTTCGAGTTTTGGTTGGATCCGTAATTTTGATTGGAGTTTTGATTGGAGTTTTGATTGGATCCGTGGTTTTGATTGTTTTGGTTGGATCCGTAGTTCTGATTGTTTTGGTTAGACCCATAGTTGGAATTTTGATTGGAGTTCTGATTAGACCCATAGTTTGAGTTTTGGTTTGAATTTTGATTAGACCCATAGTTTGAATTATCATTGGATTGTCCATAATTACCTTGACCATGTTGGTTCGAATTTTGATTGTAATTGTTTGAATTGTTATCATAATTACCTTGATTACTATTTTGATTGTATTGACCTTGACCAGCTTGTTTATGGTTCTTGGTTACTTCAGTATAAGCAGCCGTAGCATGTTGAATGAAATTCCCATCCTTTCTTGACATTGCCGTATAAACATCTTTAGCATCTTCAGCATAAACACCATATCCACCACTTCCACTTTGTTTACCACCTTGATTACCTTGAGAATAATTTCCTTGATTTCCTTGATTACCTTGAGAATAATTTCCTTGATTATCTTGATTGCCTTGGTTATTTTGATGTTTTCCTCCACCTAAAGAACCAGCCAACGATCCTAACTTGGCCAAATTAGCCAAGTTTCCTAATCCACCTCCACCTCCACCACCACCACTGGCTTTATTTCCTAATAATTTTTCACCTTGTTTAAGAATATCGTCAAATCCCATTCTAATGATGTGTTTGAAAAATACAGGAATTGGCCTATTTATATGCAACGTATCTGAAATTACACAGATGAAATCGGCCCTGTTCTGTGCCCCGCGTCAGCGTCCCCTTTTTTGCGATTCTTCTTTTGCATGTGGGGCGAGGGGGGATGAAAAATTATTGGTTGTGATGGGAGTTGGCAATGAGATGTACTACCTCCTTTGGAACAATAGATTCATTTGCCGCCTCATTCAAGATCTACGGTTATAGTTGACTTAGTTAAGAAAAAATATCAGCATGTAAGTGATATGTTGAGTGATACCATTAGGAGGTTATAGGGTAATTATGATAATCTATTAATGAAAGTGTTTCCGCACACGGCTGCTACGGCAGTTATCTTGCATAACTTCAGCCATGGAAATATAAGCAGCGCAATCTGAAGAGCAATTTATTAAGATATCAACTGTTTAAGATATTAATTGTTTAAATTTTAACCAGATATTAACAAATTATAATTAGAAATTTGCTATTTAAATTTTATAAGATAAATATATATCTTTATTTACTATTTAAATATAATCAGTTATTTACTATGCCAATTATATCCAGATGTTTACAATGCAAATTATAACCAGATATTAACAAATTATAATAAAATACTAAATAAAATAAAATTACCACTGTTCAAATTATAATCAAATATTAAACCAAAATAACACAATTTTATATCTAGGTCTGGCTGGGATTTTAAGAATCTTCTGATTTCATCAAATTTATTATCACCAAGTCATTTATAAAGCACTATTACCAAGTCATTTATAAAGCACTATTACAAAATCATTTATACAATTACAAAGTCATTTCCACAATTACAAAACCATTTAAAAGATCATAAATTCTAAATACATCACCAAGGTTCTTAGATCTTCAACTTCTCCAAAATAGAAATAGTCTGTTCATAACCTTCAATTTCAGCACTAAACTTATCCAACCTCTTAAAAGCAGCATCCTTGGCCTCTTCCTTAGTCTTGTCAGTGAATTTTCCAATTGATTCCTTTGTCTTGGAAGCGAATTCCTTAGCAGCAAGCAATTTCTTATTAACCTTTGCAATCTCAGAATCCAAGTCAATTTGTCCCTTGACAAGAACATGGACAGTGGTTTCAGTACCAACAGCTTGTAAAGCACATCCTGATGGAACATCTTCAGATTTGGAAATAACCTTAATGCTTTCAACACCCTTGATCAATGCAACAATGGAATCTTGTTGTTCAGTAGCAATCTTGAAAATATCTGGATTGGCGGATTCAACATACACTTGACCATTCTTTAAAATGTTATATTGAGATAACAAAGAACGAGCACCTTTAGTGATTTCCAAAATTAATTCATAAGAGTCACTCGATGCCTTGTCATCGAATTCTGTAGTGTATTCTGGATAGGATGCAACAACAATCGAAGGGGTTTCATCACCAGCTCTACGAGGTAATCTTTGCCACATCTCTTCGGAAATGTAAGGCATGTATGGATGAATCAATTTCAAAGCAGCTTCGATACAAGTATACAATGTTTCTTGAGCAGATTTCTTTTGAGCAGGAGTACCATCTTGAATCAAAGATTTAGAATTCTCAATATAAACATCACATAAATCGTACCAGAAATTGTAAACAAAGTTGGTAGCGGATCCAAAATCACGAGCCTCAATGCTTGCAGAGGTGTTTTTCGAAGCAATTGTCAATTGATGCAAGATCCAACGTTCAACCAAAGATTCTTGTCCAGTAAGAGAACCCAAACCAGTAGCAGTATTCAATGGCTTTGGAACGAAATCGTCTCCTAATTTACCAAGAACAAACTTGGTGGCTTGGAAAATCTTATTACAGAACTTTCTGTAACCTTCAACTCTCAAAATATCCAAATTGATATCCCTACCACCAGTGGAGTAAGCACATAAGGCAAATCTGAGAGCATCAGTACCACACTCTGGGATCCCATTTGGATATGAGATCTTTTGACCTTCTGTTGCTTTGATTAATTCACGAGGATCTAAATTACCTCCTTGTAATTTACCATGTAAAGCCTCTAAAGAGATACCTGCAATGACATCCAAAGGATCAAGGACATTACCAAGGGATTTGGACATTTTTCTACCTTGAGCATCTCTGACTAAAGAATGACAGAAAACTTCCTTGAAAGGAATTTGCCCGGTATGTTTCAAACCAAGCAAAATCATACGGGAGACCCAGAAGAACAAAATATCCCAACCGGTTTCCAATAAGGAGAATGGTGCAAATAATTCATAATCCTTAGCCAGGACATTTGGCCATCCAATGGTTGCAATTGGCCATAATGCAGATGAGAACCAAGTATCAAGAACATCTTCATCTTGATGTAAAACAAATTTAGCATTTGGGAATTTGGCTTCAGCCTTGGTTTGAGCTTCTTCCAAAGATTTGGCAGCAACCCAGTAATCATTGTTTAATCTATCACCTTCTTCACCTTCAATTTGAATAAAGTAAACAGGACATCTATGACCCCACCACAATTGTCTTGAAATACACCAATCTTGGACATTTTCAAGCCATTGGAAATATTCACTTTCTGACGATTTTGGTAAGATGGAGATCAGACCATCTTTAACAACCTTGATAGCTTCTCTTGCCATATCATCTTGTTTAACCCACCATTGAGGTTTGAGCAATGGTTCAATGATATCTCCAGATCTTGAACAGGTAGGAATGGTCATTTCATTATCAACTTGACCAACATAAAGACCTTTCAATTTCAATTGTTCAATAACTTTAACTCTTGCATCGAATCTTTTAACTCCAATCCATTCTTCTCCACAATACTCATTTAATTTCCCATCATCAGTATAAATATTTACAACTTCCAAGTTATTTCTCTTTCCTGTTAAAGCATCATTTTGATCATGACCAGGGGTGATTTTCACTGCACCAGTCCCAAATTCCATATCAACGGCTTCAGCATCTGTAACAATAGGTAATCTTTTTCCTTCAATAAATGGATGTAATACAAATTTTCCATGTAAATGGGTATATCTTGGATCCTTTGGATGAACTGCAACACCAGTATCACCAAAAATCGTTTCAGGACGAGTTGTTGCAACAGTTAATTTTTCATCTGAATCTTCAACCTGGTAGGAGAAACTGGTTAAAACACCAAATTCAACCTTTTCATCATAACCTGGGACATTCAATAAGGTTCTTCCTTTAATATCTTTATTATCAACTTCCAAGTTTGAGATGGCTGTATTTAATTGAACAGACCAATTAACCAATCTTGAAGCACGATAAATGGTACCATCTTCATGTAATTTAACGAAATTCTCAACAACAGCAGCTGAATAATCTTCATTCAAAGTGAACGCTTCTCTTGACCAATCCAAAGATGCACCCAAAGTTTTAACTTGAGTTTTAATTCTTTGATGGTATTCTTCTTTCCATTCCCAAACCTTGCCAATGAAAGCTTCACGGCCATAATCATACCTTGTTTTTCTTTCCTTTGCCCAAATTTGCTTTTCAACAACAGATTGAGTTGCAATTCCAGCATGATCAAACCCAGGTAAATATAACACGGTTTTACCCTTCATTCTATAGTATCTAGCAAGAGAATCTTGAATAGAATAAGTTAAAGCATGTCCAATATGTAAAGCACCAGTAACATTTGGTGGAGGAGAAGGAATTGAAAATACACCAGCGGGCTTGATTTTACCATCAATTAATTCGGGTTCAAAGAACTTTTGACTCTCCCACCAAGAATACCATGAACTTTCTACATTCTTTGGGTTGTAAGCCTTAAAAGCTGGATCTTCCAAAGAAGCCAAAATCTTCTTTTCACCAGCCTTGGTTTGATCAACGTATTCTGGAATTGGCTCAGAACTAACAACCTTCTTTTCCTTCTTTGGTTTGGCAGGAGCAGAGGACTTTTCAGCCGTGGCTGCTTGTTTAGCAAGGAATTTGGCTAATTTCTCAGCCTTTTTACGCTCATTTTCAAGTTGCTTTGGGGTTTTAGGAACCTCTCCTTTAATTTCACTCATGAATCGTACGCTTGGAATACTTCGTAATCGGGGATTTAGAAGATACTTAAGCTTAAAGGGCATAGCTTGACATTCGTGAAAAATTGAGAAAAGTTAGTCACTGGGGCTGTATGCAGGTTGCCTTTCAGATGCCTACAAGAGCTTATTGGGTATTATTGGGTTGATGTTTAGTTAGTGTGCTTGATTCGCTTATAGAAGCATCGTGACTGTTAGATGACTCTTAGAAGTTTTTTTGACTCTTTGAAGTATGATGACTCTTTGAAGGATGGTGACTCGTTGAAGCATCATCACTCGTTGAAGCATCGTAAGATGCTTTGGTGGCATATCAACCCATGCTACGTAGTACCATTCTTCCTTCTTTTCTAGTTATTCCTACATGATATTGAAGGGGGTTTAAATTTAAAAGTATCATGTTTGGTAGGTTTTTCATAATATTAAAGGTAACCTATACTACAGGGTCTTCATAATATTACAGGATGTACTTAATACACTTTATATTACAAGGTTATAGAATTAATCCTCTATATATTACAAGCCGTAATTTATTCTTAAAAAGGCGTCAGATTGAATACAAGGCTTATCTTCATTATAATGCCTCTGCCTCAGCAGACTTGTCTTCCCTACTCCTCTCTCTTCCTTTTCATCCCCCCAAACCATTTACCCACAACATTCTCCTTTTTCACCACCTCCTCATTTACACCCAAAATAATATCAAAATCGTCTCTAAAAGTATTCAGTTTGATTTCCTTTTTATTCAACCTTTGGTTCATAGCTTTGGACATTTTTGCATCTGTATTTGAATTATTTTTAATCTGAGCAATTCCAGTTGCTTTCGACATTCCAAGGCCAAGTTCATCACCAAAAGCGTCCATTACGGAATCTTCTTGCGTACCAAAGGCCATTTTATTTTGAGCTTTACGCAAATCACTCATTTGGAAACGTTCTTTATACTTTCTAGCTCTCCTACCACCTCTTTTTTTCGATGGTACATCGATTGGTAATGGCAAAGCTTTATCTATGGCTTGTTTTGGAGGAGTTAGTAGTTTTTCTATTTTAGATGTAATATCTATTAGATATTGACTACCTAAGGATCCATCTTGGTTACTTTTGGAAAGGTCTATTCTGGCTGCTAAAATGACTTTTCCACTAACAATTCTCATCACTTGTTTTACAATATCTACGGGTAAATATTGTAAGATGGGGGAATTGTAGATATATCCTTTTTGTCGTATTAAATTATTCTTCTTCTGACCAGATAATTCTTTAATACCTAGAGAAGGCAAGTTACAAGATGGAGTCAAAGCTAAAGCTTTCAATGAACCAGTTGAAATCAACAACAGTGAAGTTGTAATTGGACCGATTATTGCATTTACATTGGGTGCAAATTTTGCTAATTTCCCTGAAATAAAGTGACTTATCTTGGAAAGGATATCTTCAAGTTCTAAGATAATCCTACAACAGCTTGTGATTTTGAATAAGATTTCATCCGATACTTCTGGTTTTGAAAGTAAAGAAGCAGCCATTAAAATCACTAATACCTTCTCATTACTTGTTATTCTTGATAAATCATCTTGATGGATTTTTATATCATGTAATTGATCTTTAATAATCAAAACCACTCTAGCATAATCCAGTGGATTTAAAACTAATGATTCCAATTCTGGAAAGATAGGTTTATATAATAATTTAAGTAGGTTGTAGAAGCTTGCAATTTCATCAGTTATAATGGTTGAAAATTCATTAATCCCTTGAATGAACTTATATTCTTGAGTTTCATCGGAAGAATTGATAAAACTCAATAAATCATGATAATCGGAACTTGATTCATATTCTTCAATTTGACCCATAATAAGAGGTATTAATGGTAATACTCTTGAATTTGCAGCTGGTTCATCACTTTCAATAATATTCCCTAATATAAGAGGAGAATAATCTTCCACAACTTTCGAGAGTATTCTCAAGATATCCACATCCTCTTCAATCTCACTATCCAAATCATTCAACAATTCATCTTCATAATTCATTCCTCCGATTGTTTGTAAAACTCATCGCACAGAAAAATGCAGTACGAAAATCGACCAGTCAGTACGAAAATCGAGCATCTTCACCAGTCAGTCGAGCACCTTCACCAGTCAGTCGAGCATCTTCACCAGAATGACCATCACATTATCCATCTTAACAAACTCCGATGGCTCTGCACAAATAACATCCCCAAATGGGAAGGTTATAGTATCGGTCGTTGGACCTATTGAAGCCAAACCAAAACAAGAACTTATAAATACTTCCAGCTTGGAAGTGATTGTAAGGCCTCATCAAGGTCTTGGAACTACTAGGGAAAAGCTTATGGAAGACAAATTAAGAAGTTTGTTTCAGGCAGTTATCGTTGGTTATAAATATCCCCGCCAGGTGATTCAAATCGTAGTCCAATTCTTAAGAAATGATTCAGATGATCCAAAATATACAGTCAGTCAATTAAGTGATGCAGTCAATGCTGCTTATTATGCTTTGATTGATGCAAACGTTGCTTTATATACTTCTTTCGTGGGTACAAGTCTGGCTATAATAAATGGTGAAATTATAAGTGATCCTTCGGGTGATGAATTACAACAGAGTGATTCTAATCACTTGGTATGTTTCAGTATAGGCGAAAAGAATGTTGATAAAATATTACTATTAGAAAGTAATGGTGATTTTACTCAGAAAGAATTGTTTGAGGTGGTTTCAAAAGCTCTGGAAAGAGCAGAGGTTGTTCATGAAGAGCAGAGGAGAATTGTCAAGGAGAAGGTAGAGAGGGATTATGTATGGCAGGGAAAATAGAATCTTATAGACAAATACCTCATTGACTAACAAAAGTATTGAGATGATTGGTACCTCAAGTTGTAATTAAGAAGTCTATTCTTTAGCTTTCCTTATGTTGAAGTCTATTCTTTAGCTCTTATCTGAAGTCTACTCTTCAGCTTTTCCTCATGCTGAAATCTATTCTTTAGCTCTTATGCTGAAGTCTTGATACAGTGTGCATCGAATCATATACTCCAGGTCGCAGTTAACTCCTTCTCCACCTTGAATATCTAGACAAGTGACAACCTCAGGGGACTTATGAATTTCTAAATTGGAGTTCACTACAAGGCCCTTTAACCCTCTTTAGATCCAAAGCATAAATAGTACTTCAATACTTTGGCCAATAATAGCCTAGAACTTTCATATACTTAATTTATCACAGAACAAAACACTCCCCAGATTGTATCATCTTTAATTGACTTGCCCGTCTACACTCACTTCTTTAATCATTTCATTATAAATACATTTAACAATGCTAATTCCAAATTGAACATTAATTGGTCATATTAATTCAAATTGGCAAACTTTGCGCTCTATTGCTTTTGCTCTATTGACTTTAGCACTCACCTCTACCTTCTATTTCTCCCGAGCCATTGAGTAGCGCTTAAATCTCCCTCAATGGATTTCTTGATCAGAAACACTCAATGGATCTCTGAATCACTCAATGGATCTTGAGAAACACTCAATGGATCGAACACCTTAATAAAGAGTCGCCAACGGATCCAAGCGATTTCTTCCCTGCAACAAATTTATCTCCCCTCCAAACTTATTATTTGGATTCAATTTATGTTTGAAAGTAAACCCGATGAAATTCTGATGGTTTTCACCTCGTTGTTGTTTATCCAACAACAGTTCATTGTGTTCTTGTCTTGCAAAAACATCTTTATATTTCAACATCATTTCTTCATCTTCAAAATCATCAAAATAACCAGCATCTTCTTCATTATCGAGTTGAGGAGTGAATGGAGGGACTCTCTTACGTAAGGTTTCCCAATCGTTAATATCATTAAAATAAGACATTTGATGGACCTGCTTTATATTCTTAAGCCTATTTGAAGGAGATGTAATCAACTTGGTGATCAAATTCCAAGTACGATCACTGAAAACAAACCTTCCATCTTTTGTCTGAGGTCTACGTAAAGTTGTTTTCCAATGCTTCAAATTATAATAGGTCTCTTCTTGTTTGGACCCACTGAATGGTGGATAACCACATAATGCTTCAAATAACATACATCCAAGAGACCAATAATCAATGGTGAAATCATAATTCTTACCTTCCAATACTTCCAAAGCCATATAATCTGGAGATCCTACAATGGAATTTGCCAAATTAAGATGACCTTGTGCTTCCTTAAAGATTTTCTGACGTTCACTGATCAATCTGGAAGGGATTTGGAATTCTGCGTTTTTATTAAGATCATCCAAATTCTGCAATTTGATACGCATACTTTCAATACGATCGTTTGAAACAGTTCCAGCTGCAAGACCAAAATCAGTCAACTTGATATGACCTTGGGAGTCAATTAAAAAGTTTTCTGGTTTCAAATCACGATGGGTAAATCCAAGATCATGGAGTGAGTTGACCGCGGCAAACATCTCCAGTATATAGAATCTTGCATGAGGTGGTATCAAATAACCGGTATTGTTCAACAATGTACGGAAATCTCCACCAGGTACGAACTCCATGGCCAAAAAGACCTTTTCAGGGTCTTGAAACGCGTACAAAAGCTTCACCAACCACTCCAGTCTTGTATTTGTTAAAATATCTCTTTCGGTTAAAACATGTCTTGTTTCATCCAACTTGACCAATAACTTTTTGTTCAACACCTTCAAAGCACAAATTTCTTTGGTATCCTTCTTTCTTGCTAAAAAGACTTGACCGTAACCACCTTGACCGACTTGAGTGATCATCTCGAAATCCTTATGTTTTGGCTTCAATCTACGTTTACGAAGCAAGGCACGTTCTCTACCAATGTAATTCTTCCATTCTAATTGTTGTCTCTGTTGGTTGGTATTGAAGTTGGGGTCATTGGTTAATTTGTGTTGAACATGTTTAGTCCTCTCTCTACGACTAATCACGTAATCAAACATATCACAGTAGTAATCAAGGAAGTATAGTTGGGCCACATTTGCAAGACGCTTTGTTTTGGGAGAGTTGGCGCGTTTGCGGAATTCTTCATCCGAGAGTTTGGTTTGTTGTGGTGGTTGAAGTTGTGTGATATTCTTATGGATTTGTTGTTGATGATCAATAACTGGAGGATTATGATATAATTGACCATTCACAATATTGGAGATCTGTGGAGTCCCAGCATATTTCTTTGGCGAGTTATGTAATATACTTTTGGTTGGGGAATTGAATGGAGTTATGTTTTCTTTATTTAAAATCTTTTGAGGTGTTCTTGGATATACCAGTCGATAACTTGTATCAATGTCCATGTTACTCAGGATGGAGACATTTTCCATCAGTTGAGAGATATCTCCAACGTCATCTCTATTCAAGCGGGACATAGTAAGATATAAGTGACTATTTGGAAATGTGATCTATGATGACCTATTGGATGATAATATGAAAATCTGTCCTATAAAAATCTGTCCTATAAATCTGTCCTATTGGATGTAGGTCTTATGTTTTCGTAGATGTCGAAATAACCTATTAAATATAAAGATCAGTGGACTTGGAAGTTCTATAAACCAATTGCAATGCTTGGGAAATATAATTCTACTATATAAATATCAACTTTGAATGTGATGAAATCGGTTTGTTTTGATTTTGATTTGTGTTGCTGGTTGGAAAAAAAATTGGAGGAGGGGCATTTTGATGGAATGTTTACTTTTTCCAAATAGGGATTACTAGGGTGAGATCTAGAGATCAGGAACGAGATATGATGGATATATATGATGGATATTTTTGTTTAAACTAGAATAAGATATATATAAAATTAAAATATATATGATAGATATAAAACACATATAAATGTTTAAACTATATAGAAGTTAAATAACTTTCTCAGGTAACCACCTTAACAACCTCTCCTTATTAAAATGATATTGTTCTTTGTTCTTTTCCCTCCTTTGTGTTGAATATTCAAAGGGATGTTAAATTGAATTAGCCTAATATCGGTGAAAATAAATTGGATAATACAAGTAGATTGTGTTATGATTCAGAAGATGACAAGTCTTAGTTGTGAATACGTTTAACGAAGAACACTTTCAAAAAAGTATACTTCTAAAGAAGAATAGACCTCTTAAAAAGAATAGACCTCTTAAAAAGAACAAATTTCTGAAAAACATTTCGAGAACATTTTTTTCAATTGCTGCAAATTTCCCTTTTTTTGCAGCCATTTTGAAAAAATGTTGCAGAAATTGTCAATTTTTTTAATTTGCAAAAACGTCTCATTTAGCAATGGTAGTCTTCTACTATATTATATCTGCTTTTCTATCTGGTACAACTTCATTTTAATTTCAAATTCTACATCACTTGAAATCTACAAAAAATCATAATTTTTTCATTTATTGGTACATTGCTTGAAATTCAAGCTAGTATTACTCGGTAATACAAAATAGGTAGTGTCATTTGTAATCTGGACGTGCACACCCTGGTGTTGCCCAAGTCTACTCACAGTATTGAGCTCGCAGCACACGTACTCGCTAGGCTCTCACACTGCATCACAAGTACTCCCTAGGCTCACATTTTAATCTCACAATGTGCAAGCTGCGCTCACATTCCACATCACAATGTCTTTAGTGCTCGCTGCACTCAGGTATCTCGCAATGCTCAGGTATCGCTGCGCTCTCATACGATCAGATATACGCTCTCATACGGTCACATATGCTCACGAAGCGCTACGCTCATATATGCTCACGTAGCGCTACGCGCAGGTATCTCGCTACGCTCTCACACGCTCACGTATGCTCGCTACGCTCGCATACGTTCACACCTTTGAAAACAACTCCGGCAACCCACTCCAATCACCCCGACTTCTTCTATTCCAATAACTATTCTCCCCCCTCACGTAAACCCACTCTTCACCAACCTGCTTGAAAAACAATGGTTTCTGTTCCGTACCTTCTGTCTCAAACACTTTCCTACGCTTTCTTTGGTTCTCTTCAAGAGTAAGTTTAAGCTGCTCCGCATCCTCAAGATCACCCTTTTCGTATGCAATCATATCTGGTCTTAATCTTGAATCTGTTGGAGCCAAGAACCCATCTTCCAATTCCGAAATTTCATTCAAGCCAGCGGTGAATCTTGTAAAACCAAACTTCTTCTTGTCATTTGGCAAAATTTCCCCAACTTGCCAAATCTGTTTTTCCAAGTGTCCTGTTTTAAGCGTGAGGGCTTCTGTCCACTTTCCTGTAACAACAGGCAGCAATTGGCTTTTGGAACTAGATTCAAATGCTTGTATTGTCAAGTCTTCACTACGACCACTAAACATCCCACTCTTAGCAAACTCAACAACAGCTCTCACACCTTTATTTGATCTGATTGTCATTGGACTTGAAGGTTCCGAGTACTTTTCTCCAGCGATAATGTTTTTAAGCAAGGTATTTGGATGGGACCATGTGAAGATTTCACCTGTGGATTTTATGGTCAATTTGGCAGTACCCTTAGTAATGACTTCTGCAGATTTACCCCAGAATTTTTGATCTGGGGATGGATTGAAAGTGAATTCCCATCCATTACCCTCTACAAACATGGCAAAAATAGGAGGACGATGACTAACCTTTTCAGTCAATAAACGAATTCCAGTATCTTCACGAACCATTTCATAAGTTTCTCCAAGTAATGGATTGAAAGGTTTATGATTGTTTCTTTCCCTTGCACGAACGGACGACAAGAAAGAAACAGCAAACGTGGCGATTCTTAAAATACGCTCCGCTGGATCCTCACCTTCCAAGGCATTTGAAATAATTTGAGGATATTCAAACATTTCAGAATACTTTTGAAGAAACGTAATTGGTTCATTCATTTCAACAGGCATTGCAATGGTTGATAAATCTTTTCCAACGTTTTTCCGTACAAATGAAAGAATTGAAGGGGGTGTATGATTGCATTCTGGAATATCAATCTTACGATTGACTGGTGCATGAGGTAATGGGTAGAGGGTATCATCGGCAGTGGATACGCCCGAGTCATTATCAGATACTTCTGCTTCAATGGCCTCTAATTTGGGAGATGGTTGTTCTTCTGTACTTTCACTATTTGTCAGTACCACCTCATCATCATCCAGTTCATAAACCCCCTTTTCCAAGAAAACCACTTGAGATTCATCATAATTGGTATCATAAAATTCTTCAGCATCATAGAAATCTCCCGAGAAAACGGAAACGGAATCACTTTTCGCCACACTTGATCTGTTTACATTATTTTTTTCTCTTGCTAACAATCTTTCCAAATCTTGAACAATGCTATTACCCAATCTTGCATTTTCCAAGATTTCTTCGAGTTCTGCTACGATTTCCGTTTCCGGTTCTTCATCTATTTTTGATTCGTCTGATTTTTTGATTTGATTAAATGCATCGACCCAAGTATTGAAATCTTCATTATTCAATGTTTTCAAGTCCCAAACCTCCATTCCCGAATCCACCACGAATTCTCTATTTTTTTCATTTGCTGAAATAATACTATGTTTGATTGGCATTTGACCTCTCAATTTATTATTATCAACTCTAAAATATGATAATGTACCATATTTAAAGTTCAAAACGACAAATCTTTTGGCAAAACCTTGAAGCTTTTTTCTTCTACGTTTCAACAAAACTCCTTGAAGAATCTCCCCATTTTTGGGCATTAAAATAGTACTTTTATCTTCTTCAATTTGAGTATCAGGAACAAACCTTGATATTTTCATATCATGTTTAACACTTGCTCTTCTAGTAATTGCAGCTCGAGGTTCATTAGATTTAATCTCTTGAACAGTACTACAAAATAAAACCTTCTTAGCAGTGGTTTTGGAAAAGGAATTATCAAAGACAAAGGCATACATTCCACCACGACGAACTTCAATTGATCCATGAACCAATTCATTGGCAATAAGCTTATTATAATTTTTCACAAGCGTTAATTCAGATGCTGTTAAATTCAGCAGAAGGGTTTGAGATCTGGATTTGGTTTTGAAATTAATTTCCTTAACTGACGTAACTGATGGTGAACGATACCTTGAACTACTAAGCGCACTTGGTGGTAAAATCGGTGAACTATTTCCTTGAGAATTTTGTCCATTATTTCCACCAGAACTTGAAATACTCCCAGAACTCTCATCTTCTTCTTCTAAAGGAGGAGTGGAAACATCCTCTTCATCTTTCTTCCTATAAATGGCCAAGTTGATCAGCTTTTTCTGAGGTTTGGCATCCCAATCAACAGTACAATTATCATCAACATGAACCCATTTTACTAAATAATCCTTAGCATGGATCTCAAGAGTTTCCATATCGAATGGATGTTAAATTCGAGATTTCAATGTATATTTAACCTTTTGTTGAGGGTTTCATATGATAGTTTAACTTGAGGCTATCTGGAATTTTTGTCACGTGGCGCTATACCCGAACGTGCGTGGGGAGGGTAGGCGAAGCGCTGTCAAAGGTTTGGAGAAGATTTAGTAGAGTTAAGAGGTATTGAATAGGATAACTTATCATCAACTCAACAAATGATGAATCCCTTGAATTGCTGTGGAGAAACTTTTTTTGGGGAATCTTGTACAACTTCCTATTTAGGGAGTTAAAAGGGGCCTTCGCCTATAGTTTATTTTTGGTCAGCACAGCACCGTAGCGAAGCGTAGGTGTTGTCACCGTTGCGAAGCGCCTTAGCGAAGCGTAGGTGTGAGTTAAGACAAAGAGTTAGACGTAGCATTGAAGACACACCTTCCACCGATGTCTTCTGTGGGAATAGGATTTATACTTCTATGTGTACTCTCCTGACAGTAATCATTCTTCCGTATTCTAAGTATTTTAATTCATTTTAAGCATCCTAACTCATCCTTCAATAATCTAATTCTATAGGTTTAAACGCTTGAATCTGAGTTCCTCACTAAATCTCACCACTTTTACACTATTGCGGTTTAAAGGCAAACGATAACTACCACCACTACTGCTAAAATTCATAAGTATGGCGGTAGAATTAAAGTTACCATATTAGTCTTTACTCACCTTTTATAGAAATGACCAAAGATCAAGCAATGTCTCTGGACAATTGGTACGCTGGATGTGTGATTTCCGACTTGCGGGGTAGTTCACTGAATCTTGTCTTTAGCATGTGATGGGGGAGGAGGGTGTGGAGGGTGTGTAGAGGGTGTACTTTGCAGGGTGTGAAGGGTGTTCTGCGACAGTGTTCTATGTTCTATGGTGTTCCATGAGAGTGTTCCACGAGAGTGGAAAGTGTTCCACGAACGTGTTCCACGAAAGTGTTCCACGAGAGTGTTCCACGAAAGTGTTCCACGAGAGTGTTCCACGAGAGTGTTCTACGGAGTTGTCTGTGGAAGGTGTTGTATATACGCGGAAATGTTAGTGTGTCCTTATATTCTCTCAAAGCATTTCAAATGGGAAGTAAAAGAAGATTTAACTTCCGACATTTAGGAGAAGTTTAAATTTCTTATGGCTGCAAAATAGGTTGGATAGTTATGACTGAACATAGATTAATTAGGTGAACATAAAGATGAAGTATGGCTGGATTTAAAGTAATACTCAATGAGTGAAAGAAGAATATAGCTAAACGTAAAGATGAATATTTAATGACTGATAAGGTGAATCTAAACATAAGGTAGAAACTGATAAGGTGAATCTAAACATAAGATAGAATGACTGATAAGATGAATACTCAAGTAAAGTTGAATATTTAATGACTGAAAAGATGAATACTTAGCTAAACATAAAACAACTTAAATGCTGCAAAATGCATTGATTACGCCCTTTTAACTTTCCAATGCAATAATGAGATAGCCTCAAATAAATCAAATTAAATAAAAGCATACTCGAATCCTTGAATGATATCGGAATTGAAGGCACTCTTGAAGTACTTGAAGATTTTGCCATGGAATTCTGGATGAGTAACCAGTAACATCAAACCATCCAGGACTTAAAACGTCTCCTGGACTGTTTCTTAATAAAGCCACATTATGTCTGTGAGCACACTCAAATCAAATTAAAGAAACAGCACACTCAAATGTAAGACATTCCTTTTAATTCTAAATTTAATGATCAGGCTCTCATTTGAATTGCTCTTAGTTGCACTATAGCTTCAAATTCAATCTCTCTTCACTACTACTCCTACTAACCACCTCCAATAAATCCATCTCATCCATCCCTCTATGTTCCCTTTGATTAACATTACTCCTGAATAATAAAAATTGCAATTGTTTCCTCAAGCTGTTAATCAACATTCTTTGTAGATTCAAATCCTCTCTCATGATGAAATTATCATTTATCAAATTACTTACAACAGGATCATTTGGACCTTCTCTACCAATAAATGGTAATACTCGATCGTGCATTTCATGTTTCAACCTATCCAATTCAAAGCTAAGATAAAGAAGCTTATCTTCTGTTGGTTCAATTTGATGAATTTCTTCCAAATGTTCAGTATAACCCAAGTTGGTGACTTTGCCTTGAATAATCAGATCCAAGATTTTATTGATCTGTTTTTGTAAGAACAGATTTTCCTTTGTCAATGAATCTGTTTGTAGTTGCATTTGTTCCATGGTTGGTAGTAGCAAACTAAGTTGACATTGACCAAGATGGATTTCAAGAGTTGTCTCGTTATTACCAACCCATTTACACCCAATCTTATTTGCGGGACAAGTCATTCTACCAACAGTAATACAATTCTGCTTATGTTTCTCCATATGCTTCGCAGGTATCATGTCGTTTTGACAAAGATCACAAGTTTGATAATTAAAAAGACATTCAGCATCAAGGTGGGAAGTTTTGGTTACATCCGAAATTTGGGTTTGACAGAATGAGCATTCATAAAGTATATGACAACATTTTTGAGAAGTGAATCTTCGTTCAACAAGAAGATTGCAAGTTTCTTCTTCATCAAGTTCATCCACTTCCAGAGTTGATTCTTCTAATTCTTCACCATTCTTATTCTCCTTCGGCCTTACCCCTCCACAAATAACCCCAGTATACCCACAATCCACCGTTACATGACGATCCATCTCCCATCTACATCCGACCCAATCACAGCCCCTTTCATGGTTCAAACAAGTAACCTTCAATTCATCTATTAAGTTTGAGATTATAAGCGGTGTGGGAAATAAGTCCTGGATATTGCCAGGGTTTATAGGCGTCCTATCTAAAGGGCAACTGCCTCCTTCCTCCGAACCTTCTTGTGGTTTGCCCATCCGTAGACATTCTATAATACATTCCTTACAAAAGGTATGACCACAAACAGTGGTCATTGGTTCAATGAATGGTTGCTGACAAACAGGACAATCCAAATGATCAGTGGGTGAAACATACTTTACGTTTCGAAGATCCGGCCGCGCATCGCCCGTTAGATTGAACAGCGTTAGATGGTTGGTTATCATTGATTCTTCCATGGCGTGTTTCTTGAGTTGTGGGGATATTTTGCGATTTTATACGCGGTGATCAGCGCTAAAGTCCCTTCCTTTAGAATGATCAGATATGTTGAAGAAGAAGGTGTAATGAGGGGTACTCGATACCTTGGGATTAGACGAGGCAGTAACCTCCTGGAGAGTAGTCCTTCGGAATTGTGACCATCACATGGTGCCAGGATATGAATCCCTAATAACAGAACAAATTATTATTAAAACCATAAAATTTACTATCAAATCATAAAAATTACTATCAAATACTGTTTCACCCATCCATTGCTTTCTTATATATGAAATCACTTCCTCATATTCAAAACTTCATTCAAGGTAATTCCTCATGAATCACCCACCATCCTCACTAACCGAGGCCCAGACCTGCATACAACATAAGTGCAAAAAAGGGTTGCAATATGGCTGCAACAACCAGATGTAGGGCTTAGGTTGAAGGTTATTAAGGAATTTTGCAATGAAATAGACTTATCTAAACGAACTGAAATTTAAGGTGGAGCGGTTATGACAAGAGTTTGTTCCATTCGACTGTATGATGGCTAAGTAAGATGCCATACCCCACAAACCTGTGGGGATGGTGATAGGGGTTCATTTGGATTATCCTTCATCTAAAGGTGCATTTCTTGGGATTTAGTGAAGGTGATTAAACAGTAGGTGATTATTGTGAATGAAAAGTTTATTGAAAATAATGTTTCTACATATCTAGTTCGAATGAAAGATGAAAAATTCCTTGAATAATCAAATTATCATTCCTATTGTTCATGACTTTAGCCGAAGAAAGTCAGACATGGATTTTGGTCTGAAATTAGATTATATTCCCTTAAAGGAATCCTCCTTTAATTAAGTAGGGTAATTCATTTTTATAAATATAGTCCCAGATTGTTATTGCGGAATCTTCCCTAGATAGTTACTGCAAAATTTTCTCCTAATAGTTGTTGCAGAATCTTCCCTGATTGTTGCAAAGGCCAAGATACTGCACTGCAACAAGCACCTAAGTGGACTTAGGTTGAAGGAAGCAGAGGGTTACGGAGATAAGTTTAAGTAGATTAAGTTGGTTTTTAAGGAAGAAATTTACAGTGCTTTAAAGTGACTAAGAGATCAATGTGTCTAAGTGGTATTTTTCAAGGCGAGAGGTAATAATGGCTCGTGTCTAAGAGATGATTTTTCAAAGTAACTAGAGATTATGAATCATTGTGTCTAAGAGATTAACACTGTGCCTAAGGTTTAATACAAAGTCAAAATCTATAAGGATACTTTGATGAAAGTAGAGTGGTGTTAGACAGTACTCACATTTAAATAACTATGAGATATAGTCTCCATGTCAGTTGACCTGATGAAAATCCCAGCATAACCTTGATCAAGTGTAAATGAATAGTGAGGAAGACTATCCAAAGTTTATTGACAAGTAACCAGACCTTTGATATTCAGTAAAATTGAATAGAACTTTAAATTGTAAAGCTAATAAGAGTTTTGTGAGTTTTGAAAGGAGGTTCTTACTCATATAAGGTGTAGCCAATTTAAAATTTACCATTAAGAAGAACATCTTAAGGAATAATTATGAAATTTGACCCAGAAGAACATCTCAAGGAAATAATTATGAAATATGAACCAGAATGAAATACAAGATGTATGGAGGAAAACCAAGATAAAAACATATGGGTACCCTTGTTGAGCATATTTCAAGGCTCACTCGATTTATTTCCAATAGTTCTCAACTAGTATGTTTAGAAGTACATCTGTTTCATTTGGATCTTTATATTATTTCTTGGAACACCTCAAGGCATGAAATACACTATATAGAACTGCTATCTTCTGTACTTGAGATTCCACATGGTGCCTATGGATTCAAATTCATATTCATTGTGTAGTGTACTGCCCTTTTCTGATCATCCTGTAAGGTGAATCTACTTGAATTTATGAGAATCTTCACAATCGTAGTTGTTTTAAAAATAATTGTGCTTCCTGGGGGAAGTTCAATGAAAGGGGGGTAGTGATGCCTATGGAGTCTTGAAAATCTCGATGGGTTTGTAGTAACAACTTTTTAATGAAATTGAAATTTGGAAAAGAAGATCTTGAAATTTAAACTAACCTCCTCATTTGTAAGTATAATCAACACCTAAATTATAAGGGTAGATTTGCAAGTTACCAATTCCTTTAACTGAGATTTGTTATCAATTCCTCGAGTTTCACAGGAGTAGTAGTCTCCTTTTCCCGGGTATTCTTGGGACCAGAGGACCCTTTAATCTAAGAATAAACTAAGTTAAATTTAGAAGCTCAAAGAGCAGAAGTTAAGAACATGAAAAGACATGTGGATACGAATTCATCAAGGCGGTCATGCAGACTGATATAATCTTTATGCTTGCATTGCACGGTCTACGTTGGGGTTGTCAAGGGAGTCTGAAACGGCTGCAAGATAAATTTTATAAGCAGGTATAAGCAATGATTTTATAAGCAAGGCATAATTTTATAAACATGGCATGAAGAATCTAAAAATAAGATGAATGATAGGCCCTTTGGATGATGAGGTTTTATGAATTGGATGTTTCGCAAATTTAATGAGATTATCGCTTAATGAGATTGTGGCATGTCTGTGAGATCCATATCCTTCTTTCAATGTCAGATTTAATTGTTACTGGGGAGTATACTTGATCTAAATTTGTAAATACGACACAGTAGGAGAGGAAGTAAGGTGGTAAAAATACAATGAAACATGGAAAAGAATAATCATTTAAAGGACAATGAAACATTTAAAAGTACAATGAAACATGGAAAAGAATAATTGAATATTTAAAAGTACAATGAAACATGGAAATGACGGAAAAGGACAATGAAGTGGACAATGAAGTGGACAATGAAGTGGACAATGAAGTGGACAATAAAGACAATGAAAAATGATAATAAAACTGGATTGGTAATTGATAATAAAACTGGGAAGTGAAAATGCTACTTGGATGTAAAAAGGACAAAGGGACAAAAGGATAACAGGACAAAGGGACGAATGTGCCAATAGTACGAAAGGACAAAGCAACCGGTGAGTACCACAATAGAAAAGAGTGAGCAATAAATTGAGGCTGAAGTTAAATTAGACGTCACTTTCAAATTTACTTTCATGGTAGGTACTAACTGCTAGGCAAGTTGGGTAAAGTGCACGATTTAGCTAAAGTTTCAGGAATTTGGTAGGGTACTGAGGTAGAGTTGAGGAAGGACTACTCCATAGAAATGAAATCCAAATTGGTTAACGTTCAATTACTCTGTAAATTAACAACTTTATAATAAGTCATGGGATTTTAACATCTTTATTTCATACACAGAATACTCTTTTAACTATGGTGAATCAAATCTATTGGTTTCTGAAGATTAGGAATAAAAGAGAAATATTCTTGAAGCAGCTTTAAATAAATATCCCGATGGTTTAAAGACTACCAATAACAATAAATAGTTAGATTTTACCGCCGGGTATTAGTATTCATTCCATAACCCTCTTCCGGTACCATTGCTTCCGGGAGCTAGACGACTCTTCGGTTTGCGACGGGGCTCATTCTTAGAGTTGGGATAGTAACTGGACGAATTGGATTCTCTTTTAGAATTGGTTCACATTTAGAATTGGTTCGTTTTTAGAATTGGCTCACTTTAGAATTGGTTCACTTTAGAATGGGGTTCACATTTAGAATTAAGTTTAAAACTAGACTTATTGAAACTAACTCACTATTATGCTTATACCTGTAAGATTCAGTTCAGAGTCACCACTGCCAATTCACAAATTCAAATTAGTAACAGGTTGATGCCACCTTTCATGCCACCTCCCAAATAATAATACTGGATCTGGTTCATCTCCTGACTTTTCATTAATATCACCTTTACCAAATAATCTCCCTTTTTCATCATCCCATTGAGCAAAGGTGATTCTTTCCCATTCTTTAGGAGACTTGCCAAAACCCAATCGATTCAATTTCCCTGAATTCAAATCTTCTGGGTTTAACCAAGAAGTAAACTTTGGCAGACTGAAATAAATAATAACTAATCTTTTATAATCCAATTGATCTTTTGGTGGAGTAATAACTCTATGGATGGAAGATTTGAAATATCCACCGGTTATAAATTCTAAAGCATCACCAATATTTACAATTAATCCACCTGGAGTATGACCCACATAATTCCATAAACCAGTTTTATAATCTCTAATTTGTAATGATAAAATAGGTTGTGAAGTTAAGAAAGTAAATGCGTTACCATCTGAATGACCTCTTAACCAATTTCCTTCAACTGCCTTATCCTCTTCTTTTGAAAGTTTATGATAAGTCATGAATCTACCAAACCCATGTCCACTATTCAAATAATCACCATCAATGACTTTAAAATAATTTTCCCAAAGATAACCTTCTGGTAATTCCAAAACAATATCACATAAGTTTGCCAATTTCTTTAACACGACTAAATGAAGCTTTCTAAAATAATCAACAACTTGGGTTAAATTCGCTTTAGCTACCGTTGGATACTTTTTATCTTGATCTTCAAATACTTGATGTTGTTGTAATTCTCTAAAATTATAAAATTCAATTGAATCTTTAACACCATTTACTCCAGTCCAATAACCCTTTGGTTTAAACCCATAAGCTCTTTCAGCACCTAAATTTGTACTTCTATCTTCTTGATCAGAAGTGGCTGCATTGAAAGTATATTTCTTTTTCTCTTCTTCAGGGATTGTCAAAACTGCTTGAGCAATCGATCTAATTGATGATAATTCTTCGTTCGAAATACCATGATTGATAATACTAAAAAACCCAGTTGTAGAAACCGATTTTTCTAAATGATCTGCTAATTGTTTTCTTATATTGAAATTCTCAATCCCTTCTTTATAAACTGATAAGTCAATTGCATCCAAATGAATTATTGGAAGATTTTCAACTTTTGAAGGTGGTGCTTCTTCAAATCTTGGTAAAGTGGTCATGATTGATTATGCGTATTGGTTAGTCTTTACATTTTTATGATGGGGGTGTAACAGAGCCACAGTACAGATTGAGGCGGATGAACATTGGTGCAACTGAATAGTATTCCGATCCGAATAAACGGAAATTGTTATAAGGCATTATGAGGTTATGATAAGCATCAAGTAGGATGATTAAATTTATTCTTATCTTTTATCAAGTAGGATGTTTTAAGGCCAAATCAAGACTTATTACTAATTCATCTAAATTAGGTCTGTAAGGTTGCATTGGTACGTCATTTGAAATTTAAAAAATATTTACGAATCTTCGACTATCACTGAGTAATCTTTACTGAGATGTTTGTAGCTTCAGGGAGTAAGATGAAGTAAAGATGAAGTAAAGAAGAAGTAAAGATGCAAAAGGAATTCTTCTCTCCATTCCAATTTTCAAAAGTAAAGGTTGAAGGGAAATTCTTTACTCAAATTCCCAGACTCATATGAAAAATAAACCCGTCAATTTTCAATAAAAAGGGAATTCTTCCCTCTATTTTTGAGTTAAAACTTCTTACATAAAGTTTCCAGAATATTTTCTCTATAATTCATATGTTTGTTGCACTTATATGACTCTTCGTTCACAACCAAGACTCGTCAAGAAAGTTGATGAAACTGGCTTGGCTGTTCCAATTTGTAAGCGATAAACTAATTTAGCAAACGTTTTACATTGTCTTTTGAATTTCCTCTCCTTTTTCATTTACCTATCCAATTTAAAATATATCCCCAATTTAAAATATATCCGCAAATTCTATGCTAAAATATGGAACTACAATAACAATAAAACGGATACTAACAACAAAGATCCATTGTGACTTTATGACGTGCAATAGCACGTTACAATGTATGGAACAATAATCATAGTTTACATGGGGTGTGCTTTCACGCGCAACCTACTTGAAATGATAGAGCACCAATAATGCGATTTAACAATAGCTCAATCGCTGCCAATAAATTTGCCAAGACCAGTACAATGTAATTCCAAAGTTTGCTTTCGAGATATCCAGCTTACTTTCTTCCGTTGTTATCTCCAAGACTCTTCGAGGCTCTGATAATATTCATAGGCTCCTATATTATTTCATTGTAGCTCCTATAATATTCCATTGTAAGCTCCTATATTCCATTGTAGGCACCTATATTATTCCATTCTGGCTCCTATATTATTCCTTTTTAGACTCATATCTTATTCCCGTATGCTCATCTCCCTAGATGCTTTCATAATATACCCTTATAGGCTCATATTCCCTTAAAACTCTCACACTTAATGCTCCGATATATTCCCTTTTTAGAAGTTCCCATAGTAGAAATCAACCCCCAGATTAACGCATTTTAAAAGTATTCTCCGAGGCTTCCATAATTCATCAACACACTTTAAAATACTCCCAGTTTCACCTGCAAGTCTTCTTCTTTGTTACCTGATTTCCTTTCCTTATCCTCACTCGTAAATTGGAATTGAAGGTGCAAATGCTGCGGTTCCAAACTTCCCAATTGGGTTGAAAAATACTTCTTCCTCTCTGACCTAGAATCGAGCACTGGGTCAAAAGAACAATCTCGAATTGAACAACTACCCATCGAACAGGTACCAAACCATTTAAGCTGACTAAATCTTGAAAGGTTTTTCCCTTCGGAAAGGGAATATTAGTGATGTTACGGTTGGGATAAGCTCTTAAGAACAGACACATGCATTATTATTTACTATATGTGGATTGATGTGGGATGGAAATGGAAATCTGCAAAGTGATCCTCACCATACGATTGTGAATTATGTCATTAATAAAATAATATATCATTAATAATAAAGAGGTGTTGTAAGGTTGTTACCTATCAATCTTAAAGAATGCAAACTGAATTGGTATTACCATTGTATAATCGGTCATAACCGTTAAATCCTTCGTCTGTGCACAGAGTTAATTTAATACTTTCGGTAATTCGGCATCATCAGATTAAATGAACCGAAAGAATACGGTTGAGGACGTGCTCAGTAACACACTAAAATCGGAAATATGTTAACTTTAACCGTTGGTACATTCGCAGTTGAAAAAAGTCTTAGGCGGCTTTACCCCCTAATATATGATTGGAGCCATAGCTTATAAAAGGACATCAACCCGGTGTAAATCAATAGACAGTTATTAATGAAGTACATCAACTTTCTTGCAATATCAGGTTTAGCATCATTGGCTTTATCATATGATAAAATCAATCTTTTTATTGAATCTGCTACTAGAGCAGATTTGGATGGTCAAGGAATCAGTGCAGTGGACATTGCTAATGGCCAAAACATATTGACCGTGGGTGCAACTGCTGAATACAGGTATGAAAGTGATAAAAGAATTGCAGTTAATACCGGTCCAAATGATATTGCTAGACTACAAATTGTTGACCATATTCTTCAATTTGCAATCAATGGTGCGGGAGAGGACTGGACCACATTAGGTGATTTTTCATCTCCACCTGTGTATTTGCAAAATGGCTTGTCTTCAGGCAACTTTTATGCTTGTCCAAGCCCTACCGAACCTGGTCAATATATTGTGGAGCATTACGATGGTGGTCTCTTGGGGGTGGGAATTTTGGGAGGTCAAAGAGTTCCGGATGATTGTAGTAATGTAAAGATCAGAATTGCTCTTATAGAGACTGTTCCTGAAGCAACATCTTCATCAACAGATAGCACTGCAACAGATAGCACTGCAACAGATACCACGGCAACAGACACCCTTACCGATACTGCTTCAACATCAACCTCATATACAGCTCCAACCTCAGATACAACACCAACCTCAGACACATCGCCAACCTCGGATACTACACAAACCTCAGTAACTGTCAATCCTACTGCCCCAGTTTCGAATGATTTCTTATACGAGAAAATCAATCTTTACGTTGAATCGGCAGATCCAGCTTTAAATGGACAAGGAATTAGCGCAATAGATATAGCTAATGGTCAAAACGTCTTGACTGTGGGAGCCATAGCTGATTACAGATATGAAAATGATAATAGGATTGATGCTAGTGTTGGCCCAACAGATGTTGCCAGACTTGAAATTGTTAATAATGTTCTTCAGTTTGAGATCAATGGTGCTGGGGAGCACTGGACTACATTGGGAAGATTCCCAGGAACGGTATATTTGCAAAATGGCTTATCTTCAGACAACTTTTACGCTTGTCCAAATCCTGCCGATCTCACTCAATACATAGTAGAGTATTATGCTCCCGGGCTTTTGGGAGTGGGAATTTTAGGAGGTCAAAAAGTCCCACTTGATTGCGTTAAAATTCGAATTAGGCTAAATATCGTTGAGGTAGTCCCTCTCCCAACATCTACACCAACAGATTCGTCTGCTAGCAGTACACCTTCAAGTTCGTCTTCTGCCAGTAGTTCACCTTCAAGTTCGTCTGCCAGTAGTACGCCCTTAAGTTCGTCTGCTAGCAGTACATCTTCAAGTTCGTCTTCTACCAGTAGTACACCTACAAGTTCTTCTGCTAGCAGCACAAGCTCTTCCGCCAGTAGCACACCTTCAAGTTCGACTGCTAGTAGCACACCCTCAAGTTCGTCGTCTGCAAGTAGTACACCTTCAAGTTCATCTGCTAGCAGCACAAGCTCCTCTGCTAGCAGCTCAAGCTCCTCTGCTAGCAGCTCAAGCTCATCAGCTAGCAGCTCAAGTTCCTCTGCTAGCAGCACAAGCTCCTCTGCTAGCAGCTCAAGTTCATCTGCTAGCAGCTCAAGTTTATCTGCTAGCAGCTCAAGTTCGTCTGCTAGCAGCTCAAGTTCGTCTGCTAGCAGCTCAAGTTCGTCTGCTAGCAGCACACCTTCAAGTTCGTCTTCCGCCAGTAGCACACCTACAAGTTCGTCCGCCAGTAGCACACCTACAAGTTCGTCTGCTAGTAGTACACCTACAAGTTCGTCTGCTAGTAGTACACCTTTAAGTTCGTCTGCTAGCAGCACAAGCTCATCTGCTAGCAGTACCAGCTCATCTGCTAGTAGCACACCTACAAGTTCGTCGTCTAGCAGCACACCCACAAGCTCATCTGCAAGCAGCACACCTACAAGCACATTTGCAAGCAGTACTTCCGCTACCGGCACAGGTGCTACCGGATCAAGCGCCACTGGGACTAGTTCTACTGGACCCGATGGTTCTGGTACTGGTAGTACTGGAGCTAGTTCTACTGGAGCTAGTTCTTCTGGAACAGGTGCCACTGGTACTGGCTCTTCTGGAACAGGTTCTGCTGGAACAGGTACGGGTGCCACTGGCACTGGTTCTTCTGGAACAGGTTCTACTGGTACTGGTACATCTGGAACAGGTGCCACTGGCACTGATTCTACTGGTACAGGTACAGGTGCCACTGGCTCTTCTGGAACAGGTGCTACTGGTACTGGCACTTCTGGAACAGGTGCTACTGGCTCTGGTTCCTCTGGAACAGGAACAGGTGCCACTGGTATAGGCTCTGCTGGAACAGGTACAGGCGCCACTGGCACTGGCACTGGTTCTACTGGCACTGGTTCTACTGGCACAGGCGCCACTGGAACAGGTGTCACTAATACTGGTGCTACTGGGACAGGTGTGACTGGTTCTGGTGCTACTGGTACTGGTTCTACTGGAACAGGTGCTACTGGTACACAGACCGGAGCGTCAACTTCTGTGTTTTCTATCAGCACAAACTCATTAACTGGTGGATATCTCAATAGCTCATCTACAGTAAGTGGCATCAAAACCACCTCTACTGGCAGCTATGGAAGTGCTGCAATTACCACTTCTGGAGCTACTAAATCTGGCCCTGAGTCTGGGTTGGCAACTGGTGTTATCCCTGGCTCTGGTTCGGGATCAGGTTCGGGATCAGGTAGTGGAACTGGAAGTGGATCCGGAAGTGGCTCCGGTAGTTCTGGTGCTGGATCTGGTAGTGGCTCTGATAGTGGATCCGGTAGTGGATCTGGAACTGGTAGTGGCTCCGGCAGTGGATCCGGAAGTGGCTCCGGCAGTGGATCCGGAAGTGGCTCCGGCAGTGGATCTGGTAGTGGCGCTGGTAGTGGCGCTGGTAGTGGCTCTGGAAGCGGTGCTGGAAGTGGCTCCGGCAGTGGAACTGGAAGTGGGTCTGGTACTGGATCTGGTAGTGGCTCTGGAAGTGGCTCCGGTAGTGGATCTGGAGCTGGTAGTGGCTCTGGAAGTGGCTCCGGTAGTGGCTCCGGTAGTGGCTCCGGTAGTGGATCTGGAGCTGGTAGTGGCTCTGGAAGTGGATCTGGTAGTGGATCCGGAAGTGGCTCCGGCAGTGGCTCTGGAAGTGGCTTCGGCAGTGAAGCCGGCTCTAGCACTCCTACAACAGTTGTAACTTCATACACGAGTGGCTCTGCTAATTTGATTGGTGCAACAGCAGCTGCCATTACTTCATACCCTGGAAGCGGGACTTTAAAAACAGCATCATCTTCTTTGCCTGCTTCAAGTCTTTCAACTTCTACTTCTTCTTCTGAAAAATTACCCCCAACTTCAATTGTTGTTGGTAACAACGCTCGCAGTCAAAAATTAAACTATGTGGGTGTTGTTATTGCAGCTGCAATGATCTTCGTATAGGGAGGTAAGTAATTATATTTGGTTATACCATTCTAAAAATTAATATATTCTGATATTTTTAACACTGTATCTTCCAATTTGCAATGCCACTAGGATATTTTCCTAATATTTTGCGATATAGCAATGGCTGCAAAATGGAATGTGTCAATCTTCTTAGTGAACAGCGATTTAGAGATAATGCATATGTCAAGGGAATTAAACTGAAAACATGCAATAATTCTAAAACATGAAAAACGATTGAGGTAGGGTAATTAAGAATGCCCAAGGAGCAAAAAATTATCAAAAGAGGGAATAACGTTTTTCCGGGAAACGCTTTAGCGAAAAATAATGGATCATGATACGATAGAATCATAACACTTTTCCCGCAAATTCTCCACCAATATATCCCTGAGCAAACAATTCATGGTAATAAGGACATGTCATATATTCTATTTCTGCCTCATGGAGTTGAACTAAATCAACTTTGTAATCCATCTCATATCGTCAAAAAACTTCCGCCAAATCACTCCCTATAACCTCAAATTCAACATGTTATCCAGAGGAATGGTTGCTTCAGCGGTAAACCTATATTCACCGGAACTTCTTTGGATCCCAATTTTTTCTCCACTAGCTTCAACGCCTATGGGGGCCATCAATGCTATGCCGTTTCCAAACAGGAATTGCATACCACTGAGCCTTGAAATCGCAACGATATTTGCTGGCCAGTCTGGAATATAGTAAACATTATCCAAAACAATCACTCTGTCGTTTAGCACAAACTTAATCTTACCCCTGCCCTCAACAACCGCAAATTCATGATCGGAGTATTTCAAAGCTTTTCCCTTGACTGGAAAAATATCATACATAATGAATTTTTGATTGGAAATATGGTATCCAATGGTAGGATCCAACGTGAAAAACGAGTTCTTTTGTCTCTTCTTTTCAGGAGGTACACTTGAGTTGATTTTCGTTTTATTTCCTGGAATCACTTCATCTGTCAAATCCACATTAGGTCTTTTGCGATTATGTGAATTATTCCCAGAGGTTGCCAAAGTAGGAGTCCCTGATGCCACCAAAGGTGCTGCTGAATGCGAATTTAGAGAATTCAGGACTTTGTCAACTACAATTGGAGGAGTCGATCCTTTAAGAATAGGCATTTTCCTATTGGATTGTGGGGTCGACTCAGACCGATCAAAAATTTGTTTGCTTGATGGCTTGGATTGAGCAGCCAGTGAGCATTGATTCAGAGGCAAAGAACGAACATTGACTTCAGCATTACTTGACCTGGAAATCGCTCTTGGATCAGGTGTGTCTTTTTGTTGACTTTTACTGGCAAACAAGCTGGTTACTTTCTGTGGAAGCACTTGAGGGGACTCCGCACAAGAATCCAGTGCAAGGTCAAATTGTTGAGTATTTGCGGTCAAACTGAGCTTGGGAATGTTTACATCAACTGGAATGGGAATGCCTTGCCTCAATTTTCCACCACCAAAGTGGACCCTCAAGCATTCGCCAAGAAGAGCCAAATGCAGATCATTCAATTCAGCATGAGAAACATCAGAGCTTGCAGATTTAGCTTTTGATGTAGGCGCCAAAGTGATGGGAATATTACTTTGTGAAGTTGGATCCTCCTCATGAACATCAGTGTTATTTACAGCATATATACTGTCATCACATGGTTGAATTTCAGTAGTTGTATCTTCCACAATTGACTTCTCAGTGGGATGGAGGGAACCTTTTTTAACTATTGAGTCTTCAACCTCACTTACTTCACTAGCTGAATGAATTGAATGTACTGAAGGAGCTAATGGACTTTGCTTGGAAGAAACGTCATTCTCTTCTCCAAGTCCCAAATCCCTAACTTCATGCTTTTCTGGAATTTCTTGAAGTTTTGCATTCCTACTCTTTTGAAAATTATCCCGTCTTTCACTTCGAACTGTTTGATCTTCTTGCATGGCCTGGTTGATAAGAAATTCACTTCGGGTCACGTCTTTTGACAATGTGAATTGATTCAATGGTGTACTTTGAGTTCTGAGATTTGATGTAACTGCAGTAGTATCAGATGCTTTATCTACGAACTCATCCCCGTTACATTCATTGTTTCCAATTGTTGCAGCCTCTGAACTCCCAGATGTAAACTCTGGTGATTCACCATTAGCAGGAATATTTAAAGGGTGGCTGTCTTCAGTTTGATTATTAGATTGGTGGTTAGACTGAAAATTGATAGTGTGGTTATAACTTCCTACGTCATGAGCCAGGTTAAAAGAAGTTGATATATTTTGGAGGGATATGGCTGCATCAATTGAATTGCCAAAACTTGATAAGTCGTAGGATACAACTGTAACAAGTGGGCCAGATTTTGTTAAAGGTGCAGAATTAACATTTTTTGAAACCGCAGATTCAATTCCCAGTTGAGGTTCCTGACTTGCAGTTGATACACTTGATCTCAATGAACTTATATCTGATGGCTCTATCTTGACTTTTATATTTTGGACTGGATTTGAAGAGGCTTTTGGGTTAGACCTGTGGAAGTCTTGACTCTTCAGCGAGACTTGTGTAGGAGCAACTTGTTTGTTTGAAATGACTTCTTTTGGTTTCAAAACTCTTTGTTTCAGTCCAATAAAGTTTGTGGACACTTTACTTTGTAAAGCTTGTCTAGATATAATTTCTTTTGACAAAACTTCAATTGGAAATATCTCCCTTTGCAGGTTTATGAATGAGTCCAGTTTCTGAGACTCCGGATTAACGAGCCTTGCAAGATCATTTTTGTATAAACTAGCTTGAGCTTTATTCATGCCATTTGTGGCAGTTAAAAATGGGCCTGCCAGTCTACCAGACGATGAATTAGACTCATTCAATCTAGTCATATATTCATTAATTCTCTTTATTGTAGGAACCACAAAGGGATCAATCTTAACAATATCTCTTGTCAACATAATATTCAATGCCAACAATTTTTGAACTGCATCAAACAGCTTCAGGGTTTTGGAATCCAGTTTCCATCTTTGAAAAACACTAACAAAGAAGTTTGTATGAACTAAATCATCTTTACTTATGATTTGGATTGCCATAATGATTTGGCAGGTCTTAAGATAATTTTTAAGTTCAATGTACCCCGTTCTTCCTGATTGGAATTTCATATCACTTAGATCAAAATACATGGCAATTACTTTATCAATTTGACTATCTAACCAAGTCTTACGAGTGATGTATGGAACCAGATTTGAAAAATCAGGTATAATATTCTCTTTGACGTATGCTTCATATACTTTACCGCCTGCTTTGGCGAGTAGATTCAGTATGCCATAAAAGACTTCTCTTGCTCTCTCGATATTCCTTAAATTTTCAAAGCTTCCTACCTTTAACTTTATGGCCTTAAACCATCTATCTTCATATGTATGATTCTGTTGAAATTCAATAAAACTTCCAAGTGGTTCAGTTTGACTTAGATTGGTGGTGGTAGTTGGAGAGCCTGAGATCATCCATGACTCAAGTATCTCAATTGACTGCTCTAACTCTTTATACCCAGTAGCATTTACAAATTTCTGCATTATTTACTGCTTTAGCTTAACAAGCAAATTCTACCTAAAGCTTAACAAGTACAAATCTTTAACACGTTGACTCAATTGGATAGAGAAACAAACTTGTCCTTGGTTAAGTCAACCTGTAATAAAAGGTGGATTTTCATCCATGGTTATTGGGATGCTATTTATGCCACACGGATTGCAAATCTGAAACGCTTATGTAAGCTATGTGATGTATCGTAACTGAGCACAAATCGAATCCAAACGGTTGGCGATTAAGCGAGCCACGAGGGCTGCATATCAACAGTGTGTCAAAAGAGTGGTGGCGAATATGATAATGAGGTGATTTAGGAAGAGTCTGAGCTCTTAATATTGTTGGTCAGTTTGGTGTAAGGATTCAGTTTGAGTCTAAATAAGATTGAGTAGACTTTGTACTGTAGAATGGATCAAGGTTTAAACCGGGGTTTGAAGTAGATTTGTTGACTTAATATCGTTTTAATCAAGCTCGTAATGTGTACTGAGCAATTAGGGGCTGTTATTTTTTAAATGGATGTGGTTAAGATAAGGTTGATGATGGAATCTTATGGAAGAATCGACAGATGTTGCATTGGAAAGATTTACATAGAGCCAATTACTTCCGGCAAGCACGACTTTAAAATGTAAAACCACTTCAAGCTTCAAGAATTTACGGTCCTAATGATATGAATCATCTGAACAATAGGAATTAAATTACACATTTAAATTAGATTATACGTTTGATGAATTCTTGATGAACCTGAAGGAGTTCTATTCAAAGCTAGTAGTGCAAAATAGGAATTGTTCACAAAGAAGTATTAAGTGGTCCCATCCCACTTGATTTTACCAATCTTTGATCCTTTAATCCTCAAGAAAAAGAATCATTGGCCTATCTCTTGACCCACGTTTAACACTCAGACCACGCAACATGACTTTATACGAATAAACCGGGTAGTTTCTCGTATGTGGAAATCATCAAAACCCATCATCGAGTCCCACAATTATATTCTAAGAATAAGAATCTTCAGAGCACATGTAATGATTACTTATCAATTTCCGTATTTAAGTAATGATTACTTAACAACTTCCATATTAAACATGAGCCATCTTTAATTTTAAAGCTTAGTCTGTGAAAGCAACGTTCAAACAAAGTTCAAACATGATAAAGAAGTGTCATTGCAAAGCAAATTTAAAAATTAATAACCCTTCACACATTCCAATAAGGCCCGCCAGTGACAATAACTAGCTATAACAACACAGAAATGAAAAATCTGATGTGAATTTCCAAACAAATCAAATTTGCCATGTCTCTCGTTGACAACAGCAAATCTTTCAGGTATTTGACCAGCATATATACAAGCCCCACCAATATAAAAGAATGCTTCTCTTAACAACCAAATCAATCCGATTTTCATCTTTGTTTCTTCATATCCCCACATATACAAACCCCAGAAAACAGGAAGAGTACCACTCAAACCAAATATGATGAACATAGTAGCACGAATACTTCTGTAGACTGGAGACTTGAAATTTGGGTGCAAAGTGAGAGTACCACAGATGACTCCAAGGATCAAAAACAAGGAAATAAAGAAAACACGAGGAATGGAATCCAAAGTCAAATTGATAACCAGTATTAATGACAATGTAATCATTATTACAATTCCGAAATAATCACAATGGGAACCAACTTCATCAATATGAGCAGAATGAGTTTTAATACAATGATAAGTGGATGAAAGACCAAGGCAGCATGTGGTGGCAATACCGAACAAATAGAAACTGATGCGTACATTCCATGATGTGGAAGGTAATGTCAATGAAACAAGAATGAATACAATTGAAGCTGGGATCAAATGTGAATAAACATTGACTGATTCATTATGTAAATAAGTTAATGATTGAAAACATTTTGTAAATGAAAGGGTCTCTCTAACATAGCCACCTCTTATATATTGGTTATCTTGTTGCCATATTGGAAGCTCATCGTAAGTTGATAATTTCAGGTTGTTTACTAATAAAGGAGTAGCTTCTGAAACTTGCTCATTACTTGTACCTCGTTGTCTCATTGTCATGGTTGGTATGTAATTTATTATTATTATTCACATGTATTGGTAGACAAGTGATATCCCAGTGACTTTAGTAGTGAAGATATAAGGGTGTGGGATGATGTGGGGTCAATTGTGAGTCGATGATAAATTTCACTATAGAATGTAAGGTTAAAACATAGCAAAAGGTTAGCGTATGAACATTTCAAGGTCACCACTAAGATCGTTCATCTCGATTACCTCCGAAGACTCGCACCCCAACAAGTTCAAGTAATCCTCAACAAAGAGTTTAGCTTTGGATGGATTTATTCTCCATCTCTATCAGGTGCATCAATCTCTTACCCAAATAAGAAATAAACCCCAAGTATGTTGGCTAATCTTCCCATCACCTCGGACGTTAGTGCTATATTATTCATTCCTGTATATAACAGAGAATCTGATGACAGAGTGGGGATCGACCTACTTGGATTGGAGTCAACTTACAACAATCATCTCATGCTTTCTGAATTACTTGGTAAGTTGTTGGTCTGCTAAATCAAATTTCAAATTAAGACCGATAATGCATTCTTTGAGGCTTAAGCGGTTGCTTGTAAAGGGTTTAATAAGTCTCAACTTGATATGTACAAAGATTGAACATGTCTTGCAAAATGAACTAAGCCGAAATGTTGATCGTTCAATAGGCATACTAACTAATTTCTATTAGAAGACGAGAGACAAGTTATGAGGAGATTCTCCAGTTAAGAGGGATTCCCAATTTCAGTAACTCACTAATTAGCATATACTCTTTAGGTGTCACTAATCGGTATACACTCTTTAGATAATCAATGTATTATTCATATATTCTCTTTAGATAAATCAAAGTATTAATCATGGCATTAGGAAATCGGTATAATTTACAAGATTCTACGGAGTTCCTTATGGTCCGATTACTAAAATTAAGGAAAGCCACTTTCCGAGACACAAACAACCCACATTTCAAAGCCTTCGGGGAATTCAACAAACCTCCGAAACCTCGAAATATTCAGACTGCTCCACTCACCTTCCAGAACTTTCTATCATAGTACACCTCAAATTCCTCTCAATGCAATTGTAAATTATTATCGTTACACCACTCAAGATTGGCTTGTGGGAGATCAAATCATGATAATAACTTGGTGGCGTTGCCACAATAAATAGGCTTAGAAACTTCGCTTACTTACTGATATTCTCAATGCTCAATTGTCCAAGCTTATCATGTCTTGATTAATCATGATATATAGAGGGTAATTACATTCTATTATCAATCATACTATGAAACTTCATTGAACTCTCATTACATCATTTCAAAGTTGCGCCGCGTCGACATGTCTTACATTGCTGAGTAAATGTGTAGCCTTAGATGATTTGTAATCCTGTACTTGTTGTATAAATTGCGGCTATCCCCCCGCGTATAATTTTTATCATCAATCGAAATGTCCACAACTGCCTCAATTCAATTGACCAAGACTTCTACTTACAAGCTTAACAATGGGCATCATATCCCTGTTGCTGGATTTGGTGTTTTTCAATTGCCTGCTAAAGATACCATTGAATTAGTTTACAGTGCTTTAGAACAAGGTTATAGACATATTGATTGTGCTGCAAATTATGGTAACCAAAGTGAAACTTCTCAAGGAATTGCCAAATTCTTGAAAGATCACCCATCTGTTAAAAGACTGGATATTTGGTTCACCACAAAAATTTCAAGTGCTGCTGTTACTGGATACGAAGACACTAAAACTTTTGTTGAGAAGATTGCTAAAGATGTTAAGGAATATATTCAATATGTTGATTTGATTTTAATTCATGATCCTAAGAGTGATAAGACTCAAAGATTGGGAATGTGGAAGGCTTTACAAGAATATGTACTTGATCCAAAAAACCCAATTTTAGAAGTAAAGTCAATTGGTGTTTCTAACTATAATATTAGACACTTGGAAGAATTACTCAATTGGGATGGTCTTTTGGTTAAACCTGTTGTAAACCAATTGGAATTACACCCTTGGTTACCTCACGTTAAATTGAGAGAATTCGCCGTTTCTCACGATATCTTACTTGAAGCCTATGCTCCATTGACTCAAGGTAAGAAATTCAATGACCCAGAAGTGGTTGCTTTATCCAAGAAATTCAACCTCAAGCCTGCTGAAATCCTTCTTAAATGGTCTTACTTACAAGGTTTCATTGTTTTGGTTAAGACAGGTACTATTTCCAGAATAAAAGAAAACTTGGATGTTTTACCAGATGGAAATTCAGATGTTTTGGATGAAACTACCCACTTGGGTAAGGTGGACTTGGACCCGGAAATTCTTGAGGCACTTAACAAGCCAGATAGTCATTACGTTGTTTGCTGGCTGGGTAAGGATCCTACTGAATGGGAAGGTTAAGTGAAGTCAAATCAGATGGATTTTCTATGACCTTGAACTCAATAAACTTAGATTGAAATCAATATTCTTTATGCGTTTTTGAAGAGTTGTTTATAACATTAGATATGATTTACTTTTAATAGATACAACGATGTCTATTACACTAGATATGTTTTAATTTAGTATATATAAGTTGCAGCAATATTGAAAATGTATGCGTTTTGCAGCCATTTTGAAATCGAATTTTTAATTTCGAAGAACATTCACATTCTGATGGTTCTTCGCATTGAGAAAGTACTTCCCATTCAGTAGTAACCACATCCAGAGTATACCAGAGAGACCTATGAGTACTCAATATCTAAACAGTTGGCCTTAATCCAGTAAACCAAGCATATCCATATCCTGTTGTTTCAAAAGTAACAGTTGTACCCTTTTTAAAATAAAGTACATCACCTGGATGGACAGATACCTTTTGACCAGTTTCATCTGAAATCAAGAATTCACCTTCAACTTCCAAAATCACCTTCATTTCATCAAAGTCATAGTAATAAACCAATGGTTCACCTTTTTCTTGTTTATAGAAACCACAAGAGATTTGTTCTTCTTTTGGTGCTTCCGAAGTGAAAATATCCCCCAAGAATGCATTGTTACCTGGAGAAGGAATTGCAGGTGGTTTGACCTCTTTTCCTTCAGCTGATGATTTGTAAAGCATAGGCATTTTTGAATTTGTTGGTTAAAGTGAATGTATTATACAACTAAGTGAATGTAGATATACAATTAAGTGAATGTATTAACTTGTTGTACAATTAGGACAGATATCAACTCTTTTATACTGAACATTACTTATGATCTAAAGAATTGATTTTGCATCTTCGCACCCTTTTTGGAATATTCTTCCCGTTACACAATAAGAAGTGCTGCAACCAACATTATCGCTAGTTACTTCTACTTATGGTAAGTGCAACCCAGTATGTCTATACATTGTAAATGTTTAATAATTACTATTTTTTAATATAATTCACTATTTTTTATATAAATTATTAATAAATGAATCTATAAGTCTTGAAAGTATTTTTTGAAGAAATACCAAAGAAAATACTCCAAATGTAATACTTGAATCTTCTTGAATTCCCTTACATTTCTACATACTCTTTTAGCATTTTTACTCTTCTACATTCCAGCTTCATCTCACACCTTTCATTTCTACTAGTCCTTTCGCACCTTCATCGTCTCCCTCCAATTTTCAGGCGCACTCTCAAATTTGGGGTTTTTGGCTGCAAATTAAACGCCATGTCAACCATACAATCTTACAATTACACTGAACTAACAAGTTCTTACATGGGAATCTTTTACAATTCAAGATTTGAAGAATTTTTATATACTTCCCAAACTGGTTACGCACATAAAGCCTCGGGAACCGAATTCACCTCACTACTCGAAACAGTGGTGACTTCTTTGGCTTTATGTGCACTTCAATTGACATTGTTTTGTTACTTTCGATCCATCTTCAAACATCTCTATCAACCAAGATGTTGCTGTGTACCTGTTGAAGAAAGAATGGACCATTTGCCAAATGGGTTTTTTAGTTGGGTTGTTCCAACTATAAAATGTGGTATTAGCTATTTCTTCATACTTGGATTAGATGCTTACTTCTTCATAAGGTTCATAAGTATTGTTTTATTATTCTTTACTATCATTGGGACATTGAATATTATAATCATGATACCTATTAATTATACCGGTAGTACTAGTGAGTTTTCAGCTATTGGATTGGACACATTAAGTTTATCAAACATTGCAAATTCCAATGTTCACCGTTTGAATGCTCATTTCATCATGAGTCTTATTACTATAGGATTATTCCATTGGTTGATTGTTTATGAATTGAAATGTGCAGTGAATATTAGACAGGAATATGTATCATCACCAGAACATAGAGATCAGATAGTTCCCAAAACTGTCTTGATATCCAAAGTTCCTCTGTATTTAAAAGATAATGATGTTCTTACCGAACTCTTTAAAGTTGTACCTGGCGGTATTCGAAACATTTGGTATGTTTACGATTTTTCAATCATCGATTATAATGTATCTCGAGCTCAAGATGCCTTGCATATTTTAGAAGAAAGTCAAACAAAATACTTATTGAAGTATATGAAGAAAAATGTCCCCCGAAAACCATGGTTTCGTCTGCATGATCAAGATAAATTAGATATCATGTTGGAGACGTTTGGAGAAGAATGGGAATATGAACATACTTTGGAACCAAAGTTTTATCCTCCCATTTATGTTCCACCATGGAAGATTCCAAAACTTGATAGAACTATTAAATTGAAGTTCCCAGGTTGGTTACGGATTTTTGCATTCCAAAAGCAGGTGGTTATGGTAGACTGGGCAATTGATACTATAAATATTACTCATAATATCATCGACAAAGAAAAAATGAAACTTAACGATGATACCTTACCAAAACATGATAAATTGTTTCTTGAGTTCCTGACTCAAGCTGGAGCTTCCATAGCATTACAATGCCTTTTATCTCAAAGCCAAGGAAAACTTGATCTGAAATTCATTGAAAATCATCCAGGTGATATTTTATGGAAGAATATTTCACGTAATAATCCTTTGGTTTGTTTATTGGAAAAGTACTTGGTAACATTAATATTTATCTTTTTGATAATAATTTATGTCGTACCAGTTTCATTCATTGGGTTGGTAAGTCAATTCCCATTGTTAATAACACTCTTCCCTTTTCTTAATTGGATGCAAAAATTCCCGGAACAAATACGTCGAACTATTTCAACTATATTGCCGTCCATATTACTTTCCATTTTAACCGAATTGATTATGGTTACATTCCGATTTCTAACTTACTTTAAAGGAAAATTAACAGGTGGTGAAGTTGATCTTGATTTACAAAAATGGTATTTTGCATTCTTGTTCTTTCAGCAATTCTTGGTCGTGACTATCCTGTCAAGTATTACAGTTATTTTCAAACAAATCGTCGATCAACCAACATCAATCCCAGTTCTACTCGCAATGAACTTGCCAAATGCTGCAACCTTTTTCTTTCAATTCCTTACAATTAAAGCGTTTGCATTCTGTGGAAATAATTTTCTTAGAATAGATCAATTGTTTAAGCATTTGACTATCTACAAACTTCGTGATAAAACTCCAAGGCAAAAATTCATGAGATTAACTAATTTGCCAAAAATTAGATGGGGTACCGTTTATCCTGTTTATTCAGTATATGCATGTATTGGTCTTGTTTATTGCGTGATATCCCCATTGATCTCCGTATTTATTGTTTTCACCCTTCTCATAGCTTTGCTATATTACAAATATTCTTTGAAGTACATTTACAACCATGTGAATGAATCTGAAACAAACGGTAAATTATACCCAGTTGCCTTGTTACATTTATACACTGGGATTTATTGTTTGGAAACTTGTCTTATTGGAATATTCTTCACCCTGAAAAATTCAAACGGCGTAAGAGTTATGAAAGCTCATGGTTGGATAATGATAGTAATATTGTTTGGAACAATATTTGCTCACATTATGTTGTACGATAAGTACGTCAAGCATTATCAATTTTCCCCAATTCTTGCAGATAAAAAGTATCAAGATCGAGCTGCTGTGGAGCAGTTAAAGTGGGAAATGCAAAATAACAAGCAACCAAAGGAAAATCCAAATGTGGATGAACATGCAAATGAATTCTACCTGAATAAAAAGTTGCTTTATTTGCACCCAACATTCAAGTATGAATTTCCTCAATTATGGTTACCTGCTGATCCACTTGGAATAAGTGCTAAGCTTATAAAGAGGGTTGAAGAACAGGCCCCTACTTTAAAAGATGGTGCAACAAGAGGCGCTCCTACCCATTTCAAAAGATCTTATAAAAGGATCGGCTTTAGTATCACCGACGCTCCACCAGGGTTGAAATGAGAAATGACACTCCGCAGAATCCAGACATCATCCCCTTTAAGCTTACTTCATGGTGGTGTGTATAATCAAATATAATATCCAATAAAGCACATGTTCACCCGTCATCAGTGTCAACATTCCCATACTTGTTCTCCAAATGATCTTTAATTCTTAACCTGCGAAGGAAACCATCCCAAGCATTCAATGCAATCCTCGGATCCTTTCTATCCATTTGTATTTTTCCAATTAACCAAGCTTTCTTCGCGGCAATCTCATATTTCTGCAATACTATTACGCCTTTCTTGAGTGGAATGGCTGAATTTGTATTGAACGTGAATCCAACAACAACAGGAACAAATTGGATTTTATTTGCCACAGAATTGACTTCAACATCCCTGCTATCAAGCGAATTACCTGGAAGAGTATCGTCTCTCAAATCTCCAGGTTTGTTGCAATCTTGGGTGCGGTATTCTCTCTTCAGAACAGCTTTATTGTGCTTTGTTAAGATATTCTCAATACTAGTCATCTTAAGCCATACACACCCGGACGGTACCATACACGGATGGTATACTTCTAAATTGCCATACTTATTCTTTGGTATGACTTCACCAATCACTTCAGGACAAATATATGGACAAGTCTGAGCAAAACTATACAAGCTCACTTTATTCAACTCCGGTTGATTATTCTCAATATTACTACTGTAGATTCTTCTGTTATAGATAGTTCTGGGAATAACTTTGGCACTCTTTATTGGCAATACTCCAGTTTTTAAAGATCTCCCCAAGAATTTCCATTGAGCCTCTGATTTACCTACTAAAACTTCATTTCTGAAATATAATGGCACTCTTTTGGAATTCAATTTGATGTATCTTAGAACGGGAGTATTTTCTGGTATGACCTCATTTAGACGCAAAGTCGACGGTGTCACTACATTTGAATTTCTCTTCATTGCAGCAAATGAAGTTGGAATTGAATAATTAGTTAATGCTAATTGTCTTAACGTGGAAAGTTCCTTATTAGTTGAAGCTGAATATTCCAAATTTCGATTGAAGTGCCGTAACAATGTTTGAAATAGTAAACAAGAAGTTCCATCGTCAGTCCGCAAGTCCAACTTACCAAACCATCGATATGCCACATCTTTTCTGTATCTTGAAGAAACATCCAATATCAAGTTTCTATTATCTAGCGCAATAACATATTGCATATTCATTTGATTGTATTGGTTTTGTTCTGGAAAGAAAATATACGTTTGTTGGGGGGTTGTACTTTCTGAGGTTGCCCCAAGATTTGATGGCGTATACTTTGATGTTCCTGTTGTAGAGCTATACTTTGGTGTAGCTCTATACTTTGATGTAGCTCTATACTTTGATGTAGCTCTATACCCTGATGTTAACGCCCCCCCATCAACATATCTTTGTAATCTAGTAAGTCTCTTTTCATCATCATGAAAAGAACAAACTTCCATAACAATAATCTCAGATGGATTCAGTGGATTGATCAATTCTGTCCAAAAATACGGATACAATAAATCATTATCTTTATTAGATTGTAGTTTTTTCAAATCAACAAGAGGTTGTGCTACTTTCTTTCGTGGTAATAAAGGCAATGAAAAAACAACTCTTGCTTCAAATCCAATACATCGAAGCAAACATGTAAAAACTTGTGCTGCTGTATCTCTATTATGTGCAAATTTCTTTAACATTCTGATGAAACTGGAACTGGATGATATGGGAGGTGCTGCCGGTGGGTAATAATCTTTAGGGTTTGCCAGAGCAGGTAGATAACCCAAATTCCTCAATCCATTGCTGTTGAATTTGAAATTAAATCTAAACCATTTGATCAAATATCGTAAGATATATATTAACTGAACGTCAAGATTTAAATCATCCTTATTCTTGGAATCTTGAGCTATGTGTTTATTTCTCAGCTTTTCTTTAGTCTTATCACTCTCTTCCGTACCATTTCTTACCTCTTTAGATATTTCAGAAATCGCTTCCGATTTTCTTACCTCCTCTTGAGACACATTCTCCATTTTAAGCACCTTCTTATACTTCTTCACATGATCCAACAACTTCCGAGGTAACAACTTTTTGGCAGCTTTCAAGACTTTCTTTTCTGATAGCCAGGCATTTCTTTGTTTAGCATGCAACATATATGTTGTTATAGCAAGATAATGTAAAGATCTTCTTCGTTTCTTATCTTCAATATGTTTGATTCGTTTAACCGGATCAATTGGATTTATTTTGATATCATAAGCTTCAGGTTGGGTATCATTATGGATTATTTGGATATCTTGTTGGTCTTGGAGTGCAGTTTCATATGGTTCTAAAGGTACACCATGGAGTGGAGTTTCAGATGGTTCTAAAGGTACATCATCCCAATCACTATAATCCAGATCAGAAGTCAGGTTCAAGTCTTCCCAATCTAGTCGTCTTCTCTTAATGATTGGATCCTCTTCACCTTTATCAGATACAAAAAGTGACATATCATGGTTAAAGTTTAAATTTCGTCGCGTTTGAAAGGTTAGCTGAGATAACTACAGGATATGGTGAATTAATGAGTGATTCCATTAATTGAGTATTCTAATCTATTCTTTTATTGCACTCTCGAATACCCCAATGTATCTGACCATTCATTGAAGCATATAACCTACTTCTCCTTCAATCTAATCATGTATAATCTAATCATGTATAATTGTAGCTATTTCATTCCATTCATCTAGAAGTGCCCAAGGATTATTTGAAGCAGCTGGAGCATCATGACCGTATATCGTAATCTCATCAAATTGAGCTATTGGAGTATAACACTTCAATGTCTTGATATCACCATTGGCAAACGGATCTTCATCTCCATAATCACCTTCACTTTTAGTTGGTAATGACAAAGTTTCAGTACTATTGACTATATATCCAGTATGATTCTTCAAAGGGATCTTTTCCCCAACTAGTTTACAACCTCTAAAGAATGTCACATCAACAGTTTTAGTACCAAACTGTTCGGTGGAACGAGATGACGTGAAGTATTCAAAGGTCTTCGCCGGTCCCGTATATTGAATATGCATGGGTATCACGTTGATTGTTACTTCAGGAGTCTCATTGATTTTGATTGAGTCCGTCATGGTGGTTTAGCGCGTTTGTTTGGTGACTTTCGCGTTAGATTGATTGTAGAGGTAATATAACGTACTTATATTGAATAGTACAATTGAAATTATCTTTTCATACTAGAGTATCTTTTTATAAATATCTTCCAAATAATATGTGGTCTTAGAGAAGCAAACACGTCTTTGAAGCTTCACGAGATACCAATAGAAGAGAATAACCCAACAGGAGAGGATAACCCCACAGGAGAGAATAACCCAACAGGAGAGAATAGCTTCCAGAAGAGAATATCATCCCAACGCAAGAGATAATAAACAAACTCTAAAGGGAAAAATTTAATACTACAATACCTATGAGATGAATATAAATCACCCTCCAAAACACACTACACTCTGAAACTAAATCAACTCTCATTGAACCCGTATGCAAATGACCCGATAGCTAATTATTAATATAATAAATTATTCATGTGAACTCAGTTCTATTCGAGCTCTTCACATTGAGAAACCACTTCCGCGCCCTAGCAATGCTAAAAATGCTACAAGATAGCTTAACACACCTGAAAATTGCAACGATTGTAAAGCCATCTTGTTACATTTTTAAATTAGACAATAGTAATACGGTTACACTTGTGGGGCTATCAAACCATTCAACAATGGGAATTAATAAATTATATGAAAATAATGGCTGCAAAAATCATAACTTGTACTTCAGAACCTGTAAACTGAGAAAGAACCCCAGTAGAATGATTAAAACTTTGTACTCTGTGAATTTCATATCCTGCCACAGGCAACTCAACGTAACACTATCTTAAAAGCATGGAGAAGTACAATTATTAGGGCTAGATTTCAAATTTGAGATATCTACTCCAGGAATAACCAGAACTCACACCTTCATATTGGACATTCCTCGAAGAGTTATTAACTTATAGCTGTGGCTAGTATTACTTCGTATTTGATTCCATTGGAATTTTTTTGGAATTCTAGGCACCACAACCTGTAATTCACCTAAAAGCCACAAACTGCAAATCACTTTTAGGTTTCCTAGGAAGACATATTCCATGGATATGAATAAATGTCTGGTAAAGGGTCAGCGATTCTTTAAACAAAACATATTATGGATGTTGTTTCTTGTGCTCTTCCTTCCAAGTCCAACCAAATATAAAGATATGCAGTTTCCTCGATATGCTTGGTACCTGGTGAGGATTTAACAATTCCTCCTCGGACTGTCTGGGCTTTCTATGCATTTAAAAAAGTTTATATGTTAAGTAGTTAAGTAAGTGAACTAAAATTCTCTTAAATGCATCAAAATTACATTTAAACAATCACAAGGTGTTATAAATAAAAATAATATTTTAAATACACAACTTGGTAAACTTGAAGAATTGTAATCCTTTTTAAAGCCCTTATGGCTGCAAAAAATCTCCATTCGGACTATTTCCGAGCATCGTCGGGTGTAACTACACAAACATTCGACGAACCAATGACAAGTCCCACGTTTAAAGAGTCAAGTATGTTCCATTCTTGTATGGAGCAGACAGTATTGTGTCAAGTATTACGGAGTTATGATAAGAAAATTCAGGGCCGATTTATGGTAAAAATGAATCGGCCCTGAATAGAATGAAGAATAAAAGATTAGAGAAGAAAAGGATTAGAGAAAAATAGGATTAGGTGGGCTTATAAGGCTGTAAAGTGAAGGCTTATAAGAGGTGCTTCAAAGTGAAGGCTTATAAGAGGTACTTCAAAGTGAAGGCTTATAAGAAGTACTTTCTGTGAAGGCTTATAAGAAGCGCTTCAATGAAAATTGAAGGCTTTTCAGCAAACAATAATAACCACTCAAATTAAAGAACAAGTCAATGCAAAGTCGAACCCTTAAAGTTAATTTGACGTGCTCAGATGCTCACCCATGCCACAGCATCAAATGCAATTTAATCTCTCCCGATGCAGGCCACGGTTAATTCGCACTTCAGAGGAAGATAAGCTCCGAAATAACCCCAAAGACATTAAGGTATAAAAGATCTTAATTCTACACATTGAAACTTCATAGTCAATTTAGAGGATGTCAGAACATAACTTTCTAAACCCACACCCTAATACCATTCAAGATGCCAGTGCTGGTGAAGCTGGTATTATCGCTTCTGAATTGATTGCAGAAGAGAGAGGTGATTTACTAGCTGGAGAAAGAATCTTAGATGAAGAAAACTCCCCAAAAACGTATGGAAGTATCACACAGACTCAAGTCATTGATCCTTATGGAGGTTATGCCTTACCCCCAGGAAGACTTCGAATTGTTGTAACTGGACTCTTCATGGCTGCATTCCTTGCTGCTTTAGATGGTACAGTTGTTACAACCTTACTTACTACGATTGCATCCGACTTAAATCAAGTTGGTAATATCTCTTGGATCGCAACAGCTTACATGTTATCTGCAGCTGCCTTCCAACCAATCTTTGGTAAACTCTCCGATATTTTCGGAAGAAAACCATTGATCCTTATCTGTGCTATTTTTTTTGGAATAGGTTGTGGATTGTGTGTTACTGATTCCCTTCTTTGGTTAATCTTTGGAAGATTTGTAACTGGAATTGGTGCAAGTGGATTTTCTGCTTTAGGAACCATGACACTTTCAGATCTCATTCCTTTACGTGATCGTGGTTATTATCAAGGTTTGATTAATATTAGTTTTGCTTTAGGTTCAGGTTGTGGTGGACTTGTAGGTGGAATGGTGGCTGATGCTCTTGGTTGGAAATATGTTTTCATTTTACAAATCCCTTTGGCTGCTCTTGTTTATTTGGTTGTTTACTTCTTCTTAGAGTTACCTGCTGGATCTGCTGGTTTGGGATATGTTGGACAAGATACTACTCAGAAATTAAAGAGAGTGGATTTCTTGGGGTCTTTCTTCCTTGTTTCTGCTTTGATCTTCTTGATGTCTGCAGCTTCATTTGGAGGTTCTACTATCGCATTCACATCTCGTACTTTCATTGGACTTGTGTTGGCATTCTTTGTATTCATTCTTACATTTGCATATGTTGAAAGTCATATTTCTGAAGAGCCAATCATTCCATTGGAACTCTTGAAAATTAGAACCGTTCTTGCCCTGTCTTTAACCAATTGGTTCTACACAATGGGTATTTTTTCCAATTTGTTTTATATCCCAATTTACTATTCCCTGGTATTGGGTTTAACTCCAACTCAAAATGGTCAACGTATCATTCCAAACTGTTTTGCCATTTCTTTCGGGTCGGTGGCATCAGGTCTTTACATGAAACGTACAGGAAAATATTATAAATTGACCATTTTTAGTGGGCTTTTCTGTTTGATTGGTACGGCTCATGTCTTACAGTTGTCACCAAATTCTTCCATATTTACGCAATATTCAGTCAATATTCTTCCTGGTGTTGGGTACTCATCAATGCTTACGGTAACGTTACTTGCACTTATTGCACTGGCTCCACTTAAGTACCAAGCTCAGACAACTTCAATTCAGTATACTTTTAGATCCACCGGTTCTACAATTGGGGTCCTGATTGGACTGGCTATTTTCCAAAATCTTTTGCATTCTAACTTGACTACAAAGATCAATGCATTGATTAGCGATCCATTAGAAGCTGCGGAAATTATTCGTAAGGCTTTGGCCAGCGCAGATTATGCTCACACCGGACCGGAATTGGTCCGCATTGCGATTAGAGATTCTTATGCTGCTGGTTGTAAAGGTGCTTTTGCTTTTTCAACCATTGTCGTATTTGTTGGTTATTTGACTAGTTTGTTCATGAGAGAGCACAAGTTGCACACGAGTATAGTAAGGGATTAGGAGGAGGAGGAGTCTGGTTGTATTAAGAAGAGCTTTAAGAGTCAAGATGTTAGTTGCTGTATTCAAAATGTGTATTGGCTGATATCATGAGTTGGTGTTGTCATGGTATCATGAGTCGGTGTTGTCAAGATATTATTCATGGCTGCCACGTATACTATGATCAGTGCTCAAGATTGATAGAGGTCAGAGGAAATGTTGCCGTGGTTAAGAGAATTCTCTTATACCTATTCGCTGATATTATACTGCTCCATAGAATGTACTTTTGGTTAGATATGCATTGCATGTATATATAATCTATGAAATTAAATAAAGAACACTAATTTAGACTATTAAGCCATTGTGGTTCATATTGAAGTCTCTGAACAGGGTTTGCAATTTATTTGCTGAATAATATTAAGATTAGAGCGAAGCTCTATAGGCTTAAAGCACTTTATATTATCAATTGATGGGATTCTTTGGACAAAAAAAATCTTCCTTGTAAGTGATTATGACAAGATCCCCCATGTAAGTGATCAAGATTTCCTATGTAAGTGATTATGACAAGATCTCCTATGTAAGTGGTTATGGCAGCACTTCCATGAAAATGACATATCCTGTTGTAAGCGATTTCGGATTTCAAAGAAAATTTTCGTCTTCTCAATTGGATCTCCTATCCCCATTATATTCCTCAACAATATCAATGGTTGAGGGAATTTTCCAAACTTGCATTGTTGCAATAAAGTCCGAAAAAATATTTGCACCCATTCGATCCAGGCATACTTTGCAACCATGAATAAGTGATGTATTATCAATCAATATTCAAGTGATGTATTAAGAATGATCAATCAAGATTCAAGTGATCGATGGAACTAGGAACAGTATGGTTAGCGTGAGTATTAATCACTGTGCTCATGTCACCTTTCAATCCACATTCAAGACTCCCTCTTCACAGTATAATTATGATGCCCTCTATTCTGTACCGTCAATTCCATATCAGCATTCTCTGTGATATACAACTTACTCTTTGGTTTACCAATATTGAATGAATCAAGAGATGGCAATAAAGGAGAATTTCTTGGAGACAATCTTGGAGATCCCTTTGGTGATGCCCTTGGTGAACTTCTTGGAGACAGTCTTGGGGATAAATTCAATCCAAAGAATTTTCTTGAAGGACCCAAAATTGGAGATGTAAGTGGAGATTTCCCAGGAAGTGTACTAAGTAAGGGTGAGAATGAACCAGGGTTTGCAGTAAGTAAAGGTGAAAATATTGGAGATAACAATTCATCTTGTCTTATAGATTCCTCCAATACATCATCAATTACTTTTTCGATCAATTCTTCTTCTGTTTGAGAATTAAAATTGATTAGTATAACCAGTGCCAAAATACTAATAATCCCAAAGAAATAACCAAAGCTCTTTCCATCATTCAGTTTATTCAGCCAGCGTTCTATTATATAGTCAACAAATACTGTTAAAGGAATAGATGATGTTAATGATAATGAAGTGACCAATGGACTTGTGAGTAACATTGCCCAAATCGTAGCATAATCCGAAGTTGTGGAGAACACAGCATTAATGACTATGGATATGAAAATCAACTTTGTAGGAGGAGCTTCAATTGTTTCTATTTCAAACATATGAAGAATGAAAAGTAAAGGAACACCAAATAAGAAAGTCAAAACTCCAACAAATCCAAATATTTGACGTTCATTACATTTCCTACCTGCTGTATGTAATTCCATAGCAATTAAATAAAGTGAGTATGCAAATGCACCAACAATGACACAACAATTCCCAAGGAAGGGATTCTTAGCTTCTGCTTGATTTTTACTTGAAGAATCAAAAACTGTTACGAAAAAGACCCCAGTTAAACTTCCAAGAACACATCCAACTTTTTTCCAAGAAAGCAGATCGATTCCAAGACTCGTACCAATAAATAAGGTGAAAACGGAAGTGGTGGAACCCAATACAGTACTACTTGCAGGAGAAGTGTATTTCAATGCTATCATCATCAAAGTATTATAAGTATAATAAACCACCATCAATTGTAATGCCAAAGAAATGACTTCTTTTCTAGTTAATTCGGGTCTTGGGTCCACATCTTCCAAGAGACGAACTTCCGGATCTTCCTTAAACATATCAGGAATCAATAAAAGGGAAAAAAAGGATCCAGTTACAAATGCAATCATAAAAGGTTTCTCGTAATCATCACCTTTTAAAACAACATTAACCAATTCCAAACCAATGATCCAAGTTGACACTGCTAGGGCCAAAAGTAAAAGTCCATATTTGAAATTCCGTAGTTCTTGTTCATTGATGATATCAATGACTTCTTGTGGATCCAGTGCATGTGTTTGGCCCATTGATCTTGTTAATGAAATCGATTCGATCTTTGGTGAACTTATTATACTGATTAATGTTTCTAGTCGATCTACACTCGATCTTTGGTGAATCTTTGGTGACTTATTAGTGTTTCTACCGATCTTACTTATTCTTCTCTTTCTTTGGTAAACTTATTAATGTTCCTATGAATCCTTGTCTATTAATGCTTCTAATTCTTTGTTAAAGATCTCTAATCTTATTATGAGGTTATCGCGATAAGACTTTTTGGCGCGGCTTCAACTGGAGGAGATGTCGGTAATGAGCGGTCCTTAACTTGGAATTTGAAAAGTACAATTGATGAAGAAATGTTTTGTTTTTATAAAGATTATGCCAAATGGAAGGGTAATTGGACGTTTAAATGGAATTTTCGGAAGATTAGAATTTGAGTTTGTAGAGGTTAAAGATTTTTATTGTTGAAGAATTTGCTTCCAATTAGTACAGTTAAAGTCATCAGATGGGAAGTACGTTAAGGTACTTCTGTTAAAGGTATTTCTACCTCATCGTTCATGATACTTCTGATGCGCTTTATACTGTTTTGGGTGGTACTGTATATAATGTTTTGTGGGGACAGATGACTCTGTTGAGTGTTTCATTTATATGAGGAGTGTGGGAACTTGGGTGTGTGTGAGTTTGATCTTCAGTGTGTGTGAGTTTAATCTTGAGCGCGTATGAGTTAGTAAGAGTACGTATGCACCATCTTAAATAAACATCACCATTTATGTTTGATTTTAATTTGCATGCAATTTTAAAATTGAATACCAAAAATCCATCACCTTCTTCATTACTACACAATTCTCTTATTCATAACATTCAATATAAATCAATTGGCTGGAGTTGAAGCTTCTGAATACTCCGATTTAATACCCTTGGTTTCCTTATAATACTTTCTCATCATTCTATCCAGGATTTTCTTACCAAAAACAATTTGGGAATGAAAGACCGTACCAATTGATACAGCCAAAAAAAGCATTGTTGCATCAAAAACCATCAAGAAACATTCCGTTTTAAATAAATATCCTTCATAACCTTCAATAAATTCAACGGTTCTGTAAATACACCTTGTATAAACCAACAAAGTTGCAACAACAACTGCCAAAGGTAAGTAAGCAAATAATGGTTTACTTCTATGTTCAACAAAATCTTTATTGTAACTTTCATCCAACTCTTGCTTGTATTTGCAGCCAGTGCGAGTTACGAAAAGTATCTGGAAAAACGCTTTTGCAGTTGGTGGTGCAGACAGCTTAAATTTAAAGGAACTTCTGTACAAGTAGTCCACAATTAAAAGGATGAAAATGGTCATAGCAGCTAATTGAAAAACAATCCCAGCCAAAACAACATTGGATCCGATTTTGTTAGCTTCTGGGGTATTTGCAGCCGAAATACCCCCACCCGAACCTTGTACGAACAAAGAGAGAAGATCACATCCGATGAAAGTGAAAGAAATCCAAGTTGGTTTCATTCTACAACTTTGACGTCCTGTAACAAATACCAATTGAGTGAAAAGAAAATATATTCCTGCCAAAATGAAATTGGGTGCAATTGTTAATGTAATAAGTTGACACATGAAGGGATTGATAACATCTTCTTTTCCAACACTCAAACAACGAACAAAATACCCTGTAAATTCCAACCCGATTCCAAAAATAAAACATACTGCAAGGTACAAATTATGTGACCATATAAATAACCCAAAATGAGATAAAAGTAGAATCCCAAATAAGGCTGCAAAAAAGGCATTTGGTGCCATCACCAAATCAGTCTTGTACAAATTATTTGAATCGAAAATATCCTTCAAATTAAGTGTTGCAGAGATAAGATCTGCAGTTACTTGAGGGTAGTTTTGAGTGGCCGTGGCTGTTGCTAAGTACTTTTCTGCACTAATAACAGTAAGAGATGCAAGCGCACCTCTCATTGATTTAGATAAATCTGCGATTGTGTCCAGATTGGTCGCAGTCGCAGCAGCCATACTCAAACTACTCACCACCAGAGTAAGCAGTGAAGCTTTGGTTGGATTGATGGAAGTTAATTTAACAGATGTGGTTGCTTCTGTTGACCATTCACCTATTTGAGCTAAGAATTGATTTGTCATTTCGAGTGTAGAGATTGTGATTGTGTTGGATTTGATTCAAGTTTATATAGTAAATGGCTGGTTCAGTTTCAATGGTAGGGGCTGGGAGGTGTAGGCTGAGGTGTGGGCTGGGAGGTGTAGGCTGAGGTGTGGGCTGAAAGGTGGATTGAGAGGAGTGAGGCTGTGGACTTGAAGCAAAACCCTTACAAGCTTTTAGTAGGGTTCCAAAATCTGCATGTTGTCTTATCCCACAACCTTAATAGGCAAGCCAATCCGTAGGCTGAGCTCAGAAGGGAAACGGCTCAGAAGGGAAACGGCTTTTACAAGCCGAACCTATAAATAGTAAGTACTTGGTGGCAAAAAAAGGGGTGCATCTTACTTTGAGAGAGATGGAGGTAGATAGCGGGAGTTAGATTTGCATTGGAGTTTGCAATTGGAGTTGGATCAACAACTCGAAGTTAGATTAGCGATCCGAAGTTGGAGAAGACAAGTTTTATGAGTTTTGAAAATTGAGCGCTTAAAGAAGGTACATAGAGATCTAAACTTGGGCACATCACCTAAACTTACATACATCCTAAACTACATACATCACCTAAACTTACACACATCACCTATACATACATACATCACCTAAACTACATCACCTTGGCACACCTAAACTACATCACCTTGGCACACCTAAACTTAGAAGGCTAGATCTGGCCTAAACTTGGGTACCTAAACTTGGAAACCAATCCTTTCGTATCTTTCATTTTAGTGGCTTAAAAGTGCATGACATGGTTGCAAAGTATGCGGAGAAGACATGAAAATTAAATCACACCGACGATGACTCAATACACACTTTTATAAAAAAAAATCATAACACAGCAACTCCCAACTCAGCCTTGCAAGCGTAACTTTAAATTCGCCACTTTAACTCTGCGCCATAATGTTTATCTTTATTCAATTCCATTCCTATCCCAAGAGTCACGTGATATGTCTTAAGGGAAAAATGAAGGCTCCCTTGTTAAGGTCACGTGATTGCCTTCAACGCTCCTGCCCTCAAATGCAACACTCCTGCCTCACGTGACTCACCATCAAATGGCAGTTAAGAAAAGAGCGAAAATTTTCAAGCATCAACATGACCACCACACCATTAATGCATTTGGTCAGACCAAATGTGACTGCCCCTGCTGCGTCCAGTCCATCCGGGCCTGCCAACATCAAAATACACACTGCTGCTCTTTTCCAGATTCTTGAAATTGTATCTAAGCAAGTTTTACCCAACAACAAGAGGATCATTGGGACCCTTCTTGGGATAAGATCTGATGATGGGAATGAAATTGAGATCAGAGATGCCTTCATGGTGCCATGTAATGAAACTGGAGATTCGATCACCATTGAAGAACAAAGTCACAAGAGTATGTACCAATTATACAAGAAGGCCCACCCAAAAGAGCTTGTTTTAGGATGGTTTGGACTGTCTGAGACCATAGATAGCACCACCAGTTTGATTCATGATTTCTACTCCAAAGGTGTTGATAGAGCTTACCCATTCCCTGCGATTTATTTAAATGCTGAGTACTTGAAGCTGGGAACCACTGAGATTGTGGCTCCTAAGTTGACCACATATATTGGAGCCAGTGTTGGAAAGCCAATTATTGTGAATCCAGCCGCTATTCCAGGTTGGAAGACTACCACATCGAACAACTCATACATTTTCACACCTATTCCAAATCAGATCATATCAGGTACAACGTCCGAGAAATTGGCATTAAACAACTTGAAGCAACAATCTATAAACCAATCCACATTCACTTTACATTCTGATTTATCTCAATTGAATCAACAATTATTGTATGTTTCTGAGAATATCGATCAATTATTAAATTATATTGAAAGAAAAAGTGAAACCCCAAGTGATTCCGATCTTGATTTATTAAGATTATTAAGTAATACTTTATTTAGTAAACCTCATATTTTGACTGATTTGGATGAATTGGCAAAATTGTTTAGAGATCATAATCAAGATGTTATTATGGTTGAATGTTTAACCAAGGTTGTTAAGGAACAAATCGAGTTGAGTGCTAGATTAACTGCTGGTTCGGAGAGTGAAAAGAGGAGGTGATGAGATGTGTAGATTGAGAAGATGAGAGTGAATGAGCGTGCGAGTGAAAAATTGAACGGATCGAGCTATGAGGTAATCGAAAGCCTTAATACCGCTTGGTAATGTAAGAATCTAGGGTTTTTAACTTAAAAGTTTCTTAAGAATCTAGAGTGTTTAACTGCTTACCTTTCAACCCTCACTCTTGAAGAAGATTTAGGTTTTGAGAATTATTCTGGTACCAGAAATTTTAATAGACGAAAATGAAGAATATGTGTAGATGCTGAGGTAAGTAGGTTATTTGGGCATTAAAATCAGTCAAGTGAGCCAAAGTAGCATTCTAACCAGTAATTGATAAGTTTAATAAATGTTTGAAAAATTGGTCAAATAATACAAAAAGATACAAATAAAGATGCAAAATGCACATCAGAGTACAAATTAACATCATTTAGAAACAACAAATGCTACATACTACAAAATTATTTTTACAAAATTGATTAAGGAATTGATCCAAACTCTCCCCAGATTTTCGCAGCCAAAATACGGAGGGCCGTCTCGGAACAGAGAAATCTGGGGAGTGCCGTCTTCTCAAAAGTACAAAGTTCAGTTAAATATAAGGGATGGATTAACATGAACTCTTCAATAAATAAAACCAGGAATCAACATTGGAAGAAGGGATCGAAATATATAACTTATCAATTTTATATGTATTATGCACAATTACCTGAGTATATGCCAAAGTGGTTAATAGAATATCTGTCAAAGTTCAATGATTGACACACTAAGTTCAACTCTATCACTATCTAATTTAATGCAATTTTGTGCCTCGATCCTTATCTAAACTGTGGACATCTCATGACTTGACTTATCTTATGGTTTCACCTGCATGTTCTAGAAGCTGAAACTTGAGAGCAACCAAGTAAGAGCCACACAAGATACATTTTTTTAACTATTTTAACTATATATTGTATTATCACTAGTCTTATAGTATAAGCATGTACAACGTATTGCGACTCTATCTAACCCTTAAATATCTCTCACAACCTTCTTATTAATCTTCATTAGATCTCCATAAACATTAGATCTTCATAACCATTATCCTTCAAACCCCATAACCATTATCTACCATTATCTACCATTATCTCTACCTTATTGTACCCCTGAGTATCACACAGTACTTATCAACCGAATTTAAAATTTCAAAACTATAGAGACATTAAAAATTCCTAAATACAATTCCTAAATACAATTCCTATTATAATCAATTCTAACTACGTCTACACTTTAAAACACATCGCCGTCGTTTCACCCGTCAACTTCGCAGTGTACACTCCACCAAAAAAAAACGAAAAATTCAGCTCATCTCAAAATTTCAAACACATACAAGGCTGTAAAGTAAAGCGTGCACTAGGAATTCACATTAACCTTTATAACTCCAACGGAAAAATAATGAACAGTATAAGATCTTTTAAATCCAATTTCCTAGACACGATATATAACTAGAAGATAAAAAATGGCTAAAAGTCCTAGAAAAGGTTATGGTAAACAAGATACCAAGAAGAACCTAAAACAAGTGAAATCAAATATACCGTCACATACTCAGTTAGGAGGAAAACAAATCAATAATCCAAATTATGATTTTTATAAACAAAGAAGATTTAGTATTTTATCTTCATCACTGTCTGAAATTGAATCAGAATCGGAGAAAACCTTCCAATATCAACCAGCAGAAAGAACTTCAGAGAAAACGTTTAAACCAGAGAAGAAGTTTAAACCAGAGAAAACTTTCAAGAATAAACCCACAGCAACAAAATCTTATCAATATAACCCTCATGACTCATCTGATCTGAGTGATTCATCATTGACTGAAGTTTCCGATTTCCAAGAACATAAATTAGGTGTTGGATCAGGTAGAAATGGATTGGGAAGTAAAACAGTAGGTAAAAGAACAAAAAAGGGAATAAGTAAAGTATCCAAGAAAACAAATTCAAAGACAAGTTCCACGAAAACTTTTAGTAATGGACCTGCCAATTCGAATTTCGCAAGGAAAAGAACCCCCAACATGGATTGGGAAGCAGAGTCTTCTGAATCGGAAGATGAATTTGGAGAAGGTATAGTGGACGGTACTGGAATAGCAGCCTTTGGTGAAATATCAGCATTTGGTGAACTATATGCTCAACAATCTTCTTCAGATTCAGATTCAGATTCAGATGATTCATCGAATGCAGACAAATCAAGACACGATTCTTCTTCCGATGATTCCGATGTGGATTTCTTAAAACTTCAAGCTCAACAGAAAGCTAATACAATTAAGGCTGCCAGAGCTATGAAGGGTATATCCAAATATCAAAAGACTGATGAAGGACGAAAACATACCCTCAAAAGTGAAGAAAGGAAACAATTCGAACTTGAACATTCATTTAATGAAGTGCGACAGTTAAGAGCTCAGAATAGTGATGAAGATAGTGATCTGGTTTTGGAATCGGATTCAGACTTGGAAGTGGTACCAATGAAACCGAACTCTGATTTGGAAGTGATACCAATGAAACCGAACTCTGATTTGAGGAATGCAAAAAGATCTACACAGAGACCACAGAGATCTGGTTCCATCAGCACACCCCAGAGATCTGGCTCTATAACCACACTCCAGAGATCTGGTTCAATCACTCACACCCCACAGAGATCACGGTCCAATTCAATTCTGAAACCATACGGTAGAAGAAAATCAGATGCAGTGCTTCCAGAAGATATCAATTTTGCCTTTGAATTTGAAGATGTATCAATCGACACAGAAACACCAGTACAAACAGTAATGGCAGAAGAAGATATTGGAGAAGAAGTTCAAACCACCGAAAGTTTCAATTTTGATTTTGATTTTGATCTGCAATTAATCCAAGTTCCTAAATTCAAAGATGAGGAGTTGAATTCGGATGATGATTACGAGATTGATGATGATGCATTATTGGCTACCCTTCAAGAAGATAATGATCAAGGAGAATTCCTTGATGGTACTCATCGCAATAGTGTTAGTTCGATTGGTGATGAAGATGAATTCTTAAAAGAAGAAGAGCGATTCTTGGTTAATGAATTTGAAAGTAATGGATTTGATGATGATGATAATTTATTAGATTCCTTCAACAATATGAATGAAGATCCAGTTATTCAATATGAGAGTAGTATTGATTCAGGTGAAGAAGACGATTATGAAGATTTCATTGATTTTAATGAACCATTGTTCGATGATGATGATATCCATACAAGTCTTCAAGATATCCCTGGCCGTGCCAACTATCAAAAATCATCAACCAGAAGAAAGAAGAAGAAGTCCAAAGGTAACAGTGATGAAGATGATGATTCTTATTTATGGAATTATTTCTTTAGTTCAGATGAATCTGAAGGTAGTGAAGTTGATTATGAAAATGATCAAGTGAATGTCGAGCAATTATTCAAAGAATTGGAAGAACCAAAGAGCAAACCAAGTAAGGAATTATTACAACAACAACAAGAGTATCAAATTGCTCGCCGTATGACCATTTCCAAAAGAAAGGAAGAAATCGAAGAAATCGATTATGATAGTGGGGAATCAACAGATGTTGATTTGGATCTCCCAGTCTCAAGTAAGAATAATGGATCTAATCTGGCCAAAGAAGTTTTATCTTCGAAAACTGCAGATTATAGACCTCCTGTCCTTGGTACTTGGGTTGCCGTCGATAGTAAGCCATTTGGTATCATTGATGGTTTATCCACAAGATCATTAGGACATCAATCTTTGAAAGATGCAGAACCTCGTTCAAAGGGTAAGAAATCCATTTCAATACCAATGTATGCTTCAGCAAGTGGCTCCAATGGTTTTCTTGCAGATGATGCTGCATTAGGTCTTGATGAATTACTTAATGTAAGTGAATTGGATAACGATGATGAAAACGATGTCAAAATCTGGCGTGATTTCAATATGCAACAGCAGAAGAAAGTCCCATTAGGTGCTTTTAGAAATAAGTCAATCATGAATCCATCAAATGTCCCACACTTTTATCAAGGCAAAGTTAATAACAATGAGTATAGTAAGAGAAGGTATTCTCTTACGAATGCTCAAGCTTATGGGACAGAACAAAAACCTGTCAAGAATCGTAAGGGAAGTGTTACAAGAAGGGTTTCTTATTCGGCAACCCCAACCACTCATTCTGAGCTGGCGGTGGCTCCAGGATCACCTGTTGCTAAAAGACTGAAGAGGAGAAAAGCGTCGATTGTGGAAGCTGTGGCTGAAGGCTACAGGCCGACTAAATCTGGTTTATTTAGTGAGCATGCTTTGACTAACGTTGAGGAGTTTCTTGGGGACGATAATGATTTGATGGCTTTGATTAAGGGGTTATAAGTATTATGTAGAATAAAGAGCATTTTTTGAAGTGTAGTGAGGATTATTATTGATTCTTATAAGTGGTGATGTATTGTTGATTATATTATAGAGGTTGATTATTTAAAACTTAGTAGGATACCTCCAAAAAATCCCAAAGGAATAGCATACGGTTTAAAGGCAAATCGAATATTAACTGACAACACTACCTTTTAATTAAGATGATAGACCGAGTACAACACGAAGAATCACGTCAAACCATACCATCCAATTTATTTTGAAGAACTTCCAACCATTCAAGTTCGAGCTCAGAAAAATCTAATCCTTCTGGAACTCTAATCTCTCCTTTGTTTATTTCTATTGTGTTGATACCTTGTACAAAGGTAACACTTTCATATTTTGATTCAATTTCTATTTTCTCCTCTGGCACTACAACGGGTTCCTTCTTTATTGGAGTCCACCAATATACGGGATACTTTCTAATTAGATTCCCCGTAATTAGGGCAACGGAAATCATAAGAACAGAAGAAACCAATTGTGCTGGTAAATACCACCAACTCATTTGTCGTATTTGTTCATCTACAGATGGTAACAATGCAGATGCACCAGCAGGTGGATGTACACAATTAAAAATGGACATCACCATGGATGAAACTCCTACACTTAAGGCACCACTGGCCCAGTAATTGTCTCTACCTGCTTGACTTAACAGAAACAATTTTTGAATACATGTTCCAATTAATGAAGATAAGAAATGACCCATCAAAACACTTCTTGGTTGGGCCAAAGGAGCTTGAGAAGCATTGAAACAAAGAATTGCACTTGCACCGTAACTAGCAATAATCATCGGTGCTCCATGTTCAAAGAATACTGTGTGATGGCTCTTAAAAAGCCCTTCTAGTAGGGCAATACCCACAAACGAAGACACTAGAATCTCCAACCATATCCAATAATCAGCAACTGGTTTGGGAGTATGACCACCTAAAAGTCTTGCAAATGGTTGGGGTAACTTATGGGTGAACAGGGGCGGTATGTACTTGTTCACCAAGTTATCTATGGTGAATTTGAATACCATGATGCTTATTGATGAGGCATCAGTACTTAATATATACGATCGTTCTATTGTGCCGGACACGATCGAGGCTTTAGCTGCGAAAATGGCGCGGATGCGTTTTGGCAAGATGTCGAGCGTAGAGCGGATATGGAAGTTGCATCAAGTGATTTAGCTGTAGAGAGGATGTAGTTTTCCTCGGACAAATGAAATGTTGCCTAATGACCAACAGTTTTAGTCCTTAAGGTGAGTGACTTTCACATAGTCTATATGAATAGTACAAGTGTACAATACAAATGTTTCTTAAGCTCAAATGACCTTTCACATAGTCTATATGCATAGTACAAGTATACAATATAAGTTTATCTTGCTTACATAGTTTTTTGTATGTGAAGAATTTGCAGCCAAATATTTTGCAGCCAAAGTGTCGCTGTTTTGTCCAAATGTAATGGCTATTTTGAAGAGCGTGGGATTTTTTATAACCAAACTATGGAGAAGCTTCATAGAGGTATTCCATGGTAGCAATAAGCTTTATTCAGATCAATCGAGTCTTTATACTGGGTGAAGACTTCACATGTAAGATAGCAGGTTGAAAAGCTAACCTGTTGACTTTTTCAACTGTCGCTCTTATGTCAACAATCTCCTTTATTTCTTCCACTTTTCAACACCACTTTTACTGAATCAACTTATTAACCCTATGGCTCTCGAATTCTTTTTACTTTTCGAATAAAAATTATGAAAAGTTGATACTATTCTTGACTTCCAGGTTTAAAGCTTTAATGATTTTCGATGAGTATCTGCTCTTTATTAATTATGACAGGCTAAATGAAGCATTAGGTGACGAATTTGCTTTCTGAACTCAATCAGATGGTATAAGATCAATGAGCATGACAAGATATTAGGACTCTGGGGAGAAGTAGAATATTAGTTAGTGAAAGTGAATGCTATAAAGTAACTTGCAAGTGCCATGGCTTCAATAAATTCCTTTGATTGTGCCATTGCTTTAATCATCTTCTAAACTTTACTCCAAATTTAATTGTACTTTAACATTGCTATTCCTATACCCTCTCAAGGGATATACAATCTTAGGAATCTAAACTCTCAATTCCTCCATGTAAGATAATAATTCAATTAAAGGCCCTCATTCGGTGGCAAATTTAAAATATTTCAAGTTTTTATTTGGAATTATCTCAGGTAACTACTTTAAACAATAATCAGTAATCTAAATCAAAATAAACTAAAATACCATACATATAAGTCTTTATTCTATCTCCTGAAAGTTAATCAGATCTCGTACAGGTCACTAAAAATCATCTCGCGTGAGAAAAAATAGATAGCAAATACCAAACATCCATGATTGGTACTAGAGTTTCATCCAGAGCCAATAAAGGTCAACCCCCCAAGAGGGTCCTTGAGAGTTCTTTGGAAAACGAAAGGTTGGAGAAAGAATCCAAAAAGGTTAAAACTGAAAGTCATCTTGATGAAGCGGTTGATGATTCCATCGTGAAATGTATTCCGTGTAATACTACACAAGAGAATTATAATGAAGCAACGGATACAGGTGGTACTTTCATTCAATGTGATTCATGCAATACTTGGCAACATGCCAAGTGTATGGGTTATAAAACGGCCAAGTCTATCCCTAAGAATTATGAATGTAGTGAGTGCTTATTAAAGGATGGTTTGGCGGCAAACGTTTTCCATGGAGATACGAAAGAAGGTATAGAAAATCTGGAGCAGACAGGAACTCTGGAGACATCAGGAGATCTGATAGAGACATCAGATGTGATATCAAATCCACTGGTAAAAACAATTAAAGAAGATACGAAGAATGGACCGCTACAACATGTTAAAGTAGAGTTTAACCAACTAAAGAAGAAAGAATTAACTCCCAAAGTAAAAGCACCACTTGTTGGAATCGAACTTCTTCGTAGTCAAATTGTAGATGAATCTCGTCTAAGTATAGCCAAAGCATTTTACAATTATTTCAAAAAGCTGTTTCCTGAAACTTATACTGAAGAATCAAAAGAGCAACTTGCAAGTAAATGGGCATTACAGATCGAGCGTCTTATATTCACGAAGAATGTTTCTAAGAAATATATCGAAGAAGGTCGTCGTATTCTTTTTCTACTTAAAAAACATTTCATGGGTGATATTCTCGAAAATAAACTCACTTTCGAAGAACTTATATCTAAAACTCCGGGTGAAATTAATAAGGAAATCGAACAAGTAGAACGTAAAGTACGTAGTAACATCAAAAATATTATTCTCACAAGAAACGAGCCGCTGGATATCATCAGACGAACTCATAAAGGTGATATCATCCGGGAAAATGACAATGTTGAAGAATACCATAATTTGGTTGGACTAGCAACAAAAGTAGATCACCGAAGATTTGCTGAAACGGCACCTGCTCCTGTTAATACTGCTACTTTAACTTCCTATCAAAATTTTAATCCTAGAATTGATGATGGTGATCAATCCGAAGAGCTTGATGAAGAAGAAGTATCAGACAATCCATCTGAGGAGTTGGATGTATTATCAGATAATGAAGAGAAAAATATTGGGCCATTGGGACCAACAATTGAAGAAAGATCGGACCACAAGTCTGCAAATGGGGCAGTGAAGGGTACTTCAACTGCCCAAGTGAATCACAAATTGCCGGCCTTGCCCAAATTACCACCAAAACCAGCTCAATCAGTTTGGTCTGGTAAGATCACATTCCCTCAGTTTGCGAGTTTCAATTCAATTGCACAATTTTATAATAGTTCAGATGATGCTTCAAATAGTAGAAAACTCGATATATGTGCTGATATCTTTCTGTACTCATCTTATTTCATCGAAGGTAAATTTGATAGGCAAAGAGCAGATACTTATTTGGATAAGCTTTTAGGTTCGCGCCATATTTACTTGATTGAAATTAAATCAAATGATACTAATGATTTCGAGAAGGTTTTACAATATTTATATCAAAGCAGGAAGGTTGGGGTTCTACTGGGAAAACCATGGTTTGTTAAAGATTCTTATTTGATGGCAATTGATTTTGATAGAGAAGTACCGGATTATTTGAAGGTGTTGAAATTGGAGAGGCATGTAGGAGGACTTGGAATGTATGCACTTTTCACAACCAAAAAAGACTATGAGCCAAAGCATGAACTTGAAGCTAATTTTAAACAAGATAGTGAGACGAGTAGAGGTGTTGCAAGAGTTAGTTCTGATCCAGGTGCTGATTTGGCAGCAATTATGAATCAATTAAGAGACAGCCAAACTGCGAGGTGAGGACGGTAGTGTTTGATATAGTTGCAATATATGTAATGTCATTAATAGGAGATGATTGTAATATAATAAATATAATAAGTATAATAAGTATAATAAATATAATAGGATATGATTGTAATATAATATAATAGGAAATGCTTGGAAAATGGTTGGTTTTGATAAGGGAGCATACGTGTTGATTGAATGACATAAAGTAAAAGCCCATATAGAAGTTAAGACCAAATTAACATGGCAAAAATTGAAAGAGAAGTAGACCCAACAATCATCATCTCATGTATGTAAAAGGCGCGTCAATTTGCAGCCAAAATAGTGATGAATAATTTTAAAAAGATACACACGGGCACTTTGCAGAATCATAGTTTATTTAAGAAGCATTATCTTCTTAAGTTTGCCATTGTTAATTAGGACTGTAGGTGTAAGGTTTAAGTGCTGTATTGAATAGTAATCCCGTATACATACTATCCCGTATACATACAAACCCGAGTAGTACACATACAAGCCAAAAATATACAAGAAAGAAGATATGTAATTAAAAGTACCCTCTATAATTAAAAACCACTTAAGAACTCAACTTTTGAATTCTACGCTACCTCGTTCATCTGCCATGTTCTATACCCATATTCGCGCTACCGAGACCAAATCAAATTGAAAAACAGACTTTACGTGCCAAATGATCTCGTCCAGTGGGACTGAAGACACTGAAAACACAGACAAAACACAGGCGGATCATGAGATGAGGATGAATTCCTTTGATGAGGAAAAAGAACGGGTTCAAGATATCACTAATGGAGATATCGAAGACAATTCCATTTTAATCTTTGGTCAGGTACAACAAGACTCTGGTGAAGAGGATGATGATGGGACAAGTATTAATCATGAGGATACTGAGTCGAGCTTCATAAATGATGACAAGAGTATCTTGAATTGTGATATAAGTATTTTACAGGATGAAAAGACTGAGACCAATGAGGAAGGACATTCACTGCAACGCGATACGCAAGTAGACTTAAGTACTATGTATCATGAAGATGCTCGTCCTATTGAACAAATAGTGCGGCAAGACTTTTCCAATTCGTCATCTAACGGCACCCATTCGAATTCCAAGTTATCACAGGAAGCTGAAGAATATAGTGGTGAAACCGAGACCCAGGTTGTAGAGGATCAAATCCAAATTATACCATTGGGTGGAATTGCATTAAAAAGTATTGGAAAACTTCGAAGAAATAAACAAATGTTTGGGATAGACATTGATATTGAAGAAGAATCAGAGCTGGGTGATACCAAGATTTTAAATACTACTAGTCAAAAAATATCTCAAGATATTTTAGGCTCTCAAAATGAAATACCAATTATGGGAACCCAAGAGATATTGGAAATACCAATCATAGGAACCCAAGAGGAAATACCAAATATAGCAACTCAAAGGATTTTAGATTCTCAGGATACCCAAAGAACTTTGAACAGCCAAGTAGGCACCCAGAGTATAAATACCCAAGACATTCAAAATGAGGAAAATGATATCATTCAAAGTAATGAGGAAAATGATATTATTCAAGATAATGAGGAAAATGATATCAGTGCTGATATTCTGACCCAGAACCAAGGTTCATCCCAAACTCATAGAAACGACATCGAGGTCGAACAGAACATTCACCAACAAGACACTCCAATTCAAGACTTTGAAACTCAAAGAATATTAACTGATACTCAAAATATACGTCAAGATGATGCTCATTATATACGAAGTCAAGATGATATTCAACATATACGTCAAGATGATACTCAAAATATACGTCAAGATGATATTCAAAATATACGTCAAGATGATACTCAAAATATACTTCAAGATCCTATTGAAAATACACGAATTCAAGAAGATACCCAAAAGATTTCAAGTCAAGTCGATACCCAAAAAATTCCAAGTCAAGATGATACCCAAAGAATACGAGATGATACCCAAAAGATTTTAAGCCAAATTGAGTCACCAAAAATAACCCTGGCCATTCTTCATCCGAAGAAAACTCAAGGAAATTTGCAGTTAAATGCAGCAAGACAATTCAACCTTTTAAACTTAAGTGATACGCAGAAAATTCCAGACACGCAAACTTCAGACATTCCCGAAATCCAGGTTCACAACACCCAATGGGTTCCAGATACTCAGAAGATTGAAGATACGCAAATGATTCAGGAGGCAGTAACCCAAATTGTGCAAGATGGTCATACTATCCAATCTCAATTGGAAGTTGTTTCCAGTCAACATTTGATTGCAAGTCAAATATCCATGACTTCTAGCCAACAATATCCATTAGTACCACAATCTACTAAATCATATAGGCAAGTTGTAAATACACAGGAAGAATATGAAAACCCAGGACTTGACAATGAAGAGTTCAAAACGGATGAAGAAGAGAATACCGTGCAATATGAAGATAGTTTGTTCCAACATAAAATCAAGAGAAGAAAGTTAAGGTCGTTAGGTACCCCCCAACAACAGGAAGTTGAAGTTATTTTTTCATCACTGGCACAACCTGAAGTTGTTGCATCTTCACCATTTACAACTCGTCCGAGTTCTGAAGTTGTTGCATCTTCACCATTTACAACTCGTCCGAGTTCTTCACCTCTAAATGATTATGATCGTTCCATACATTCAGATAAACCTGATTTGGAAATGCAGGATGATGAGTCTTCAGTCAGTTCAAATATGGATGATATTGATGAGGATTATAATTCATCATCTCAGGAGATTCATATAACAAATGAAGATATCATACATACGGTAAAAAGAAAGAGTAAGTACGTTATTGATTCTCAATCTCAAGGTAAATCTTCAAAGTCTAGCACGAATTCTGACTCTAAGTCTCAAAGTAAGCTGCCTGATTCGAAGTCTGAGTCAGATTCTCAAAGTAAGCTGACTGATTCGAAGTCTGAGTCAAATTCTCAAAACAATTTGGAGCGTTCCACTGATTCAAAGTACGGCTTGCAAAATATAAGACAATCCCAAATTAAGTATGACTCTCAAAGATCCGGCTCACAGGATATAAGGTCTGATATCACAATTCCAGATGAATTACGGGAATCTCCTCCTCCATTGCATAGAGAAGAACTGTCTATCCTAACCGATTCAGATATAACTCATAATGATAGTGTGTGGGCCATGTATAATTTGAAAATGTATACTGGAAAGATTGTGCACCGCGGGACGGACACACTGACGATTGGATTTTCCGAAGGATTATATGATGTCATGAACAACGATATTTTCTTACTTGATATTAGAGTTGGGGATCTAATTCGGATTCGTAGTCTGACATCCACGTACGTAGTGACTGGATTGAACGCATCTGATGATAGTGAAGTCCAATGTATTAGAGGATATGATATTGTTACGGTGAAGAAATCAAAGGGTTCAAAAGCGAAGGAAATGGGTATTCCACTTTCCGAATGTTTTATGGAATTGGATCAATGGGCTTTACATCAGCAACTATACAAACTTGTAGTAGCTGGACATGATTTAAACCAACCAGAAACCAAGAAACAGAAATTCGAATCCTTTGTTGCCAGTAAGCAAATAACGTTTCAACCAAAAATAAAGTACACCAAATCGGATTGCTTCAAGAACATGATATTTTGTATTACAAGTATAGAAGGTCAAAAAAAAGAAGATATAAGAGAGTTGATTGAAGATAATTCTGGAACGTTGGTGGATGACGACTGGAATAATTTATTCTTATATGAAACGACTAGTCTGGGACTTCAAATAGTTGCTCCATTGGATAACTATGTTTTTGGAGGAATGATCTCAAATAACCACTGTCGAAGCGCAAAATACTTACAAGCTCTAGCACTTGGCTGGCCCGTCTTGGCCGATGCGTTTATTACTGATTGTATTCGAAATCCGGATACTATTCGCGATTGGCATATATACTTACTCCCTGCTGGTCAATCGCTTGCATTAAACGCAATAAAAAGTATTGATGTTTATAGATTCAGGATGAATTATGATATGAAGTTAGACATGTCTCATCAGTTACTGAACAATAACCATTTATTACGTGGGTGGCATATTATAGTGCTAAATCAAAGAAACAGTACACTTCTTGAAACGTGTCGATTTGTATTCCATTGTTTTGGGGCTCTGTCATTACATTATTGCTCCAAAGTGAATGATATTGTAAATGTGGTGGAAACCCTTCCTCATGGTAACACACTTGTATACGATGAGGGTGAAGTTTTGAAAAAGCTGAAGAAGTCAGGTAAGAAGATCCTGGTTATCAATTGGGAATGGGTTGTTCAGAGTGTTATTAGTGGTTATATTTGGGATCAAGAGAGTTTATCTTTTGAATAAGGCGTCGTAAGATGCGTATCGTTACAAACGTTAGATGTCATGCAAACCACATATCATTACAATTATTACTTCTACATTAATATAATTAAAAGGCTGAAGTTAACACTTCTATGCCATCATTCTTTTATATAATACAGAACTAACAGCTTTAACTAAAGGAAGTCCGGTATCATCTTTTACTGCATCACCATTTTCTTCCAATCTTCTTAATAAATATTCTTTTGTTTCCAATGGTGGGCCCCATGCAACATACTTGATAACATTATCAACATTATAAGTTTTGATCAAGTCATATGTGATGGTGTCAGCCATACCTAACAATTGACCCAAGACAATGTTATTTTTATTTTTACTTTGAGTAGTGTATAATTTTTGAGTAGCCAACTTAAGGGAATCAGCGTTATGCAGAGCAACAACAAGGTGACCGATTGTAGATGAATTATTGCTTATATTTTTTGCAGATGAATTATTGCTTACATTTTTTGCAGATGAATCCAAGATGGATTCGATACAGTAAGCAATACCTTGATTATAATTTCTATCAGTTGCTTCTTTATCTTTATGAATGATTTCTTGTCTTGATTTTTCGGAATGAATATAGGCACCTCTAACCAATTTCAATCCCAATCTATAATTACCTTCAATTGCAAGTTTTTCTTCTAATGCAAGTAATTCTGAAGATTGAGCTAAATACATTTGTAAGGTACCAACGATGGAAGTTGGTTTGTTTAAAGGATTGAATTTGGCATAAAGTCTGCGTTGTAATTCATAAACTCCTTCTTGAAGTTCGAATTTTTCTGCATCAATCACACCAACTACAAAAGGACCAGTCCTTTCAGGGTATTCTTGAGCCAATTTGATATTGGATTCATAGATGGCACCACATACTACGGAGGCTTTCTCAACCAATTCTTCGAATTTCGGAGCATATTTTGGATCCTTATGGAATTTCAAAACATTTGCAGCATCTTTTGCGAACCCAGTTGGTTTCAATGCAACATAACCTGGAGGAATCAGATTAATATCTTTTCCTGATTCTTTAATAACCTTGATGGTATGAGGAACCAAAATTTCAGTTACAGATCTAGCGGTTTCACTTACAATGAATTCTGGGTCAACTTTACTGTTACCATTGCAAGCTTCAATAGTAAGAGAAATCATCATATTATTGATTCCTCTACCTGTTAATCTTTCACCGGTTTTCTTGACATCTTCGATGGTTTCTCCACCGCAATAAATCTTATAAACTAATGCCTTGATTATCAGCATTGGAACATATGGGAATAATTTGATACACATGTTCAAGATTGGTTTATTCAAAGTTGCAAGACCAATAAGGAAAAACGAACACAATTCGGAGGTGGTGAAATCCAGAAGGTATTCAGTTGAAATGGTTTTAGATTTATTAACCGTTTGAATAGGACCTAAAGCTTCCATTGTAGTTCCTTTATTATGTTGAGTTAATTGGAAGTATCTTGGAAAGGCAAGCCGTATTGGAGAGTTGATAATTGACGCTGGATGAATACTCATGGCCAGCCGTATAGGATGTTTTAATGAGTGTAATGAACGATTCATCATGATAATTAATATTTACTTTTAAAAAGAGAATATAGGCTTATTATATACTAAGTCTCTTAGGTCATTACATGTTTGGCATTTCGTGGGGATACTCCGAGGGAAAAAACAAGCGACTTTGTTTTGGGCCTTCCAAAGCGATCTTTCGGTCACGTGGATGGCTTAGATGACTCCAAGTTTGAATTGGGATATCTCAAGCGAAGTAGAACGGGGAAACTCACAGCGGAAAAACTTGAATGACACATTTTGTAAGGAAATCCCAGGCGAACCCTAAGGCGTAGGTGATAAAAATGATCCCAGGCGAAGGCGTAGGTGGTAAATGATCTCAGGCGAGGTGATAAAAATGGATTGTGATGATTTCAATTAAGCGTTGGTGAGGATAAAGCCTTGAGGGACTTTGATGAAGTTGAATTTTTAAGTGAAGATTTGATAGAGGGCCTTACAATGTGTGGATGTCCTACATTCCTACAATGTGAGGTTTTGTTAAGTAAGCCTTACTAAGTAAGCATTGTAGAGGTGCTAAGCATTAATAGGTACTAAGTAACTATTATAGAGGTACTAAGTAAGTATTATAGAGGTAAGCATTGATATGTACTAAGTAAGTATTATAGAGGTACTGAGCATTCATAGATACTAAGTAAGTATTATAGAGGTACTACACATAGGTACTAAATAAGCATTGGTACAAGGCTTTGATAAGTAAGCATTCATTAGGGGTACTAAGTATAGGAGAATTCTAAAGGACAATCACTCCCCGGAAAGAGTTCTTAATCCCAGATGAGGAGTTGATTATACAAAACTCCGGGGTAAACTTATACTTTGGTCATTAGGTTTGTTTGTCACCATTGCTGTGGGGATAAAAAAAGATTGGCAGGCGAGGAAGGCATGGCTGTAGACTTAGTATTGTTGAGTAGGTGGAGTATGTATTGTTAATTTTCAAAGGTGTAGAGTTGCGTAGAGTTGCCTTGCTGTAGAGTTGCTTGAAAGTGTAGAGTTGCTTTGCTGCAATTTTTATTGGTATAATGGCACCTGAAAGATTTGTGTATTAATTTTTTTGTGTGAATCGTACCCACTTAAAGTTCATGACACTTCTCTAATTGAAGTAAATAAAGTTGATGGCACTGTGTCAACATGGCACTGTGATTAAATCAACATGGCACTACCATCATCATGGCCTCTCAAACCCTCACTCGCACTCGCACCAAAAGTGTATCACATGACCTCATCGAAAACTTTCAGTACACTTTATGTTACGAACTCGATGGGCTTATGGATCGTATCATAATTCCTGTAAGATACTTCATGGAAACTCAATCTTTCCCACACGTAACTTTAGCATATCAAAAAGATCTTATAAATCAATAATTCCTTCAATCATTCTAGATGAATTACGAGATACCTCCAATTTAGCACAACCAATCAATGAAACTAATGCAACTGTGAATGCTCAAAGAAAGCAAATCTTTTTAAAACCCAATCAAGTTGCTGATAAACGATTTGAAAGAATTGTTGCAAAACTACAAAGTGTTAATAATTTTAGACTGGCTTCAGTGAATAATCCAATATTAGACAATCATCTTTTAACCAATGATTTCTCTGAACCTACCAATACTGAAGTTGAATTTTCCACAATTTCCCAACCTGGCCATAATGAAGACCCAATAATATCATCTGTTGAGAAATTACAACCATTTAATCTGGAGATATCCCAATTCAAATATAAAACCATCCGAGCATCACTTATCCAATCTTTCAAGAAGCTGCATTTAAAAGCTTATTTAGAATCAAAATATAATGATAAGGAGTATAAAGGAATACGTCGTGGTACTCTGACCAATAAAACCATTCTTGCCGAACGGATCATGGATGATATATGGAATATCACCAAATCCGATAAAATATCAATCTTGGATGATTTACTTTCGAGCAAGCTGTTCAAGCTTCACAAATCAGATTTATTCTTACTTTTACTGGAAAGTGGATATATTATTAAGTATCTTTCTAGAGTTGGAGTAAAGATAACCTTTGATCCTAAACAAGATAAAATCCTGTTTTTAGGTACGATCACTCAAGTTAATAATGCAGAAATCATTTTAACTTCTATATTGAATGCCTCCCATAGAGAGAAAATCAATTTATCTCAGATTAAACAATTGTTCCGAGAAAAATATGAAGATTTCACTTTAAGTGATTTGGTTAGAAATACCGAAGTTTACTTCAATCCCCTACAAAATGATGATTATGAGTTGATCACTTTGAATAGATCTCAAATTAAAAAATCAAAGAGATTGCTAATGTGGCAATTGAATTATAATCAACATCTTAAAGAATCGTTGTTTTTACCTGAAAAGAAGGATTATCTACAATTTATACCATACAAAGATGATGATACATTGTCTTGGGATTCAAGAGAAAAAATTCTTTATTCATTACAAGACATAAGAACGCAAATTCCAAATCGTTCCGTATTGAATGATTTAGAAAAATATTCTGATGAATCTTTATCAATTGACAATCTTGATTTCGAGATTGATGTTGAAAAATCAAAAGCATTACCAAATTCCGAAGTTGATCAAGCTAGTTGGGATTTACTTGATCAATTAGGGTTATTGGGGCTGGAGGAAGTCCCTGGTGGTTCTGAGGTGGATTTAAACTCTGACTTAAGTTCTAAGACGGCAGAGGCAATTAGTGATAGTACTGAAGAAAGTACTGAAGAAAGACCAACCATTAATGAAACTATCAAACCAGCCATTACAAACCATCAACCAATCCATCACCAATCAAAACTCTCTCCAGAACAAATCGATTCAATGTATGAAAAACTAATCGACTTTTCCTATTCAAATAAACTCAATGGAGTATCCAAAGATAAATTGAATAAGCCTATTATGACCATCACCTTGGGAAAAATTCTTTTTGAAGGAAAATCGGATTCTTTAGAAGATCGACCAAACATTGATTCCCCCTCATTAAGTTATACGTTCAGTACTAAGGCTCCATTAGTAAATGATAAAATATTGTCACTTCCGATGTATGAATATCCAACCTTACAGGTGAAAGAAATTAACCATTTCCTTAACAAAGATCCTCACAATTATGTGGTGCAAATGAAGTTTGCTCCTTCAGCTTTTGAAGATACTGAAGAAGTTCAATCTTTAAGAGAACGTATCAAGTATCCTCCTGTTGAGATTTGGGTTGATTTGAACGAGAGATTGTGCGCTGATATGGATTCCATTAATTTGGTAACTGTAGAAGGTGAAAACAATTGCTACGTTTCTCTTGCTGGAACATCCGATATGAAATTAACATGCCAATTATCTGGGGATCTTTTGAAACCCAACGACGAAGATATTAAAATTGAGGAGGATTTTCAAAGTGTTAGTGAAATGTTAAATTCAACTACTCTGCGTTATGAAAGATTTGAAAGTCAGCCTGGAATGGCCCAATTTTTGAAAGTAGCCAAACTTGATTTCAGTGGGTCCAAACCAATTTCAATCCCTCCTACCTTACGTCTACAAATTAATGGACAAGAGGTCAAGTATCAATATTTGAACGTTTCATTTAGAAGACAAATCAATTTTAATTTCCCCACAAAGGGTAATGATGGTGATCGTCTTTTGCAATTTAATGTTGTGGAAGGAGGTTCACTTGGTGGTAGAACCTTGGAAATCAATTTCGTAGGGGATTTGTCGGGAAATATTGATAAGCAAAGTTTTGTTCAGTTGTTAAGAGATGCAATGGAGTTTGTGGGGACTTTATGAGTTCAAAGATCACGACTTAATAAGGAAGTGGTTTAATGAGAGTGGTTTAATAGGATTAAATCAAAATTAATCTTGAAGGTTACAAAATGTCGCTGTGGTGAATGCATATCAGGATCATTCTGTATAGAACAGTCTTGTAAATAGACTACATCGGTAACATGTAAATAGATTTTTATTATCAATGTAGGTGACTGAAGTTAAGTTATCGAGATCCACTTTATTATATACTTAAATGTAAGTGAGTTCGTACAATTGTGAACTTTATTTATTCAACTGAGATGACGTTCTCAGATTCAATAAATATAGCCTTTAGTAAGATTGACACCTTGAAACGACTGATGAACCAGTTACACTTCCCGACCTTTGATAAAGTTCAAATGGACCCACTACTAGACCTTCAATAAGACATGAACCATTACTGCACTCCTTGACTTGATAAGATTCATATAACCCCATTACTACACTACATCACTTAATTAGATTCATATGGGATTCACTATACACCAGAGAGACGAAGCCATCTTCAACTAGACCATGTTTCATAGTAAACTACCTTCATAATACAACGGAAATTCCTCACAAGTGTCACCCTAATGATTAACTTGCCTAAACTTTCTTGCTAATGATTTACACGACCTAGTCATTATTTGACTTCCAATTCACTTCTAGTCATTATTTGAAAGACTTCCCTATTTTCTATCTTCCAAAGACTTCACATGCTTTTCCAAATTATCAATTGAATTTTGTAATGCAAGAACATCAGTAACCACCACATTATTAGCTAATTTATATTGATCAATCAAATAGTAGTACGAACCAAATCCAGTGACGGTAATTCCAAGGAGGAATCCAACAAATCCACCTCTAAAAGCTCCAACTCTCTTTGGTGTAGCAACAGGAACAACGACGGGTTCAGTTGTTGAATATTTACGGATTGTTCTGGCCAATTGGCGGTTCAATCCAATCATGGTGGTTTATGTTTAATTTTTTTGGCTGGTGTGAGATTTGGTTTGAACGCGATCTCTCGAGTACCTCGGAGGAGGTTATCGCGGTAAAATGAAGGGGTGAAATATTGATTTGATTGGCTTGAGAGGCTGTTGTAGTTCTTATTGGGTGGGCTATAATTTATATGGAATTAGGACGGTATTGCAATACTTAAGTTCAAGTTTATGGTAGTATATCTATAGTTGGGTCGTACTGTGTATTGCTATAGTGTGTAAGTTATTAATCTGATACTAAAACATGACCAGTGTTTGTATTTGTTTTGAAACATTATAGGTCCTTTGAACACTTCTGTAGTCACTTCTTAGACATCAACTCCCTCACTCTTATGGTCTTTCAGACTTCCTCTTAGGTCACCTTGATTATCACTTATGCTCCTTCATGAATATGCAGGTTCGCCCGGAACCACATTTGGCTGCGAAATTTGCAGTTCAATCAAACAAATAAACATTTTGGTTACAAGTTCACAAGTTTGATGTAGATTGTCTGCAAACTTTGCAAGCTTTGGGATTAAAGTATACAAGCAATAAATTAATTATATATGAATGGATGATGACTTCCTCCCTTCAACTACAATATTGAACATCCATCTTATATTTTACTTGCTCCATCTTGGCTATACTATGATATAGACTATGACAAGTAATCAGAAATAGAAGCAAAAAAGTGTCACATTAAAAATCTTTTTATGCCATGTGAAAATGCAAACGTCTTAGAGTATTTGAATTAGCAGAGTTTAACTAGTTGTTTAAAATGTACACCGAGAACCATTTCTGAGGATATCTCCATTAAACGATATCATCCTCGGTCAGAGAGTAAATTTTTGAAACCGTACTTGTCAGTTAATGTCAACATTTCACATTTATCCATTCAAAACACACTCACAATTCGTCAAAGGTTAACTCAATTGGGAGGTCCCGGTAAATGCTTTCAGCATGACTCTTAGTCTACCACATATTGACTCGTAATCTACTTTAGTTCCCATTGACTCGTAATCTACAGAGTGATGCTTCCAAACTTCGCGATGCAGTCACATCGCGATGCCTTGAAAAATCTAACTAGTAACCTATTAGTACCAATGAGTTCGATCAAAACAACGTACATTCATAGTGACGTTGAACCGTTCTATGTAGGGTCTACTTCAGCTGCTATATCTTCATCTGGAGAAATCCTAGCATCACCTTTGGAAGAGGATATTGTGATAACGAATTTACACACCAATGAAGTGCTTCACTCCATAGAAGGAGATGGGGAGCTTATTACCAATATTGCCATCACTCCAGATGGCAGTATGATTGCTGCAGTTTCGCAATCACAACAATTGAGAATCTTCAATGTACGTTCAGGAGAACTTGTTAAGAGTTTTAAATTGTCCAGCCCTGTTTATATATCTGCAAGTGACAATACTTCATCACTCTTTGCATTCGGAGGATCTGATGGTGTAATTACCGTTTGGGATATTGAAGGTGGGTATGTGACTCATTCTTTGAAGGGTCATGGGACCACCATTTCATCATTGGCATTCCATGGAGAATTGAATTCTTCAGAATGGAAGTTAGCTAGTGGTGATACCATGGGAGTAGTTAAGATTTGGGACTTGGTGAAGAGAAAATGCATACACACAATTAATGAGCATGGTACGGCAGTTAGAGGAGTTGGGTTTAATCTTGGAGGAACTCATTTCATTACTGCTGGTAGAGATGGACTTGCAATAATATACGATGTCATCAAGAGATATAGAGTTATCAATGCTTATCCAGTTAAAGAACAAGTTGAGAGTGCTGGATTCATTGGAAATGATCATTTTTATACTGCTGGTTCAACCAACACATTAAGAGTATGGGATATAAATTCTGGAGAACTTATTGCTAAATCTCCTAAACATTTCGAAACAACTGAGGAACTTCTTATTATTGATGTCAAATTGTTAAACACTGGAGAGTTTATTCTTATTGTATCGGATCAAACTTTGGTATTTTTGGAAAGTAAGAATGAATTCTTTTCATATGCTGGATCTGAATTGGAATTACCAATAACTAAGAGAATTGCAGGGAATCATGGGATAATTGCCGATTTAAAATATGTTGGACCAAATCATGATTTACTTGCATTAGCTACCAATTCTCCATCTTTAAGAATTGTTGATCCAAAGAAACCTTTGGAAGTTGGTCTCTGTGAAGGACATACCGATTTATTAAATGCATTGGATGTTTCAACAGATGGGAAATGGATTGCAACAGCTTCAAAAGATAATGAAGCAAGATTATGGAAATGGAATGATGATGAAGAAGTATTTGAGTCTTATGCCCGGTTCCAAGGTCATGCTGGATCTATTAGTGCTATCAGTTTATCTAAAACTTCCAAGGCTATACCTGATTTCTTAATCACTGGATCTGCTGATTTAACAGTCAAGAAATGGAAGATCCCATCAACCACAGATTCCGTAATAAAAACTTCCATATATACCAGGAGAGCTCATGATAAAGATATCAACTCGATTGATGTATCTCCAAATGATGAATTTTTTGCAACTGCTTCGTATGATAAACTAGCGAAGATTTGGGATTTGGAAACAGGTGAAACTGTTGGGATATTAAAGGGTCATAAAAGAGGACTTTGGGATATCAATTTCTATAAGTTTGACAAATTGATTGTCACTGGATCTGGAGATAAAACAATTAAAGTATGGTCACTTCATGATTTCACATGTTTGAAGACATTTGAAGGTCATACAAATGCAATTCAACGTGTGAAATTCTTTAACAAATGGCTGCCTCAATTGATTTCCACTGGTGCAGACGGTTTAATTAAACTTTGGGATTATAAACTAGGTGAAGTTGTGAAAACTTTCGATAATCATGATAATAGAATTTGGTCTATAGATATTAAAGATGATGATGGGTCCAAATTCATAACTGCAGATGCAGATGGGAAATTGGTTGAATGGACGGATAATACTCAGGATGAAATTAAAGAAAAGGAATTGCAAAGTAAAATGAAGGTTGAACAAGAACAAACCTTGAAAAATTATATCCATTCTAAAGATTGGGCAAACGCTTTCTTACTTGCACTTACCTTGGATCATTCCATGAGATTATATAATGTAATTAAATCTTCAATTGAAACGAATGATGATAAAGATTCCACAATTGGTTCGTTTGTTTTGGAGAAGATCATTGTTAAATTAGATGATGATCAATTTATCAAATTATTCAAGAAGATTAGAGATTGGAATATCAATTTCAAATTCTTTGAAATCAGTCAGAAATTACTTAGTGTGATATTGGGTGGAGTTGGTATGCAAAGGTTAAGTGATATTCCCGGTGTAATGAAGATTATAGATGCCATTATTCCTTATAATGAAAGACATTATCTGAGGATTGATGAATTGGTGGAGCAGAGTTATATTTTGGACTATGCTGTTGAGGAGATGAATAAGTTGGTAGTATAAGTTGGGATGTTGAATATTAGGAATTTATTGTATTCTGGTGAATATTAGGAATTTATTGTATTCTGGTGAATATTAGGAATTTATTGTATTCTGGTGAATATAGGAATTTATTGTATTCTGGTGAATATTAGGAACTTATTGCGGTATCATTATAATATATATTACATTAATATACAAAAAATGCATGTTAATACAAAATCATCAACCTCCCCTTGACCCATTAAGATCTTCACATGCTAACTTTGTTTTGGTGTAACTGAATCTACTGGCTCAAGATTTTCGCAGCCAAAGTTTCCCGCCAACTACCCCTTCTTTACAATGACCAATGTATTTACTGCCGAACAGATGAGAAAGAAGAAACTCACCAAGCGTGGGCTTTCATTAAATTTATTACTTATTGGTGAAAATGGTTGTGGGAAGAAAACCTTCATCAATACACTTTGTAATAAGAAATATTTCCAACCATCAGATTATGATATTCCATTTATTGAAGATGCCATTCCATTTTCAATTGAAACTCATGATATTCATGTTAATGAACGTGATTCCGTTCCAATCAAACTAAGAGTTAATTTGACCAAGAATTTTGGTTACAATTTGGAGAATCTGACCAATTCCAATGATCTTGTTAATTATATTGAAAATGAATTCAAAAGCATTTTGGATGAAGAAGTCAAAATTAATAGAAATCCAAAAGTTGATGATAATAGAATTCATGTTGCTCTTTATTTTCTTAGAGCAACGGGTAGAGAATTGAATGAGTTTGATATTGATAATATGAAACGTATTGGTGATAAAGTGAATTTGATTCCCATTATTAGTAAGGCAGATGGATTAACAGAGAAAGAAGTTAAATTAAATAAAAATTTAATTAATCAATCAATTCTTGATAATGGAATTCAAATTTATAATTTCTTAGAATGTGTTGATGCTGATTTGAAAAATGGGATTTTAGGAAATGCTGATGAAAGTGATGCTTTAAAAGACACATCCAGTGATATTTCTTTTGATGATGATACCTCTTACCTTTTGTCTATTCAAAAAAGTCTTCCTTTCACGGTGATTAGTTCCAACGATTCAGAAAATCAATTCAGAAAGACTCAATGGGGAGATATCAACATTGAAGATGAACTGTTGTGTGATTTCAAAATGTTGAAAAATGTTATATTTGGTCTGCACATTCAAGAGTTTAAGGAGACAACTACAAGTAAGAAGTATGAGGCGTATAGAATCGCACAATTGTCTTGAGTGTGTAAATTGTGTGAGTTTCTAGGTGTAGTTTTAGGTTGGCCTTTCTATGAATTCAAACTCCTTTGGAATAGTTTGATGAGTGAAACAAGCAATGTAGCGATGGCGTATATGCATCTGAAGTTCTCATTCAAGGTATCTTAACTGTACTCTCTTTAATAAGTGAGAGTTTATGAAACTAATATGAATTAACACTGTGTAAACTCGGTAGTTCTCTTTAACATTCGTTCGAGTCAGATTGCAAGTATAGATTATAAATTAGAGCCATAGAGTATAAAGTGGAGCCATTGGAAATCTGAACTCCAGAATTTGAGCTAATTTTACCAATATGATTCACCTAAAGTCTTTACAATTGTAGTCCACATGAGTTTTGCTGTCAGTTGTTGCGCAACTTTGCATATAAAGTCTGGCACTTATAGATTCTTCTTATATTTTAGCCATTCAAACGTTGCCATTCAATAATATTCATTAACCTACCCCCTGTCAATAGAATTGAAAAACTACAAGTCAGTCCAAATTCACATCCCACATTACAAACTCTTAGGCAATTACAAACTAAGAAGGAACATCAATTCCAAAGCGTTACTTCACTTACATTGTCCCGACCCAATTGGGAAAAAATTTGCAACATAGTTAGGAGCCGAAATTGGGACATATATAAATATGACTTGAGTGCTAATTGAAACATTAAGATTCTCCTGTTAAATGAACTTGTATTCAATATTAAGTTTTGCTGTGTTGGCTACCGGGTTTACTGTGTCAATTGCTACTGGAAATCACCAGTTTAAAAGAAGTTACCCGAAACATATTGGAAAAAGAGACTTTATTAAAAGGGATTTGGGAAATAATCTTGCACCAGTTTGTCCACCTTCTATAACTCAACCAATCTCATCAACAAGTGATTACTTTGGAATTACTTCCACTTTTGCTACTATTACGGAAACTATCGTTTAGAATAAAAGACTTTATATAACTTATTGTAGGATAGATTGTATAGACTTTTGTAGGATAGATTGTTTAGACTTTGAGGATAGATTGTTTAGACTTTTGTAGGATAGATTGTATAGACTTTGAGGATAGATTGTTTAGACTTTGAGGATAGATCGTAGACTTTTGATATATTGTATAGACTTTGAGGATAGATCATATATAGCCTTTTAAAAGGACGATCAAATATATTGTTTATGATTGCTTTCCTATTCAATACACTTCCCAATTCATTTACACATCCCAAGTAACTCAACCCAGTGAGATAAGATAAATTTATGCATAGTATTCTATATTCATTACGAAACAAGGCAGGTATTATCATCTATCAAAAAAGTTACAATAAAGTTGTAATTTGATTCCGCATTGTTAATCTAAATGTCCGAGTGAACTATTGAAGGAGCTCAGAAAGGTGCCATTAACCACCCTAACCTACTAACCTCCAGATGGATCATAAATACAAACCCACCATATGATACATCCGACTAGATAACATCTCCATGCTTGTACACCTTCCCCTTAACAAATTCCAAACCTTCACCCCCATAGGAAGTCAAAGATGAAACTTCCACCAAATCATCGTCATTTTCTAAAACACCCCCATTTTCCTTGATCCACTTCGTGGACAAACTCAAATAATGCAGTTTACAAGTGACCGGTGTATCATTGGCAGCTCCATTTGCATTTTTCAAGGGAGAAAACTCATGACTTCTATCAACTTCCAAACACCCGAATTTTTTCAATTCAACACTTGGGAAAACATCAAAGATGAATTGTTCCAATTTAATACCATTTGGTTCTGAAGGTTTTACAAATTCCCCATTTTCATCCAATGAAGGAATCTTCTTTTTTGCAATATGGAAAGGTAAGAATTCTTGAGACTTTGTCCATTGTGGGATTTGATTTTTCAAGCATTCGACGGAATAATAATGGTTTACGATATTTGCAGCTCTTAAAAATAATTTGGTATCATCTTCTGGTTCTGTTTTATTGGCCAATTCTTGAGTGATTTCACTATATTCAATAACACAAGGTCTTTGTAATTTTTCATCCAATACAATAAGACCTACTGATTCTTTTGCATCTCTTTTTCTTACAACCTTGGTAGCAAGATCGAATTCTCTATCGATTGCAAAACCTATGAAAGCTGGATCTGCAACTTTAACAAGACAATTATCCACACAATACATATGAATATGTTTAATACCTTTTGTTGTGAAATCATCCAAGATCCCATTTGTTTGAATGGCTTTATATAAGCCTCCATTACCATCTGGGGATTCAGCAAATTCACCTTTAGATTTGAGTAAGATTTTGGAACCATCGGTGGTAAAACATGGTAAAGTACCTTGATCGAAGAATCTTACTTGGGAAGGTTTCAAACCAAAATATGAATGACTTTCGAAATATGATTGAGTTGCAAGTCTTGTTGGACCACTTGTCATTATATACCAATAAAGAATTGGAGTTTCCACCGTGTCATAAGTTTGTTGAGCTAAGGATTGTAATTTGAAAATCTTTTCAGCTTGGATTTGGAAAAGCGATTTGGATGAAGGTAATTGAATATCATAACAACCTTTTGGATCTTCCGACCCTAATCTTGAACCTTGACCTCCCGCCATTAACAAAACACCCACTTCATTTTTGGCAATAGCGCCCAACCCAAGATGTACCCATTTATCAAGGACATCCTTTGCTGTATCTAAAGTTGAAGCGGTTTGTGCAACAGGTAATTGATTTAATTCCTTAGCTGAACCGGCATTACTTGAGAAAGATAAAGCATCTTTAACGGTGTTGACTAAACGTATTGGATCATCAATACTTGATAATTGAGTTTCGAATTGTTCTTGTTCTTCCTTAGTTAGTGTGTCATAATATTGAAACAAATGGCTTTGGCCTGCTTTATTGAATGTTTCTTGTAACGACATGATCGTGGAATTCTTTGTTGGCATGTAAGGAAAAGATACGTAAGATGATTATACGGATATTTGATTATACAGATAATTTTTGTATAAGATGTATACGTCTTTTAGAAGTTGAATAGTTTCTATTTTATAAGTTGAATATACCTTTTATGAATATACGTTTCTATTAAATATACGTTTCTATTATGTATATACGTTGTATGAATCGTTAATATAAACTTTTAACTTGGAAGTTTGATCTATTTTTATTAAAGATCAACACAGGTACAAAGAAAAAGGAAGGTGGTGTAGAATGACCCAGCATCGTGCACTATCGTGCCTGTATTTCCTCCCAATTGGGAATCAGATTTGGACTGTGTACAAGTCCTATTGGCCTGTATTCCTTCTAATTGGCACTGTGTACAAGCACCTTCCATTGGCCTGTAGTCCTCCTAATTGGCACTGTATGTAAGGGATTGGAAGAGTCTAATGAGACTGTATGTAATAATCAGACTTTAAGTGACTTAAGACTGTATCAAGTCAGACTGTGTGAAGTCAGACTGTATTAAGTCAGTCTGTATGAAGTCAGACTGTGAAGTCAGACTGTACTAAGTCAGACTGTATGAACTCAGACTGTATGAAGTCAGCCTGTGTATTAAGTCATTGAAGACTGTATGTAATTATCCAAATCGGGCGAATCAATAACAAACTCCATCAGCAAGGTTGCTGGAGGCTGAGGGACGAAATAACACAAGAGGGCTACACGCAGGGTTATTTCATATGGATTCGATTTTTTCTTTTTGTTAAGGGATAAGGAGAATGTTTCAAGTCCTTTTTAAGCGCATTGCAAGTTTCATTGAGCGATGAGTTGAGGTGAGTATTGACTTTTGATTTAAATCTGTTCATGTGAATAAAAAGTAATTTGAAATATTTTTCCATAGTAAAACCCCTGTTATATGTCCAATGTCTATAGTATGGTCTTTCCTATAAATACATTCTTAAATTGTTGCTTAAGTCAACTCATCCACATGCTTTTGGAGCTATTTATAAATCTCTGATAAAACACTTGAGGCGATTTTGGGTAAGTCTATGAAGCATGATCTAAATAAACAGGGAGCGTAAACCTCTTTAGAATACTTTCTCATAATTCTCTCTTTGCACTTTAGACACTAAACACATACCATACATTACTGTAACATACGTATTCTAAGTTAAAATTCCCTCCCTAATAATGAACCTCTAAATGAACCTCTAGAACCTCTTAAAAATCTCATTATGGCTGCGAAACGGCTGCAAAAATGACCTCCGCACTCTAATACAATGCTTAACCACCTCACTATTTGTTCTACATTAATCGTTAAAACTACAATTTATCAATGAAATGTCTATAACTCTGAATATGGAGAGATATCAGTTAAAAAAATGCGATGACAAAGGAATCAATTTGTACGGGTATAAAGAAGTTGGCTGAATTCACTTTTGAACTCAGTGCCTTTTTGGATGTTTGGCAAATGCTGCCACAGCAACAGAGCCTTTTTTTAAGGGTGGGCGTACCTTCGGGTGTGTTATGGTATGCAAACGCAGAACCTTAGGTGTGTCAACAAGTGTCGGGCAAATGTTGCAGTTTCAAAACCTTATGTCAACAAGTGCGGGCAAATGTTGCAGTTTCGTAAGTTACTCTACTAAACAAGTACAGCCACGGAAGCAACTATGAACAAACCAAGGTAAATAAATGAACTCTTCAAAGAAGAAGATTCATTTTTCTTTGGAGCTGAAGAGCTTGTACTTGAGCCTGTAGCGGAAGAACCACTCTTAGAAGCAGAAGCTGAAACAATCAGTGATTTTTGAGGAGTGGTACAGTTATAGTTGTGACCTAAGATCTTATTACCACTCTTTAAAGCATTCAACCCAGTACAGTTGAAGCCATCATTGGTAGTTGCAAATGAGAAATCCCCATCAACGACATTCAATCTTGGTAATGTGAAGTTTGAAATATCACCTTTGATTTGAACAGCACCTTCGACGGTTGTAAGGTTACTAAAGGTGGTTCTCAAGTTCTCCCAAACTGTGTTGTTTGAAATGAACAATCCACCACCAATTGTAGTCAAAGAAGCAAACTCGGCATCTGTAAGATCATCATTGGCAAACAATTGAACGGTTCCACCAACGGTTCTAAGCTTAGTCAAATTGAGGGTATCGTAAGTGCTGTAAGCTAATACCAAAGTACCATTGATCGAAGTCAAATTGTTAGCACTAAAGCTTTGAACATCTTGGATAGTCATGTTGGAAGCCCAGTTCAAGGAATCAAGCAGAACATCACAAGAATCGGAATTGAAACTAAGACTGATACTTTCACGGACGGACTTCAATGAACTAAGGGTAATATCTGAAATATTCTTATTGTTATTGATATTCAAACTATCGATGGAAGTTACTCCAAGTAACCCTTGTAAACCATGTAAAGCAGTATTTGAAATTTCAATGGAAGAGGCATTTGATATACCAGCATTCATGTTCAAGGCAACCAAAGAAGGTAAAGAAACCAAAGATAAATCTGAAATTTCAACTAATTTGGTGAAATCAACAGCAAAAAGTTGAGTATAAGCAGTGATGGCCAAAGAACCTGAAATCTTTTCAAGGGAATTTAAATTGATATTTGTAACACTTGATGAGTTGAAAAGTTTAACATCACCTTTAATTTCTTTAACTTGGGATAAATCAAGAGCACCAATGGCATTTCCTCCGATTTCAATACTACCTGATAATGTAGGACATGAATTCAATTGAGCAATATCTGTTGGAGATGTGATTTTGGTTGAAAATGAACATTGGCTAGCACTTGAACTTGCAGCAATAGCAAGATTAATCAATGCAAATGTTGAAAGAATGGAATGGAACATAGTCTATGAAGTTATTATGAAGACAAGTTATTAGTTTATTTAAGTGTCTATGAAGTCTTAAAAATTTATCTTAAAATGGCTTATTCAAGAAAATCCAAGATCGCCGTTTACTTATATACTTTCATTCCAAGTTGATGCATCTGTATTTACCATGAAATTATTTCGTGTAATTAGACGCGAAATTTTACCTAGGAGTTCAATTTCGATGATTGTGTGACATAAACATAAACAAGATGTGTTTCAAGAGAATGACGAAGTTTATTGGTTAGTTGTTTGTAGAGATGGTATGTAGGTTTGAAAGATGGTTTTGATCCATGTCACATTTGGCACATTATTTGACGATGAAAAGAAAGGTGAAGAGGTGGTTTACAATGAAGAGTGTATGGTATACAGGGGTAGAAGTTTGAAGTACATGTGAAGGATATAGGATATAGAGTGTACATGATTCACAGAAATACATACAAAGGTACAACAAGTGTGGAGTTTACAGTGTATATTTAGAGTCGAGTTTACAGTGTGTATTCAGAGTCGAGTTTACAGTGTATATACAGAGTCGAGTTTATAGTGTAGAGTCAGAGTTTACAGCGTAAAGGTATACAGAAGAATTCCAAATATAATACAATGCTTCAGACAATGTCACTGTTAACACAACAAACAACTTCAAGAATTAAGTTATAATATTATAATTGTAACTTCCCATCACATACCACTTATATACAAGTAAAGCTTATAAGTAGAACTGTATACACAACAGGTTAGTCAGGTTAGTGTCTTATATACACGTAGAACTAGGTGTTAGAGTTTATACGTAGGACCAGGTTAGTGCTAGAGCTTATATACACGTAGAACAGGTTAGTGTTAGAGCTTATATACACGTAGAACAGGTTAGTGTTAGAGCTTATATACACGTAGAACGTTAGTGTTAGTTTATATACACTTCAATTTGCACCGCCTTAATATGCAAATACACTATACTTACTCACACATTTCCATACACTTCCTTGTTACTGTTCATACTACTTCATATGGAAGTCCATACAGTGGTTCTGGTGTCTTTATCCTACACCTTGTCCCTTATAAAAACCTCTTCTATCATGATTTTCTTTCCTAACATAATTTTTTATCACTATTTCCTAACATAACCATCATAAACCATTACACCTTTACCTCTCCCCCATACACCTCCATCTTCTCTTCCATGACCAATTGTTCTTCCTGACCACCTTTTGTTGACGCGTCGGCCCAATTTGGAACCCATCAAAACAAATCGGTGCGACAGAAAAACAACCTAGAGGAAGTCATAAGAGTATACAATTCCCGCTTGAATCGAAGTAATGTCGTTCGAGCATCAACCACTTTTATCACCAGATAATGGTATGTATTTGATTTGGAGTAGGATGTATGAAGTGGAAGAGGCGTGCATTTATGGATGTGTGTGAGGGAAGCAAGTGTTTAGACGGTATTCAGTTTATATAATCTGGCGTTTAAACGGTTTTACAATTCAAATAAACGGTTGATATAAACGGGAACGTTCTTATAAACGGTGTCCAGAATGATTATATAAACTAATACGGAAACACTTCATAGAGGCGTTTCTTATGTGGTTAGCATATCAATGTAATTTGCTAATATCTACTTAAAGCCATCTTTAATCTTCAATCCAATACTAACATCCAGATATAAAACTTTCAACATCAATCCAAGATAATCTTAGTTTAGCAGGATCTCCAACAAAGCCACTTATATTCCCCACCATAACTCCGTCGTTTAGGAATACTAGTAATTCATCTTCAGATACAGTTGTAGAAAACTCGCTTCCTTATAACGAAGACGATTTTTCCTTCGTTACTCCAAGAAACTCAACAATTGATTTATCCAAGAAAATGAGTGATAACATTGATTCGGAAAAACTTTCCAAAAGTGATTTGAAGGATGTCTTAAAAGGTGCTTTGACAAATAGCGTTCTTCAAGTCAATGCATTAATATCCACTAGTACTTTAAAGAAACCTGATATGGACATTACAAAGAATACAAAGGATGATACTGGATCAAAGGACACTGGATCAAAGGATGATACTAAGGCCACTGAATCCACCCAAAAAGACCCTGAATCCTCAATTCAAAAGAACACTTTGGAAAATGATTATCCAGAATATAATAGAACCTCATTGACAGGTTCCCCAAGCAAATCGATTCTTAAAACAACAAATAATCTTTCACCCAAAAAAGTTGAATTCACAAATACCGCTAAAGTCCATCATTATAATCATCCGGATTCAACCATAATATCAGATACATCCCAAGGTGAAATTGCAACTCAATATGATTCTTGGAATAATGATGAAGAAGAAGGAACTCCTCCATTACCCCCTCCACGTTCCTACTATGATCTTTCTGAGTTGAAAGAGCGTGGCATTCCAATCTTGTCACCAAATCCAGTATTAGCCCCATCTGCCATCCCGACATTATCACCAAACCGTTCGGCCTATGTGCCTTCCAACCCAACATTATCACCAAACCGTTCTGTCTACATGCCATCTTCCAACCCAACCTTATCACCAAACCCTTCTCTGTCTCAATTAACACTTGGAGAGAAATTCGATTTGTTCATGGATCTGAAGAGAGACACAATGCATTTGGATACAAGGTTAACCGAACTCAATAAAGAAATTCTTGATGCCGCCGATAACAATATTCACAGTTTATCACTTTCAATTCAATCCCCAAGTAAAGAGCTTTTGAATTCCCACTTGAACCATTCTCATCAACGTAATACCAGCTTTGGTTCATCACAGTCTTCGTTACAATCACTCAAGGAAGATAATAGAGCCTTAGAATCTGTTAGAGTAAATAATACAAGTGGAGGAATCACAATGAACGATGGAATCAAAGGTATTCCTGATGATCTTGCTGAAACAATACTTCGGGAAAACCAAGTACCAAGAGAAGAATCTTCCAAGGATACTTCTTTTGATAATTCTTATTTCCATGCGGAACAATCCATAATGAACTTATTAAATGGTAGTGGGAATGTTGCAAACCTGACAACGAAGGATGTGACTCCAAAAGTTCAGACGGCTGTCACCACTTCAAAAGAAATCTCTGTTAAGGAAGAGCCAAAGGAAGTGGTTGTGAAGGAAGAGCAAATCGAAAGAGGTGAGCCAGCTATAAAGGAAGAATTTGTAAAACTGGAGCTTGGACAAGAATCGGAAGATATAAAACCAAAGTCAATTCAGTCTGCACCACAATCTGAAAGCGCCGTCAAACCACCAACTGTATCTGTCTATCCAATACTTGAAAGTACTCAGCAACCAATGAAAATTATAAATCCCGATGAGTCCCAAGCTTCGATTAGATTCAACGTCGATAGTGATTGGAAAATGGAGCACAGCAACGATGGTGATCATGAGGATAATGATGATTATACAAACAATGATATTACAGTAGCTAGTGTCAACCCACAAGTCAAGGTGGACTTTGAGCGTTTGAAATCTGAACAGAACTTGGATCAACTAAGTAAGAATCTGAAAGACGTGAAACCTAAGGAGGAGCCGGCTGGTGCATTACTTTCGGCAATACTTGATGCTGGTCGTAATTCAGGCGTTTCCGAGAACAGTCCATCGCTTTCAGGGGAAAGGAAAACCAATGGTGGTGCTGACCCAGTAATTACAGATTCGGCTGTCCTTCCTGCCGATATTAGTAAAACATCAATGTATGACAGCTCGACACACCCAGACACTCTTGAAGCTAACCTGTCTTACATAGTGCTCGCCAACTCTTCCAATGTTGCGCCACCCGAAGAAATCACCCTTCCAATGGTTGAAAACAACAATTCCTTTGAAGAATATGCTAGAAGTCTCGCACTTGGCAATTACGAACAATCTTTATCTGCCGAATTTGAACCTGACAGTGACAAACCTACAGATTTCAAATCCATCTGGCATTTGCAAAACAAGCTGAAAACTCGTTCTAATCATGCTGACGAGTATTTCAAGGTGGTTGATGAACCACGAACTGATTCAACTGGTAAGGATGATGTTTTGCAAATCACGCTTCCTTCCAAATTTACTCTGCAATTACAACCCAAGAAATTCAAGGAAGTTCATGTTACATCCAGGCGTATTGTAAGTCCTGGGTACGATGATTTGAACGTTTCTGGGTTCTTGCCCGAGTTATCGGACGATTCTGGGTTTGAAAACCATTTCAAATTCTTGAAGAAGGGGAACAGTTCCATCAACTATTCCAATGCAGCTGGAAACAGAATCAGTTTCACTCCCTTGAGCACTAAGAATGTATTAAAGAATATCAACAACCCAAATATCTTGGAACCTCCGCAACCTAATACTCCAGTGCCTGTTGATCTCCGGTCAAGACATGTAGACTACGCGTCATTAAGGCCACTGAAAGTACCAGTCAAGCGGGAGCCACTTCAGAAGAAGAAATCGAGATTTGTGGTGCCATCATTTGAAATCAAACGTTCAACCTCTATTTTATCTCCAAGAGATACATACAATGATATTTTTGATGATGTTGTTCGTGGTCCAACTATCAAAGCTGAAGGTATGAAAACATTGCCAAGTATGGATCGTGATGATGTGAAGAGAATCATGAGCACGAAGAAGATCATCACTCAGGAGGAGTATAAGAACGTGAAAATAATGAGCACTTCCAAGAAGGCTGCTTTAAATTTACCTATTACTCCATTTGATGATATACAGCAACATGCACTGATATGTAATCCTTCCGAGTATAGTCAAGATGAGAGTGCATACCTTGAGGATGCTCCAAATTCTCCAGGTAGTCGTCACCAGGACGCTCAACAACGTCGCACTAGTCAAAAGCACCATCAACTTCGTAATGAACAAGAAGATGAAATCTTACCACATTTGATTACTGAGTTAGGGAAAACTCCAGAAGCTTTACTTTCTGATGATCTCTTGTTCAATGATTACGATATATTTGGCTCGAACAAGCAAACTGAATCCAATTCAAGAGTTAGCTCTGTTGTTCAACATAAGAAGGATCAACATACAAAGGATGAATCTATTGCTCAACATAAGGATGATTCTATTGATGAACACGAGGATAATATAGTAGCTATTACCAGGAATGAAGAACGCATTGTCTCTGCTCCAGGGTTCCCAGAGCCGGATGAAGATATTTTGAATTCTGGAACTTTCAAAAACCCATCAAAATTCAATGATGTGGATGTGGATGAAAGGTCGAACTATCAATACTTGGACAATGAGCATGTCTCGAAAGGCATTAAGAAGAATGAGGTGACTGAACCAGAGTCGCCCAAGAAAGTTTCCATAAAAGTCCGGAGTCCTGGCTCACCTAAGAAAGTACCTGAATCACCTAAGAAAACCCCAATTAAAATAGGAAGTCCTGTTGTATTGGTAAGAAATGGGAATGTTGTCACTGGGATCAGAAATGATAGTGTTGCAAATCGGTCTGGCAATATAAATGACAGTTTGATCAATCAAAAGATCAGAGAAAAGGTTAGTGTTGACTCTCCGCTCGAAGGTGCGAATTCTCCATTTGGTTCTGAGACTATCATTGAAGAGGGTGATTATATAGATGACGCAAGTATTGTTCCCGGACATAACGACGTGACACATCGTGAAGGTCTCCACCAAGATGTTGCCCAGCACAATGACGATACGACGTCGATGCTTCATGAAAGAGGTCGCGTGTTCCTTCGTGTTGTTGGTTTGAAACAACTCAACTTACCTGGATTAGAAGGGAGAAATGGAGAATTTTCAATCACTCTTGATAATGGTGTTCATTGTATTAAGACTCCAAATTATAAGCTTGACAGCAATAATGTTGCGATTGGGAAGGAGTTTGAATTGACTGTTGGCGGTTCTCTTGAATTTATTTTAACAATGAAAGCAACCTATGACAAGCCCAAGGGTGGATATACTGAAGTTAAAGAAACCAGAGTCGTCAAGCCTAAGAATAGACTCAGTAGAATGTTTGGAACAAAAGAGATCATAACAACAACCAAGGTAGTTCCTATTGAAGCTCGTGATTCTTGGGCCAACAAGTTTGCTCAAGATGGTTCTTTTGCTCGTTGTTATGTTGATTTGGAGCAATTTGAAGGAGCTATTACTGGTCAAGTTGGTAACTTCAACTTGACTTGTTATAATGAATGGGAAACGAAAACAAATGCTAAGGGTGAGGTGATTGCCAAACATCCACCTTATAAGATTGGGGAATTGGAGGTTAAGATGTTATTTGTTCCAAGACAAGAGGCGGACGAGATTTTACCTACAAGTATAAAATCTGCACTTGAGAGCATTGATTTGTTGAAGCAAGAACTTACCTTTACTCATGATGGTTATTTACATCAAGAAGGAGGGGATTGTGATTCATGGAAGAGAAGGTACTTTAAATTGCAAGGCACTTCTCTTATTGCTCATAGTGAATATTCTCATAAAACAAGGGCCAAAATCAATTTGGCAAAGGTTGTTGAGGTGATCTACCTCGATAAGGAGAATTGGAATGAGAAATCGTACCGTAACTTTAGTGGAGTTTTATTACTTGAACATGCCTTCAAGATTAAGTTTGCTAATGGGGAGATTATTGATTTTGGTGCACCAAACAAGCAAGAGAAGACAGAGTGGATTAGGATTATGGAAAGAATTGTCAAAAAGAATAGGTTTAGAAGACAGCCATGGGTGAAGTTGATGGTTGAGAATTCATAGAGAATTGGGGAGTGAGTGAAGTTGATGGTTGAGAATTCATAGAGAATTGGGGAGTGGGGGGATCGTTGGATGTTGTAGGATGTAGCCTTTTTAGAGAGTGGATGAATTCACATTTGTCCACCTTTTGTATTTATATGTGTTAATTAATGTATAACGAGTATTTGTAGATAATATTCTGAATCGAATAGTGAGCTTATTGTAGAAGTGAATCGCTGTTGCCTGGTCATATCAAAAGCGCACCAAAAAATGACAATTTAACAAACAAATATGTCTGACCATTCAGATGATGAAGATGCTTTCCTTTATGGATCAGATACAGAGATAGCACCTCTGAGAAAGAGGCAAAGAACTGATATGGAGTCTGAGACTGTAGATGTGACGAAAAGTGTGAAAGATGAACCAGCATCAGTGGATGAAGAGGAAGATTCTGAGGACGAAGAAGAGGAATCTGACGATGACATAGATATTATAATAGGAGAGACGGTGGATGTTGTTCCTGGAGTACCAAGTGAGCCTGTTGCCACTGAATCTGGGGAGATTTCCACAACTGCCATTAAGGAACAAAGCGAAAGCAAATCTTCTATCGATATCAATGCGGTAGCTGAATATGAAGGCAAACCAATAACTGAATTGGATCCTGAAACTTTAAAAGATAAACCATGGAGAGCTCCGGGAGCGGATATTTCCGATTACTTCAATTATGGTTTCAATGAAATTGCCTGGATGGCTTATTGTCATAAACAAGATAAACTTAAGGTTGAATTCAATCCACAAAAAATTATGGCAAAGATAATGGCAGGTATGCCTGGGGCAGCACTGATGCCTGCAATGCCACCAATGGGGATGATGCCTCCAGGAATGATGCCTCCAATGGGAATGATGCCACCAGGAATGATGCCAAACTTTGGTAATATGCCACCAATGCCTCCTAATATGATGCCACCAAAGCTTCCGAACATGCCTAATTCAAATGGGGGACTTCCTAACATGCCCAATTTTAATTTCAAGAAGTGAGGATAAGAGGGTGAGGACTTGTGCCTTGGTAAACTTTGACCTGCTATTTCTAGATGAAACATTTGCAGACTAACTGGGGGGGATTGATGTAGTTTGAGACGTATAGGTTGGACACGTATAGGTTGGACACGAACGGGGGAACACTAGTTGCTCGGTGGGACAAGAGGTTTACTTTTCAATAGTAGGTATATAGATAATTAATTTCACGAATATATAATTGCTAACAAAATTAGGATGTATGAGTAGAGCAAAGGATAGATTGTAACGACTTGTAACTTTCAGTGTAGATTTTATATACCATGCAATGTACTGCTTTATATAATGTATAACAATGTATCTGCTTTATATAATGTATATACACCTTCCTTATATATAACATATATTCAAGGTATCTTCTTTATATATACCATTACATTTCATGCACATTTGTATTCTATTTGAAATAATGTATATTCAGGACACTACTTACTCACTCTCTTCTTCCTCCTCCTCAGCTTCTTGTAACCACTTAACAAAAGGCTTTGCAGCCTTTCTGACCTTCTTTGAAATATCCTTGGAAACATACTTTTTACTCACCTTGGACCCCCAAGCAATAATCACATCTTCACTAAGAACATCTTTGTTATAAAATGTAAGTAAGATTTTTGGAAGAGCTGGGATCAACAGAGGTTGATCCAAACCCAAGAATCTTTCCAATCCCCCGAGTAAAGCGTTTTCAAATTCCTTTTTGTTATCAATCAAATTGGCCAATAATCCAACATGAGGTTCGATCTGTTCCAAGATATTTTCATCAAATAAAGTTTGAGCCAAAACTTGGACTGTTTCTGGAGATTTCAGGATTTCCAAATCAACAATCTTCTTATAAATTTCAATATCCGTTGGCAAGTTCTCCTTGGAACCTTCAGATTGTTCCAATAACCATTCACCAAAATCATTGAATTTGATTTCTTCAGCAAGTATATTTACACCTTCCAAAGCCCTGGCACGAGCAAGCACTGCCCCTTCAGACATATCTACAGCCCATTCATCATCTTTCACTTCAACCGCAGCCAAGTTGGCAGCTTCAGCGTTGATTTTTCTGGTTAAAACATCATCATCATCATCATCACCTCCATCCAAATCTTCGGTGGCTTCTTTGGTGTGACCGGCAGCAATTTCGGAAATGGTCTTACCTCCACCAACAACATTGGCAGTGGCAGTAGCGGCCTTTCTTCCTTTCTTACTTGGAGGGTTCTTTAAAATGTATGATGATAATTTATGCTTCAAGTCAATTTGAGTGATCTTACCACATGCCTTACAATCCTTTTGCAAAAGCCCTTTGTCGATCTGGATCTCGGTTTCTGGGTTCTTACAAGCTCCACAAAGTACAAATCGGTTGATGAAATTGTCTAAGGAATCTTGCAATTCATTGGAATCATGAGCACCATTCACATGGTAACGATCACTTTCTTCATTGATGGAGGTTTGAGCTCCTAATTCATACCCAAAGAACTTTACAACGTATGCTGGTGGTCTACCAAGCGCACGCGCAACCTCGGCTAAGTTCCCAATGGCGGTTTTAATCCCATTACCCCTACCTTCTGTCTTAGACAGGATAGGAGGCATCTTATAACGGTAGAACGGATCCGTGTTATCACGGCCAATATTGATTAACGACATGGTGGTGGTTGAAAATTTGCCATCTCGTAGAAAAAGTAGACATAAGTTTGGTCACGTGATTTGGGGTTTTAGCTGAGCGTCGCTTTACTTTGACTGTACTAGTTCAAGATGTTGTAGTTTTGTAGATGTTCTATTTATGCTCTAGTTTTTGAATCAAGCTAGACAATTAAATAAACATTGAAGACATCCTAAATAGATATTAAAGACATTCTAAATAGACATAAAATATTCACAAGTGGTCTTACATCACCTTATTAACGATTAATATATTAACTATGTATATGTTTTATGTCGTAGACGAGAAAAATGGTCATTGCATGGTGGCGGTGCAGAAGGCGGTGCCAGGAGGCGTAGGAAGCCCGAGCGTAGCGAGGGCTTGATCATTCCAAGGGATATTTCTGGAGCACCTATTACAACCTTGCAGGGGGAGCGTAGGGCGAGCTTTAGGGCCCAACTTAGCGAGGACATTACCAGACGGCAGTGCAAGAAGGCTGTCAGATGGCGGTGCAGAAGGCGATGCCTGGCAGTATTACCCAGGTGAAATCACAATAAGCTGTAATAAATAGCCCGTAACCAACTCAAACACCTAAAAATTAGTCAATCTCTCCCTTAAAAAAATTGATTCCTTTGCGCTGAAATCCCAGGAGTTCCAGGATTGGAATTGTATCCCATAGCAGCAGAACTCAACGACAATTGTTCCAATTGTTGCATTACAGCCATATCTTGTTGTTGCTGAGCAAGCGAATCATGATTGTACATATTTGGTTGAAGATGCTGTGGATATTGTTGCTGCATCATACCTTGGGGTATAGAATATTGGCCATATTGAGGGTTTTGTTGATATTGTTGAGGATACGCATTGATTCCTTGAGGGGACCCATGTTTCATACGGTTTGCTGAAACATTATTTCCACCATTAACACTACGTTTGTTTCTTCTATGCCCATTCGTATGGTTGGAATTCCCATTGGCAGATAATGACCTTCCCAATCGATTACTTGACAATCCAACCTCATCCATTAATTTTTTGTATGGTTGGATGTTTGAAGGATTCATTTCAAGTAAGATCCGGCGGATTTGAGAAACAATGAATTGTTGATATCTGGAGTCTGGATCATCATTAAGTGTAAGTAACAAAGGATTCGATAAAATCTTATAGATGAACAAAGGACCTGCTGAATTCTCAGAATCACTCAAAATATACTCCAATAATGGAGAAACTGGGGCTTCTTCGAGAGTAACAAAAGTCCCGAAAATCGCATCCATGATCAGCAGCTTCAGTTTCCAATCGGATCTATTATTCAAAATCTTCAAGATCGTTAAATTGGCCAACTTATGAGTACATAATCTTCCTAATTGAGGTAAGAACTTTTCCGTAAGCAATTGTAATCGATCATCATGATGATCATTGAAAGTATCCAAGAACCAAGTGATTAATAAAGAACCATTGTTATTGATGATCAATTCATTGGCAAATTCTACAATCAAAGCAGCAACCAAAATCACTTGCTCATTGGTGATTACATTCGATTCATTGGCCGTTTCCAAAATGGTTCGGATACATCTTGCACCAAATCTGCCGAAACTGATTTCAATGAAATTATCCAAAATCGTTTCGAAAATGAAATCATTAAAAGGACTACCAAATTTAATACAACCTTGAAGAACATAATTCCCAAATTGATCATTGAAAAGTTTGGCAGAATAAGGTTTAAGCGAGGCAGCAATTAGGATTTCTTGTTGATGATGACCTTTGGCTAAATTGATGATCTTTTGAATGGCCCAAGTACCATTCTTATGAATACTCAACTGTGTCAAATATGGAGTAATTTCCTTAACCATCATTAATTTGACTACAGGAGATTCCACAAGGGTAAACAATTTCTGAACAATGGTATTGCCCAAATAATCATAACATAATTCGGGTAATTCATCCAACATTGCAAGACACAATTCTTCCAATTCCAACTGACTGGAGGTTTCTACGTCAGATGAAGCATCTGCATTTCCACTCAATGCAATCTCGGTGTTCTCTAAGACTTTTCTCAATTCACGTAACTTAGGAGAATCAAATTGTCTTAAGGGAATTGGATCCGGTAAAGGTCCAAAATGATTCTCATAAGCTCCATCAAATAATGTACATTTGTTGACTATCGAAATGATCTTATTGGCATCAATGTTGGATGTTTGAGGAATGAGTTTGTGAACGGATTTGATCAAATTAAGTTGAATCGAATGCAAATCAGTTGGTTGTTGTTTCACTGAGTCGGTTGAAGTGGCCTTGGAACTGGGTGGTGATTGGTTTCTTGATGTTGATTGGACAGGTTGGATTGGATTTTGCGCCGTTTTAGATCCCAAGCTTTGCCCTGGGTTTTGTCCTGGGATTTGTCCTGGGTTTTGCCCTGGGTTTTGCCCTGGGTTTTGTCCCAGGTTTTGTCCCAATATTTGCCCTGGATTCAGGTTTTGTCCCAAGATTTGCCCTGGATTTTGATTCAAATTCAAAGTCTGATTCAAAATCTGATTATTACTTTGATTCAAAGTCTGATTGCTCAATCCATTCACCTGATTACTCAATCCATTCTGATTGCTCAATCCATTCAAAGTTTGATTATTAACAGATTGATTCAAAGTCAGATTACTCTCATCCAATTGAGCAAATGCAACATATAAAATCACACCTGGAACCAACTCAATATGATTAAAGTTAGCTTTCAAATTCATGGCGATTTCAACCGAAATACATTCCACTAAAGCCAATTTCGATGAAGGAGTGGCAGCAAGCCGAATACTATGAATCAGGGACCGTTGTTGACCTTGATATTGTTGATTCTGAGAATTATTATTATTATGACCCAATGAGTTATTTAAAATATACCACAACTTAAGGGAGTCAATAACTTGAGGCAAATTATCAAAAAGTATATACTTTGTAGGAGCCAAATTCGGATTTTCAAAGTTGGTTGTTATAACCAATTGAGAAAAGTCGAAATCATCAATGAGTATTGGTTGGATCGTTTCATCGGTACTGACTGGCACTTGATTAAACCCAAATGGTTGTTGAATATCAGCAATTGGACCAGAATAAGTTTGAGACCGGATTCTACCATTTAAATTGTTATTGATGCCATTCAAGTTTAAATTCCCAGGTTGATTCCCAGATGCATTGATTGATGGATTCATTAATTTATCCAACAAACTATCATTTTTTTGAGTATATGGAAACGCCACCCTGTTATAATCGGTAAATGACGGAATCGAGAGATTCAGAATAGCAGTGTTGGTTGCAAGGTTTGGAATCGTCGCATTGGTGGTATATGATCTATTTCTGACTTGGGGGGTATCTGATTCTAGGAGTAATGGGTTTAAGTATGCGAGGGAATTGGCAAGGGGATTTGTAAGGGGGCTACCATTTGAAAGGCTGGAAAGGCCATTTGGAAGGCCATTTGGAAGGCCATTTGGAAGGCCATTTGGAAGGCCGTTTGGAAGGCCGTTTGAAAGGCTATTTGGAAGTCCGCTTGAAAGTCCATTTGAAAGTCCATTTGAAAGCCCATTCGAAATCCCACTTGAAAGTCCATTCGAAATCCCACTTGAAAGTCCATTCGAAATCCCACTTGACGCTAAAACATTTATATTCGAACTGGTTCCAATGTTACTTGTAAGGCCCGACCCAATTCCAGTCCCATTTAAAGAACTTATAGGACTATTGCTAACATCACCATCATTCCAAATGGAATTTGCTGCAAAAAACGAACCTGAACGCATTCTTCTAGTACCGACATTTTCTGGAGAAATGGTTGGAATCAATGAAATATTGTCTAGGAGTTGAAGTTCATGATTTATTAAAGGAGATGTTGAATATTGGGTTTGAAATGATGAAGGTAAAGTTCCTGCTCGATTTCTTTTGATTGTGACCGAAGGTGTTAGCGAGATTGCTGGAGGAGGCGGTGAAGGATTTTTAGAATCAACCTGTCCATTATTACCTAAATGATTTGTACTCATTAGGGGGATTGCATTGACTTAGGAAGGAACACTAACTTTAAATAAAATGTATAATGTGTGTAATGTATAATGTGTGTAATGTATAATGTGTGTATGTATAGTAATAATGTTCTTGTATAGTAATTATCCGTGTCCTTGTATAGTAATTATCCGTGTCCTTATATAGTAATTATCCTAATGTATCCTTGTAATGTCGTTGTATCGTAATTATCCTAATCCTGTAAACCAGTCGATTATAACACGTCACTTATATTCTATATGAATGAAAATTCAACTGTATGAAAAAGTTGGGGAAAAAAATTGGTAACAAATTTTAGTGGAGTCTGATCCAAGGTGTTGAAATTTATATATGGGATATCAAAGTTACTCGGGAATAAAAAGTATAATGAACAATAAAGAAAATAGGGGAAAAATACGTAATGGAAAATTTAAGGGGTCTGGTGTATAGTCATAGTATAGATCTGATGAAAGGATTTTACAAACCGCGCTGAAACTAAAGGGATGAATGTTTGTGCATGTGGTTCTAAAAATTGTGCCAATTGACAGGGGAAGCAAACACAAGCTCCTCTAAGCAAGAACCCAACCAATGAGGTATATTTCAATTTTGTGAGGCGAGCCCCTATTCGTAAAAAAGGACGGTATACCATGATGACATAAGGTGATAACGGACTTCATAGGTACAGGAGATGTGGTGGTTTGGGCTGGGTATGGTGGGTTTGGGTTTGGATGGGTTTGGATGGTTTGGATTCACATTCATAATTCAGGACTACATTAATTCGATATAACGGGATTATACGGTCCTACAACTTAGCAAGCAAAATTGGAGTAAACTGGATTGACAGAGTAAGTTAAGGTAGAGCTCATTGTAAAATGAGTAACATTGAATCTTATATAAATCTGTTGAAGCTATATATCTCTTGAATCCATAAATCTCTTGAATCCATATACTCTTGAATCCATATATCTCTTAATCCATATATCTCTTAAATCCATATACCTCTTGAACCTGAACATGGAATTCGTCTAGAACAAGCGAAGAAGTTTCTTCTTCCCCTATTATGCAAAGTGAGCGCAGGTTCATGCATTACCTGGGCTTAGCGTATATACAGGTGTAATGGGAGGGTCAATGAACTCTATAGTAGACAATGTTATTTAAACTCAAAAATGATATAGATTAAACTCAATAATGATATAGATTAAACTGTGTGATCTAAGATTATCACTATATGATTTAATAGATTGAGCTATATGAAGATTAAAACTTATACGATCTAATAGATTAAACTATCAAATTATCACTATATGATCTAGATTAAAACTTCACGATCTAATAGATTAAACTATATGATCAAATAGGAACTTATCTAATAAAAGCTTAAAAGGTGATTTAATGTAATACCACCTATATAATAACAAATTGAGCATCTTACTATATTTTACTAGATCATGTTAAGATTAGGTGACGTAATTTAAGATTGGCTTATTTATACCATAAAACATCTCATATATACCTTTTTACGATTAAGAGGAGGTATAATAGTGCAAGTCTCATGATACTCTATAATATTTATTATTCATCTATGACATGAGTTGATTAGACTCTGATTAGACAACTCTCTAAGTACAAAGCATCACGGACAGGCAAATATTGCAGCCATTCCAAATCCTCCATATCCTTCCTCTGAGTTGCAGAATTTGGCTCCTCTCAGCTTAAACAGTATTTGGCACTAATCTGGTTGAATAAAATTCATCATTATTTCTCTTCCAAATTCATCTTTATCTCTCTTCCCTTAGACGATCTGAGCTATGTCATTATGCCCTCTCTTCTCTGTGTTACTTCTCTATCCTAAACAACGCTCCCCACTCAACTCATCACCTTAAACAAATGCCCCCTTCTTGGATAAAACAATACACTTATTCGAATGAGATAAATACCCTTTAATCTTCCCACCAGCAACCAAATTAGCAAGAATACATTCCACTTCATCCAAACTCATTCTGAAATCATCAACTCTCTTTCCATAAGTTGCCAATTCAAATCCTACTTGATATGCACTTAGAGGGATGATATGATTTGCACCTTGTAAGGTAACTTCATTGGTGACTTTTTTTATCAAGTTCAAGTAAACTTTCTGTTTCAAAAGTTCAACTGTTAAAAACAAATGAGACTGTAAGAATATAACCGTGTACTTACTTATGACACGATTGAACCCACGGATATTCCCCTGAGAAATACACCGAAAAAGGTTGTCTTTATAAATCAATTTCAATTCAGGGTAGAGGTTCCAGATTACGTGGTTTGAACTTGGGGCCATTCCACTATTAAGTAACTTGACAGGTAATAGTAAGAACAAGATCTGGCTGGTTTGTTTATTACTCTTTGAATTGTAATAAGTTAGAATTTGTAATGCTTTAGTGAGCTTGACTTCTGTTTCCAAGAAATCCCCATCATCAAGTGACAATAGAGCTGTATAATATAAATATACAATTGCACATTTTTTGTTACTAACCAGACCTGAGATCATTTCTGGCAATTCAAACCTTGTACCTTTAATTGCCTTTTCAATCAGCTTCGCCATTTCTAGCTTATTCATTTTGAAATAAACTTTAATAAGATTCGATAGGAAGTAATAGATATCTCTACGTTTACTTTGCATTAAATCAAGGTTTTTATCATTGAGGGACAATTTGAAGGCTTTATTGATTGTTGTTGCAACATGTTCCAATGAAGACTTCTCACCGGTGAATGTATTTTCGGAGAATGATTCCAATTCTTCATCATCCAAAGGTTCTGGAGTTCTTTGGACTTTCTTTTTATATATCGCCATTAACTCGTTGATTGAATTGGTTAATACTGGGTTGATCCAATTAGTTTGAGATTCCGATGCTCGTATTAGATGATTTATCATATCATTCAATTCGGTGAATGCAAGTGCAAGCAGTTTTTCTTTATAGATAGCCTTCATCAATAGAAGATGAGATTTAAGAACTGGTTGGAATTTCTCTTCAATTTGATATAGATCGAAATCAGATGGTGAATATTTCAGGCGGTCAGGTCCTTCATTTCCAGGAGGATTGATACAAAGGCATGACCGAAGGGTTGATGCATTTTGGTTCCTGATCGAAAGTACAAATGTTTGGATGTATGAGTTCATAGATACTCCAATTAACTTGACGGAATGATTTGAAAATCCAAAGGTTGCAATTGAATTGAACTCAAGATTGAAGCTCAAATAGATTAAGCTCAAATGTATAATTGATAAATATAATCTATTTTAATAATAGATCGATCTTGAGAAGGTACTCTCTTGTAATCTTGATTCGTACTCTTAGGAAAGATATTTCTATCGAAGATACTTTTATGTGTAACACTGTTGTATGGTGGATATCCAATGTTAAATGGTGTATATCTATTGTATTCCTGATGATCTATTGTACTATGAGGCTATTGTAGTTGAACCCGCACTTCCACTTCTTTTCTCTGGCGAGTAATCAAGAAAAAACATTGAACGGCAAACATCTGTTTGGACGGAACTTATTAAAAGCAGGTTACTATTGACAAGAAGGTTACGTCTATTCAAGAGTTTACGTAGGACTAACTGTCGAAGTTTCCAAAGGATTGCACGGATATAACTTGCTTAAATCATATAACTGATCATTAATCATCTAACTGATCACAGTTTATAACTGATCACAGTTTAATTATAAATCAACGGTATATCATTATAAATATATAAAGTTTAAAAGACACATTCACAATGTCTTCACCTTCATCACCCGAGATAGAACCAAGGGATCTTGATAATGAATCAACGCATAATAATGAATCAGCACATTCACCTTACCCAAGGGAAGTAACCTATCAAATAAAACCCCGTTATGAAGAACATTTCACCATGGATAATGATCCATTTATAATGGATAATGAACATGTTGATTTCAAAGAGATTCGTAAATCCATCATAGAAAACCCCCATTATCATGAATTGATTCATCACCCTAATAATTCCTTATTGAGGTTACCTCATGAAATCATGTTACAAATGTTTCATCATTTAGATCGGAAAGATTTGTTTTCCTTACTTACCGTATGTAAGGAAATCGCTGATCTAATCATTGAAATATTATGGTTTAGACCAAACATGCAAAATGATTCATCTTATAGGAAGATCAAATCAATAATGGAAAGGAGTTCAAATACCACTTTTTGGAACTACCGCTTATTTATAAAAAGATTGAATTTATCTTTCATGACAAAATCAGTCGATGATGATTTATTACGTTTGTTCATAGGTTGTCCTAAATTAGAGCGTTTGACTCTCGTCAACTGTACCAAATTAACTCACTCTCCAATAACTAGAGTCTTGGAAGGTTGTGAAAGATTACAATCCATCGATTTAACAGGGGTCACAGATATACATGATGATATCATCAATGCTTTGGCAACAAACTGCACAAGACTACAAGGGTTATATGCTCCATCTTGTGGAAATGTTTCCGAGGCATCGATTCTTAATTTATTGGAATCATGCCCAATGCTTAAACGAGTCAAATTTAATAATAGTACGAATATCACAGATATAAGCATTTTGAAAATGTACGAAAATTGCAAATCGTTGGTGGAAATAGACTTGCATAATTGTCCCAACGTTTCTGATTTATATTTGAAACAAATCTTCTTGGATCTTTCACAATTAAGAGAATTCAGAATTAGTAATGCTGCCGGTGTAACGGATAAGTTATTCGAGTTGCTTCCAAATGAATATTACCTAGAGAAGTTAAGAATCATCGATATAACAGGTTGCAACGCAATCACAGATAAATTGGTTGAGAAATTGGTCTTGTGTGCTCCCAAATTAAGAAACGTAGTTTTATCCAAATGTATGCAAATCACAGATGGTTCTTTGAGGGCCTTGTCTCAATTGGGCAGAAGTCTTCATTACGTCCATCTTGGTCATTGTGGCCTTATAACTGATTTTGGAGTGGCATCTCTAGTAAGACTGTGTCATCGGATTCAATATATCGACCTTGCATGTTGTTCTCAACTCACAGATTGGACTTTGGTCGAGTTGGCCAACTTACCCAAATTAAGAAGAATCGGTCTCGTCAAATGTAGTTTGATCACAGACACAGGTATCTTGGAATTGGTCCGGAGAAGAGGCGACCACGACTGTCTAGAGAGAGTACATCTATCATACTGTACGAATCTAACCATCGCTCCCATTTTCCTGCTCTTGAAAAGTTGTCCCAAATTAACACATCTCTCCCTTACAGGTATAACGTCGTTTTTGAGAAGAGAAATCACCCGCTATTGTCGTGAGCCGCCGCCTGATTTCAATGAAAATCAAAGGAATTTGTTCTGTGTATTCTCGGGTCATGGGGTAAATCAACTAAGAAGTCATTTGATTCTGATGATGGATGAACGTACCTATCAACTTGATCAAGGCGACCCACAAGCCGACAGAAGAAGGAGATTAGGGTTCCAAGAAAACCCAGCATTGCGAGATAACGATGATCAACCTGTTTTGGTTCAAGAATTTGCATGGGAAAGAAGAGGTCTAGGGTTGATGCAACAACAGGATATTTTACCAGATCCTGAAATGCAGAACATCAATCGGGAGATTTTCAGAGAGTTGAATGGTGGTAATAGGAATCCAGCAGATATGCGTCTTTATTTCCAGCAATTGATAAGAGATCGTCATAATGAGAGAATCGGTGCTGGATTCCCTCCTCATAATGAATTTGAAGTTCAAGCAGAAAGAGCACATCAGAACCCTCAAAACGCTCCTCAGATCATTCAACCGGCCGTTTTTCCAAATGGGCTACAGGGGGTGCCTATGATTGATGATGATGATGATGTTGAGATGGCTGATGCGTTATTCCCTAGGAGGTAACTCAAAACTGGAGTGACAGTTAGTTCATGATTGAACAATTAACGGGCTATAGTCATCATGTATGCTTGAACGAAGTCGATCCAAGCATAAGCATCACACATGGTGAAATCCATGAATACCTGAAATGTGGCTTTATATTCTTAGGTTATCTGAGTTAATGTCATAGAATGTTCAAGGTATATACTCTATGTTATGGTGCTGGTATTTACTCTATGTGGTGGTATATACTTTATGTTATGGTGCTGGTATATACTCTATGTGGTGGTATATACTCTATGTCATGGTGATACTCTATGTGGTGGTATAATCCAAACCATTGTGATCTCATCTCAGGTTGCACGTCCCGGTGAGAGCAGGCAAACACCGTAGTAATAATAATGGAAGGAAAATTAATGATATAGATTTGCAAGAGCAAACATCGTAAGTGATGGTTAAAATCAATACATTGTCTAGCAATATATGAATACATGTAGCAGTAAGTAGAGGTAATGTAGGAGGAGTGGCTGAAGGTTTTTTTGTCATTGGGATTTGAGTTCCCCTTAAGTGATCAAGTGAGTGATCATATTTCAATCAACGTTTTCAATTCTTAGTTAAAGTTTTCATTTCTATATTTAGTCATGTTTCACCCTTGTATTTGGTAGTTTTGTGGTGATGTTTTAGCCGTGTACGATAAGAGGATTTTAATGAAAGTTTAAAGATTGAATGCTAACGTTTAAATGAATATTAATTTAAGTTAAATTTGATGTATGGGTTGGTATAGATGGGAAATGGCTCCAGATCAGTTGTAAGAATTTGTAGTTTTTTAACAATTTTTGTAGATAAGTTGATTAAGATGGAATGTGGTGAAAGATATTGAAAATGTTAAGTATAAGAAAGTGTCGAGTATATGGATAATGAAATGTAATTGGGATATTTAGAAATAAATTTAGGAAATTAATTGAGTGGTTGGTAAAGAGCAAGATGTACACCTCCCAACTGGTTCAGAGTATGAATTACTAATCTTAAGTATTTTTAAACTGCTTCTAAATCAATGAAGGGTGGTTAACATCAATTAACAGTTTTTAGTTTGCCTGAGTTGAACAGTTCGCCTGAGCTATCTATGAGATTTGCAACCAAGTTGAATTGTAAATAGAATACACTGTCAATGGTAACAAAATACACTGAAAACCAAATTGTATGGTAAAAGAGTACTGAGAATATCCTATTCGAAATCAATCCAATCTACAAATCAATCTTACAACAGCCAACCTTTTCCCTGTTGACCAACCTAATTTAAAGTTCATTCCCATACTCCCAGCTTCACCTAGGGCTCCAACCCTAAGTGAATCAAATTATAACACGTGCAAAAAACGCGAAATCCCGACTCCCTTACATAAGCAAAAAAGGTCGTGCACTTTGGTAGCATCTGCTCCCAGTATACCGCCTAGTGTGTGAAAAACTCAGTAAAATTTTTACTTCTTTTCTATACTAGAATAATCAGCAACAATGTATGTGAAGTCGTAGTGGAATTGAAGTTATATGAATGGAGTCTACTCATGAAGGTGGATTTATGAGTAATGACTAGATAGCAACTAGTTATACCAAGCACTCCATTCTCCTTGAAAAATTTTCAATACTAACAAACGCAGGACTAAGAGAACTAAAAAGGTTGGTATCACAGGTAAATTCGGTGTCAGATATGGTTCTTCATTGAGAAGACAAACCAAGAAGTTGGAAGTCCAACAACACGCCAAGTACGATTGTTCTTTCTGCGGAAAGAGAACCGTTCAAAGAGGTGCCACTGGTATCTGGAACTGTAAATCTTGTCGTAAGACCGTTGCTGGTGGTGCTTACACTGTATCTACTGCTGCTGCTGCCACTGTTAGATCTACTATCAGAAGATTGAGAGACATGGCTGAGGCATAAGTTAAAAATATATACATAATGAATACAAGATGTACAATATAGGTGACATGAGTTGATTTGGATTGTAGGGAGGGTATATATTCTGATAATAAGAAGTGCCGATTTGTAAATGTAGAAAAAATACTCGGTGACTCAATGGAGAATGAGGTGTATTGTGGGTAATTTGAAGTTGAATGTCCATATTGTCATCGTTGTCCTTGAATACAACCTTGAATCATACCTTCGTTTCCTTAAGTCCGCTCTTGAATCATACCTTCGATTCCTTAAGTTCTTACCCGGTCTTGAACCTTACCTTCGATTCTGAAGCTTTCTCTTTAACCTCCCTCAATACGCGATCCTACGTGCAATATCTTTTATCTGGTGGTCAAGAAACCTGTATGACATAGCCAATATAGATATTCAACATGTATACTTACATAACCAATTTAGATCTTCAACATGTATACATATACAACCAATATAACTAAATATCTCACACCATGATGAAAGATAAAGCGTTCTCTTAATTCTCCAATATGTTTAAGAAGTCTTCCCAAGATGCTCCCTCCACCTCCGCGGTGTTTGCGCAGATAAAAATGAAACTCACCCAATACTCACAATGGACCCCTTCACCTTCCCCAAGATCCATTCATTCCCACCGCTCTACACCAAACAACCCAATGCCACGATTGCAACACATCAATTAGATTCATGGTGTCAAATAATCCTTGACTATAGTGAACATTACAAAGTAACCAGTCTAACCCAACAAGGTATAGGTAGATATTCACAATTAACCGTCGATGATCTACCTTTAATTTTCACCAATAAAGAATTGAATCGAACGGTCAATGATGATTTCAAATCATTGATCTTTAATCATTTGATTAATAAGTTGAAGAAGGCAGAATATATTAATCTGAAACAACCTGAGTTGGGGATTTATATTTATTGGAGATCACTCACGGAATGGAGTCAATTATTATACGATTATATAGATAAAACAGGACAATCAGGAACGATCTTGACGATTTATGAGTTGACGGGTGGACTGGAAGGTATACCAGAGACTTTGAATAATATAGAGGAGGGATTGTTGGTGAAGGTTATAAAGGAGATTGTTAAGCAAGGTAAAGCGCAGTTGTTGATGGAGGATGGTGAGATAGGGGGAGTTAAGTTTGCTTAGTAGGAGTGGTGGGAGTAGAAGGGCTTCTTTCAGGTTACTTAGACTTGCAGAGTTACTTGGATTTTCAGGCCTAGTCACTTCCCTCAATACACCTCATCTACAACGACATAAATACTATTATTACACTTATTAATATAAGGATCTTCGTCATTTGATCCATACTTAATGAGTACACTCTGGACTCCACATTGAGGTGGATCTAGAAAAACTAAGAATGGCAAGCCATTGAGTCAGTTCCTATACTAGGTAAATAATTAAGGATCGACTTGCAAAATTGTAGTAACCTTTGTAGCTCAATTCTGCTCTTATTCCCGCCAGGAGATTGGTCTTCAGTTGGAGGCTTCCTCATAGGCGAATATCAATTGCAAGTATAGGTACCTCCGTTATCAATTCACAAACCTGAGGTGTAAATACTAGCTTACATCGGTAGTGGAGTCGAGATAGAGTCCAGTTGGAGTCGATTTGGAGTCGATTTTAGAGTCGATTTTAGAAGCCATTTTAGAGTCCATTTTAGAGTCCATTTTGGAGTCCATTTTGGAGTCCATTTTAAAGCCCATTTTAGAGCCCATTTTAGAGCCCATTTTAGTCCTTTTATTGTCCCTTTTCCCCATTCTGAGTGCACTTTAAAGTGGTAATGAGCTTACTTTATAGAGGTGATGTGACATTTACAGAGTGAAGGAATCTATCTATAATATCGAAAATCGATTAAGCTTTATCAAGAAACGGCTCTAATTGTGGCTATCAGAAAGGTCCTTCAGAATATACAGGATAGAAATTTCACTCGTGACCATGTTGTGACTCAATAAATGGTACTCATGTGGTGCCCTCTAAACAGGTAGTTAAAATTGTACATTATAATTACAGTATAATACGTGAATTGCAAAGCCCTTATTCTTTAGAGGTTTAAATATTTTATTAATATTTCATCCTTATCTTTTATTCTTCATCATCTCCTTCATCTTTATCTCTACATCATCTTTTATACTACATCTCTTATACTGCATCTCTTAAACCTCATCTCTCTTAAACCTCCTCTCTCTTATACTTCAATTCGAATGCATCCCGAGTACAGCCCGCTTAGACCTCCAACTTCACATGGTCATCGCCACTCCCCCACTTTGCACCATCAAGCTCATCTCAAAAAAATTGTATAAAAGGACGCGTAAAGAACGATTTTTTCTCTCTTCCCGCTTAAATACAGTTATTTAAGAGGGCAAGCTATACTCTTCCCAATAACTCTTATAATTAAACTCTAACAGAATGAAATACGTTGTTGTATCCGGAGGTGTGATTTCAGGTATCGGTAAAGGAGTTTTAGCCTCATCTACTGGTCTTTTATTCAAGACCTTGGGGATGAGAGTCACTTCCATCAAGATTGATCCATATATGAACATTGATGCTGGTACCATGTCTCCTTTAGAACATGGTGAATGTTTTGTTTTAAATGATGGAGGAGAAGTTGATTTGGATTTAGGTAACTATGAAAGATACTTAAACATCACTTTAACTAAGAATCATAACATTACAACCGGTAAGATTTATTCTCATGTTATTGAAAGGGAAAGAAAAGGTGATTATTTAGGTAAAACTGTCCAAGTAGTACCACATGTTACTGGTGCCATCCAAGATTGGATTGAAAGAGTTGCAAAAATCCCCGTGGATAATACTGGCTTGGAGCCGGAGATTTGTATTATTGAATTGGGTGGGACTGTTGGAGATATAGAAAGTGCTCCATTCGTAGAAGCTTTAAGACAGTTTCAATTCAGAGTTGGATCGGATAATTTTGCATTAATTCATGTTTCTTTGGTACCTGTTATTCATGGAGAACAAAAGACAAAACCAACTCAAGCAGCAATTAAAGATTTAAGATCTCTTGGGTTAACTCCAGATATGATTGCTTGTAGATGTCAAGAAGTTTTGGAACCAGCAACCATTGAAAAAATCGGAATGTTTTGTCATGTTGGTCCTCATCAAGTTATTAACGTTTATGATGTTAATTCAACTTATCATGTTCCTTTATTATTGAAAGAACAGAAGATTATGGATTTCTTAAGGAAAAAGTTAAACATTGCTGATTTATCTTCTGAAGCTACTGCAAGAGGTGATAAATTATTAACCAAATGGAAAATCTTAACCAGTGATCATGATAGATCTTTTGAAACGGTTTCAATTGCTCTTGTTGGTAAATATACTCACTTGAAAGATTCTTATTTGTCTGTTATTAAATCTTTAGAGCATGCTTCAATGAGATGTAAATTAAGATTAAAGATTGATTGGGTTGAATCTTCGGATTTGGAAGAAGAAACAAAGCAAACAAACTTATCTGCATATCATAAAGCATGGCACTTTGTTTGTCAAGCAAATGGGATCTTAGTACCTGGAGGATTTGGTTCAAGAGGTATTGAAGGTATGATTGCGGCTGCCAAATATGCTAGAGAAAATGATATACCTTATTTGGGAGTTTGTTTGGGATTACAAATCGCCGTTATTGAATTTGTCAGAAACGTCATTGGAATCGAAGGTTCCACATCTATGGAATTCGATCCAGAAGCTTCCGAAGAAACTTCTTCGGTTGTTTACATGCCTGATGTAGATCAAATTAAATTGGGTGGTACCATGAGATTAGGTAGTCATGCAACCAAATTCGTTGAAGATTCAGAATGGTCCATCTTAAGAAAGTTATACGGTGGTCCAACCGAAGTTTTGGAAAGACATAGACATAGATATGAAGTCAATCCAAAATTGATTTCTCAAATTGAAGAAAAAGGTCTTAAATTCATTGGTAAAGATGAAACAGAAAAGAGAATGGAATTGATTGAATTGAAAGGTCATAAGTTTTTCGTTGGTACTCAATACCATCCTGAATATTTGTCCAAGGTTTTGGATCCTTCAAGACCTTTCTTGGGTTTGGTTGCAGCCGCTGGGGGGATTTTAGAGGGGATTTTAGATAGGGATGATTTGAGTTCCAGTGGGGAGTTTTAGGGGAGTCATGGTATATCAGAGGTGACTTATTGAGAATACTCAGTGAAAGTAAGCCGTACCTTTGCACTCACATTAAAGGAATTATTCAAGTGAAAGTAAGCCATACCTACTTACACTAGAGGAAATACTCAGTGAATGTAAGCCGTACCTTTGCAACTAACTTTAAAGGAATTATTCGAGTAAGCCGCACCTTTGCAACTCACACTAAGGAAATACTCAGTGAAAGAAAGCCGTACCTTTGCAACTACGCTAAGGAAATACCCAAGTTCAAGGTGAATGAGGGGTATCTTAAGGATAGAAAATAGCATGTATTAAACTAAGATATATTTAAATTTTTCAATTGTAGATGTTACTAGTGTGTATTACCAAGTAACCCTAAGAAACATGTGCAAAATGTCAATGTATGGGGATGTCAATCTATGCTAGGATGTCAATCAATGCTAATATCAGAGACAATCTAGACTAAACATCAGGACTAAAATTCACGGAGAACTAAAAATAAATAATATCAGAGGATGCCAACACTAAAGATATAAAGAGAATGACTGTTCAGCACAATTACCTTTGATAAGCACAAGTACCGCATATGTCCCCAGCATAATCTCCGCAAATGATTGCTAATTTCTTTTTTCGCGGTCGGGCATTAAAACCTCAAAAATATAAAAGTGATGAAACTTCCCACTTTAATCGGTATAACAAACAATGATTTCTCCAATTAATAACTCCTCCGCTTGTACTTGTGGTACTGAATGCAAATGTTCATGTTGTAGTGGCACTTCCACTGAAACTACATGTCAATGTGGTAAAGAAAAGAAATAATTAGTTGCTATTGGTGATGAGGTTGAAATTTTTTTAGCTAAGATACAAGCTAAAGGTGCTAGTTATAGCAGCGGATCGAAATCCAATGGATCGATGGGGATCTATGATACGAGATGAATGTATAAAAATAAAAAAAATGTTTTGAATTTGATGTAGAATGTGTAGATTTATGAAAGGTCACATCAAACTGTCACCATGATTGGTTTGGAAACAATTAAGGGTGAGGAGGATACAGCAAATTTAATATTTATCAGTACAATTCTTTATCTGTACAATACTTTATCTCTACTTATACGTTATCTGTACTTATACTTTATCTGTACTTATACTTTATCTACTTATACTTTATCTCTACTTATCTCTACAATCAAAAACTTACCTGGAAAAATTAGCTTGGTTTGAGATTGAGTGAACAACGGATGCAATGTCTGCTAAATCAGATTGTACTTCCAAGTAATATTCACGAGAATTCGTTAAAAGTGTTGGTCATATCGAAGTTCACAATTATTCATAAGCAAATCTGCAATCCAACTGTATTTAAACGTTTCTTTGACATTGGTAGTAAATTAATCTTTTTGACTCAAGGGAAGGAGAAAACTACCTTCTTCGAAGTTCCTAGTACTGCCAATCCAGTACTGCCAATCTGTTCATTTTCCACCTTATTTCGCACCTTATATTCAGCTTCTTCTGTTTCAATTCACCACGTTTTCTTACACACCAAGCTCAATCAACTTCTTTTCAGACAACTCCAATAACTTCGAATCATCATCCAATTTGCCCAATTTACTCACCAATTGAATTCCCAACCAACTCTCTTTATGACCATTAAAAATCTCCACACATCTAAGATAATTATTTCTTGATTGAGTCAAGATGTCAAGTAATTGATCCTTCTTGGCTGATTTTAACACTTGCAAATATTTATAATAACTTGTCAAACCGATTCTATAGAAATAATGATAGGCCATTGGCTCATGCATTAAGATTTCCTTATAACAAAATATCGCTTCATCATAATGTCCCGCTTTGAAGTATTCATCTCCTAATTCCGCCCAACTACTCAAATCACTTGGTTGTACCGAAACATAGAAGTTCAAATTCTTAATATAATCCTGACTATCTCCTTCCTTTCTCGTGAAGGTTAACAATCTTTTTGAAAGTCTAAGCTCATCAGCGTTTTGACTAAGTAATTCCTTTGACTGTTCAATATCACCAATAGCTTCGTAATAAATACTCTGTAACAACTTGATTCTTTGCGATTTCTTATTCAGCTCAAATTTCTCCAAAATGAGGTTCAATTGACTTTCGGCCTTAGCATCATCTTTGGTTAATATCGATAAATAGAATTGGAGCTCAATAAGTGTATACAATTCCACCGAAGTAATCAGTGGTGATGATTCCAAAAATGAAGTTAGTTCCGTTTTATATTTCTGTAATGTAGCAGGTGGGAAATTGCTAAATGCACCAGTAGTTGCAACAGTAAGTAACTTTTCCTTTAGTAAAGTCATTGCAAGTTTGGTTGTGTTAGTTGGTATCGTTTGCCCACAATCCAGATGTTCGCAGTTATTACTTGCTTATGTAAGGAAGATTAAGGTTGACTATAATAAAGTAGTATGGATAATAAAGCAGAATGGATAATAAAGCAGAATGAATAATAAAGCAGTGTGGATGATCAAACAGTATTAAGCATTAATTCCCTTTCAATTGGATTGAATATAAATTATAAATTATTTTACAATTTGGCAAATATTTGGCAATATAACTTCTTTTTGAATCAAAGAGATTTGGAATTCAACAAATATCGAAGCTTACTTATACACATTAAGCTTAGTTATACAAATAGATATCAAAGCTTAAAGAGATTGAAGCTTATTTCAATAAAAGTATCACCACACACTATCACATCTTGTAAATCTCCAAATCAGAGTGCATATAACATAGTCTTATTATTTTCCCCAGATTTGTTGTGAGTATCCAGAAAGCTGCAATGAACCTATCTAGGGCCTGTGATGACCTCCTAGAAACAACATCAATACTATCGCACGAGTATGGAATTCCTCAATTGGACAATCTGAATGCTCAAGAATTGGAAACGGAGTATTACGGTTTATATGTTGAATTGCAAGATAAACTTAATAGGCTATTGTATTACAAGAGTATAGAGAACAACAAACCTAAGGAAACTTTAAATGAAATCCAAAACAAACCTGATGCAGATGAAATCCAAAAGTTATTCAACTTGATTGATTTCGAAGATCTTCCGAAATTCTTCGCCAGACATACGACTATAAAAAATGAACTCCTTGCAACCGTATCTATGGTATTACCCATACTAAAAAGTATTCACTTTTCGAATACTTTCAAAAGAGCCAATGATATTGGGATTTATAATACCATCGACAAACTGTATTCTTTAGAGAACGGGGAGGTTTTTGAGGTAATGAAGGCTTTTGAGAGATTGCAACAGTTGCATTCGGAGAAGGAGGACCTAACCTCACAATTACAGGTTTTACTAGAGAAGGTAAAGAAAGGGTTAGATGTGCCAAAGAGGTCAATAAAAGTTGGAGAAAAAATTATGGATGAGGAGATAGATAGGCAGAGTGAATTTATTCAATTGTTGATTGCGAATTTGCCTATAAATTGGTATACTGATGAGGAGGTTTTTGGGATTTTGGAGGATTGTTTAGGTGACCAGTAAGAGGAGGAGTTTGGATTCTTAGCCTTTAAGCTGTGATTTAGACGAGTTTGAAGATAACTTATGTATCCTCACGTAGACAATTAAATCCTTACATGGAGTTGATTACTTCCAAGTCCAACTCAAGTCGCTGTAATTTAAATCTTGAGGAAGCTTCAAAGGCGTTTGAGGATGCTCCTACTTAGTAGGGATATCATCATGAACTTACAAAGAATGTTTGGAATGGAATCCCTTTGGAGAAAAGAACATAGCCACTAACAGTGAGCTGTATTGGGCTGCTCCACGAAATTGACACTTCCGAGAAACCAAGGGCATTTCTCAACGAATATCAGAATTAAGTCCTACAATGTTTTCAAACTTATAAAACATCAAGTTCTACATGCTGCAAAATACATGGAAATTCCATTCTATATGTTATTATATACAAGTGTAGTGGAAAGATGTAGAGAAGAACTCTAACAGTTTCTATGTTGTAGTTTATAGATTTTATGCGATTGTTGAACCGATAGTCCGACTAGAGACTGTTCAAGTGGAGTTGATTTCAATTTTAGGAATTGAGTCCACGTACAATGCCAAGGGTAGTCTCTATTCTATAAAGGAACAAGTTCCTGTCATATCTCTATTTTCAGGTATTGAGTTATCATAGATCTATTCAACTGAAGTTATCATAGATCTCTAGGTACTAATGTTATAGTCATATCTTCACTTTTCAATCATATCGTTAAACGCTTCAGTTCGATATCTATACCAAATCGTCACACTAACATTAGATCAACATTCAAAAGGATCGTTTCTATCAACTGCAGCCAAATCATACCAGAAACAATCTCTTATTAACAACATCCCAATTAATACAATCCCAGAAATTACTCAAATAATCAGCCTTACCTCCAACTCCATAATCCTTGATATAGGCAACATCCCAACAATTTATTCCCAAGATGGGAAGGGTCCAATCCTTCTTCTTATCCTTTGCCATGTCCTTTAACAGGTTCAAATATTCGAAACTTCCTTCATCCACTCCTCCATTCAAATCCAAACTTTGATTCTTCGCATAATAGTAAGGAGTTCCATCATTATTACATCTAATGACTTGAAGAGCTTTATTAGCATCTTCGACAAGGAAAACCCAACCTTGACCGAAGGAAGAATCCGCGAGAACCAACATTCTTTCTCTTAAAGATTCAACATCTGCAATGTTCAAACCAGCCAATTTCTCCATTAATAATCTCAGAGGTTTGGTTTGTTGTGCTTGTTCCTTATTGGTCAATTGCTCCAATACAAAGTGATTATTATGAGCTTGCAGGGCATAATGGAAGATATGTTGTTCTGTAGTATTCTTTGCCGTTTTCAATAAGATTTGATAAGGGGTTCTTAATTCATTCTCAGTCCCACTGGTATGAAGGGTTAAGTTCAACGTTAAGAACTTTTGGTAGTCATTCCAGATTAAGTCAAACTGTTGGGGTGAATAAAGTCCAGCTATTCCAGATTTATTAAAAACATCTTGGTTTTTTAACCTTGGAACTTCATGAATTGATCTTTTCAGTGTGATCGACAAACCACAACGTTTGACAGTAGCCAGCACACTCTTATAAGCTCCTCTTCTGAAGGATGGTAGCATGGGTGTAAGAGGCATATTGGTGAACTGAAAAATTTGATTTTGGGTCTGCATATAAGAGACCAACTTGATTGAGCGAGGTAGAGCACACTCAATACTTGAGCTATGGTATCACGCTTCACTCAATATTAGCTATGGAATATCATCACGTTTCATTTTTTGAAACCAATTAGATTACCAACTGAAATATCAAATTATAAATGCACTTTTCACATTTTCCAATTATGCTTACTGATGAAGCTAGAGATTACATATTCACTGTAATATTTATTTATATATAATTTACAAAAACTTCCACCAGGTGATTAGTGTTTAAATGGATGGGAGAATTCATATCAAATGTAAGAGTTGAGTTTGATAAGACTTGATTGAAAATCAAATTAGGTCAGATGCGTAAGCCTTGCCTTGTTGGTGATACAAACCACTCAATCTTCCTCTATGAGCACCATGTTCAAACATTTGCAATAAGTTTCTAGTTTATATGCTTATACATAGAACGCATATTCAAACCTATTTTGGAATTGCAAATATCAACTTTTCAAAAAGGTGTGGATATTCGAGTGAAACATCTTTTGGGACGGTGTGTGCAAGTACCAACACACGAGCAAGTGAGATGTGTGATTTTGCATCGATGTTGCACATTTTCATTTCGATGTTGTACATTCTTACTTTCTCACCTCGCTTGATGTGCATTCTTACTTTGTACATTCTCTCTAAAATCAAATGATTTGAGCAGTCACTTCGCTCGAACGTCAAGTGTCTTTCGCTCCGCTCGAACGTCAAGTGTCTTTCAGCTCAAACAAGTATATCTCACTTCGCTCGATCAAACTTATTTGTCTCCACTTTCACACCCACCACTGGAATATTCTGAGAAACCCATTGAGGATCCCTTAATAAACTCTTTGGATCATTCGTCTTACCCTCACTCTTTTTCAACAACTCATCATATGCAAATTCCTGTTCTTTATATTCTCTCAAAACTTGATTTGTTGTAAAATCAATATACACTCTTGTATCTCTTATTCTAAAAATCACATTATCGATTCTTAAAAAGAATCTACATAATAACAAAAGGACTTGAGGCATAACTCGAATCTTTGTAGAGAGCATTGAAATCCCATTATCACCAAGCTCATCTTCAAATAAAATGCTTTCATCATAAAATAGTATAGGGTCAGGTTTCAATAGTTTTGCAATTGGTATTACTTCGTCTGTTTCTTCAAAGTTCAATTCCTTACTTATAGTACCTTTATAATTTGTAGAATAAGTCCAATCATAAGGTTTCATGATATCCAAGTTTTCAGTGAAATTGCGAATATCCTTTTGTTTATCAGCCAGTCTACTTTTTTCTTTAGTCTCCTCCTTTTTGGTTCTTCTTGAATTAAGCCATTCCAGATGATAACTCACTTTTAATAAACTATCATCTTCTAGAGAATCCAAAGCATCCAAAGCATTGAATTCGATCACCTCGCCGGTTTTATCATTAACTAAACGAACTGCATTATTCCCAAAAATCATCTCGGGTAATGGAAAATCAAATCTAGTCTCTGCTAAATTGTCCAATTCAGGTGAATTTAGAATAGGCCTCTTCAGTGTATAAATACTCCAATCATGAACTGTTATCAGTGGCTCATCTTTAAATGGGAATGAGGCAGCTGGTGAGGGAATAATAACCAGCCCACAATGATTACATTGTGGGTTGTGACATTCCCCAACATGTCCTTTAGCAGGAATACTTACTGAAGTAGTATCAGCAAGATTAAGATTACAAGTGGTAACTCTTGAACCATCGGCTGCTATATCCTTAGTAGAATCCCTAGTAGAACCTGCAATACTACCAACTGCTACTTCCCTAGCCGATGGAAAAGTCGCGGAGGGAACTACTGAACCACTTCCTCCCATCATTGGCTTTGGCCTTACAGTAGACATATTCACAGGTATTGGAGCCCGACCTCGCGTGTGCAACTTCACCATCTCTCTGGCTGCATTGATCTGGACTGCATTGATCCCAACTCCTGAAAGATTGGATGATACATCGGCATTCGGTCTTCTAGTCCCTCTTGATTCATCAATTGTCACATCAGCATTCGTGCCATCAACTTTACCAGATACTTCAGCATTACTTCCAATCTTATTCCCTGGCTTTACAAAGTTGTCAGACATATCCTACTGCCCCCGCAATGTTGATTCTTGAAAAATAAAGAGCTACGAGGCTTACGTAAGCGGATGGCTGCAAAAGGCTGTGTACGAGAATAATTAGGGGTGGGAGCTGGAGTATGGAATGGATTTTGGAATGGATTTTGGAATGGATTTTGGAATGTTTTATTATAGCTTAAAAAGATTAGTTTACAAGTTTTCTATTATTCTGCTGAGCTCATATACACTTTCTTAAATTTTATATGTTAAGTTGAGTAGGTAACAGAGCGCTATAGGTGGAGGAGATGAATAGCATTTTCAAAATGTCACATAAGCAGTTCAAATGATACATAAACAGTTCATTCACAGTTTTAAAGATTCTTATACACTAACAACATCCAAAAATGCTTTAAAATTTCAAGTCTTTAAATTTGGCTGGTGATGAAGGATCTCCGTACGGAGTGCGGACCGGACTACAAGTGACTTCCATAAGAATGTACAAAGATCTATAATTCAATATCTAAAAATGCATACTATATATGAAAATGAAATCAGTTCAACAATTCCATGAAACCACTTTATCTAATTTCCACGAAACCACTTTATCTAATTTCCATGAAACCACTTTATCTAATTTCCATGAAACCACTCACCAAATTACTCACAACTTCATCCACAACCACTTCATCAAAATACACCAATCACCACAAATTAAACAACCACAACTTCAACCTCACCATCCCCAAGTGAATCTTCCAAAACCTTCAAACTTTCTTGATCTTGTCTCAACCCCTCTCTAACAGCCAAAACAGAATCCGCAATAACGGCATCTACACCTGCCTTCATTTGAATCTTTGCCAATTCAGGGTCATTATTCTCAACACCGTAAGTTACACACACCAATCCCAGGGATTTGACCACCTGGGCCAATCTTGGAGTCTTGACAATGGCAGCAGCAGCACTCACCACTCCAAGCAAGTTCCATTTCTTGGCAAACCTAATGGCATTTTGAAGCGACAGAGCTCTGATATCAGCCATAAAGGTGGTTCCAGACTCGGTCAAAAACAAAATAGGAATTGTAGGTTGCTTGAGTGAAAGTAACAAACAAACATCGGGGTGGAACGACAGGAAGATGATATCTCTATGATTTGAATTATGGTCATACACAGCCTTCAAAATGGTGTCAACATAGAAATTCAAATCAATAGCAATTTCTCCCATAGCTTCAGTCTCAGCTTCATCCAACATTGGATATTTCAATTCAATATTGAACCCCACAGATTGGGGTAACTTTCTAAAAAGCTCCGCAAGTGTAACAAAATTGGAAGAAACAGATAATCCACGAGCATTACCTTTGAAACCCTTGTCCTTCCAAGTTTTTGTCAATTTCATACGACTATTGAATTGAGTTCGAAGCTCGCTTTCCAGCTTCTTGTCTTGTTGCTCTTGTTCCTTTTCTTGAGTACTCAGTAATAAGGAGCTGAATTTACGATGTCCATTATTGAAATCAGGTGCAGAAGGGAAAGCTGAAAGTGATCTCCTTCTACCATAATCATCTTTAATAGATTGATCATCAGTTGCATAACTTTTCTCCGTTTTCCTTTCCTTCTTCTTTTGATGTTGATCATTCAACCCAAGAAATTGTTCCGCAGTCATGGCATGCATTGGAATATCAACTCCAGATTCAGCAACAGTGAAATCATGATAAACAACGGGAATATAATCTTTTGTCAATTGAACATCAAATTCAACATACGAAGCACCTAATGAAGCAGCTGCAATAAAAGATTCCACAGTATTTTCTCCCAATTGTAAAGATTTCCTACCACCATCGTTCTTACCCAACCCCCTATGACCAATGACTCTTGTTGAAACAAGTTGTTTCCAATAAGTATCAGACCTTTCAATCGACATCGAATTATGTTCAAATGCAGTGACACACATATACTCGAATTTCAAAGTACCCAAGATATCCAAACTGGTTGAATCCATGATTGGAACGGTTATATTATTATTCAAGGATCTTAAATTAGGTCCAACTTTGGTATAAGCATCTTTCAACAATGCAATAGCCCTACCTAAGATTTTCTTATTTTTTCTCTTTGAATAACCGTAAGTCGGGATCAAATCAAAAGTAATAATCACATTATCCGGATCCAAGTTTGTCAATTTAAAAGTCAATGGGTCGGTTGCAGAGCCATGGTGATCTTCTAATGGCAAATCCAACAAAACTGGAGGTTCAACAGGTTGCTTTGTGTTTTTATCAAGACAAGTGATGGAAAGAGATAATGCCGTATCCAACTCATTAGTAAAGGTTTTTGAAAGTGAAACCTTATTTAAATCAACTGGTTTGGAAAGGTCTCTTAAATCGGTAGTACCCATGGTAATCAAAATTAACGACTCATCTTGATTAAGATAACGATGACCAAACGATTTAATAGGCCTGATTTGTTTCTTTAATCTGTGTCTTGATTGAGGAGAAATTGGTCTTGCAATTGAACTTGACGAACCAGTAAGTTTTAATTGTTTGTAAACATCACTAATCAGTCCCTTATTTGGTTCGGGACTACTTGGACGAGGACTTTGAATTTCCGTTGAACTAGTTCCATTTTCCGAGGTAGTTCCATTAAGGAAGTTTGGGGGATTTGAAACAGGAGTGAAGCCTGAAGGATTATTTAAAGAAGCCACAGGAGTGAGTTCTGTTGGACTTGGGTTCAATGATGGGTTCTCTGAATTCTTTGTTGAAATTCGAGTTTTATTATTCTCTTGATGGTATGCATCGTATAACAAAACACTTTTATCTGAAGGTTCCAACAAATCAGCAACAAGTAAATTTCCCCTTAAACAAGCATGTTCCATAGGGAACCAACCTGAATCATCAACAATATCAAACTTAGCATCATATTCTATCAATACCTTAACAATGGGAGTAAAGCCTTCTGAGGCAGCCACAAAGATCGGAGTCCAACCAAAGATCAATTCCCCAAGTTCAGGGTTGGCATCATTTTCCAACAAAAATGCAACAAGATTATAATGATTCAATTTACAAGCTATGTAAAGTGCCGTTTCCATATTGTATTCTGGATTAGTATAATCAATATCAATATGGCCATAATTGATGATTGCATTCAAAATAGACAAGGAATTCAATCTTACTGCCAATAACAATAATGCATCACAAGTGAGGTGGATTTTGTTGTTTGCCAATAATAAATTGGTTGTTGTTTTCGGATGATTTCCAATGATTGCCAAATGTAATGGAGTTAAGTTTTCACGGTCACCCCAAAATTCAATTGAATCAATGGAAGTTCCAATTGGGATCAATCCCCATAAGGTTGAATATTTCAAAATAATCTTTGAAATATCTTTCAAACCATATTGAGCAGAATAATGTAATGGAGTCCTTTCATAATTATCCTTTGATAATAAAACAAATTTCAAGTTTGTATTTGAAAGTTTCTTTAAAATGTAATCCAATCCCAATAAAGTAAGTTCCGATTCATCCCCACCATCTGGACCTTTATTACCAATGAATCTACTAATATCATTTGATTCACCCGGGGTGACTTGTTCTTTAATCAACTGTTTTTTACCCAAGTTTACAAAAAGTTGATGAAAGAAATTACGACCACTTATATCCGCAGGATCAAATAAAGGATTGGCAGAAGTTAAATTAGATACATTTTCACTTAAATCATAACTCAATACTTCACATAACTTGATAAAAAGTATATCAATACAATCAGTTGAATTTGCAAGTGTAGATCTTATAAATAAAGATAATAAGAATTTCAAAGATTGTTTTGAATTTAAAACCTGATTTAAACGAATAGAATCATTGGCTAAGATAATTGTATGAAATTTAGTTTGATCCAATTTGGTTGTAACCTCATCATCTGTTGTTTCAACTCTTCTTATTTCATCTTCATCATCTCTAACAATTTTATTAAGAATTCCACTAATTGTATCCAAAGAATTTAACAATTCTGTTTCATGAGTAAAAGGTAAAGGATCAACTCTTGTAAGAAGATAATCCTGCTTATTTGTAGTTGTTAAATCATAATTTGAATGTTGAGAATTCAAATAAATCAAATTCTTATCTAATTTCTTTAAGATTTTAATAAATCCTTTATGATTCAATTCCCCATACCATTTCAAGTTTCTAAAAACCGATCTAAGTTCCAATAAAATATGAATGATTTCATCCAATTCATAATTGGAATCAATAATAAGTTTATCATTATCTTCTTGATAACCTAAAACATGAACCAAACGTTCTAATCTTCTATTATATTCATGATATTTGTTGTTATAATATTCATCCACTTTTTCAATATCTCTATCCAATTCAAAAAAAAAGTTTGCAATGGTTGTATCTAATTCTTCATTGGAATCATGGATCAGTTTGATGATTTTCTTGAGTTGTTTATAGTTCATATAGTATACCGACCATTCCGGGATTTGTTGGGAAAGGAATGTTTTCCCGAACTTCATGGTGGTAGCTTAACTTGGATGTTGATGCGTAACTTAAGATAAAATCTATAAGATTTCAATAGGATAATGAATCGATAGTATAATGAATCGATAGTATAATCAATCAATAGTATAATCAATCAATAGTATAATCAATCAATAGTATGAATAGTATAATGAATCAATTCAACTATACAAGTAAACTGTATTAGTACTCTTGATTGAAGATAATTGATCTTATAAATTGATAAGAATGATACAAGATCGACGTTCAATGATCGTCTGATTCTAACAAAGATGTAACCAGTGTTGATTCATCTCCCTTCAAGGCGGTTCCACGTGTGCCGCTCATCTTGCCTTGTATATTGCAGCACGGGTTTTCCTGGGGTAAAATATCTAAACTAGGATGAGACTGCCGCAGACCTCATTTGTGTGTAGATGATCAGTGTAAGGGAAAGCGCAAATTTAGACGAGATAGAATGCGAAACCTATTGATTACCTATTGATTTACCTATTTATTTACCTATGGATTTTGTTAAATCTTTTGGTTTTGTTAAATCTATAAATCTTGCGCTTGTCAGAGTGTCTATCCTAGTGTTGTTTGAGAGTTGTGTCAAACCTATTGGAAAGGGGCCAACCTATTGAGAGTTGTGTGCCTATTGAATGTTGTGGGCGAATAAATGTCGGTACATATAACTCCTAAAATAGTATCGTCTTAACAGTTACCGTATCGTTTATCTGATGAGATATTCTGGTTCTATGCTCATCGCATTTTAATGATATTGTGTATTTTCAAGAGTAGGTTTCCTTCAGGGTATTTGATTGAAATATAATAAGGAGAGTATAACTGGTTTGAATTTATATTGAAACTGTTGCAATTTAAGAGCATTCTAAATTGGCTGCAAATTTAAGCTTCACCAGTTTCCGTATTAGAAGTGTAAGTTACTTTAATTCTTTTTTTGTTATAACTCTTCCACTCAGCCTATTTTCACTCATAAGGTCTTACCCTTTCACTCAGCCTATTTTCACTCATAAGGTCTTACCCTTTCACTCAAAAGGCCCTCTTATTTTCACTCAAAAGCTACGCCTTCTTTAATTTTAAGAAATAACCGTTTGGTGAATAATCGTTTACTCTGTTGAGTGAATAACGAGATTAACATTTAAGATTCATCAATAATACATCTTTTGTATATTACGAACTATTGTTTATTGATGTGATCAGTCTTATTATCTTCTGCACTGTTATACGACTTATATAGCATTCACTTTGAATGTTGTATGTCCCTTGAAATAGTATTCAAAATTCGACACTATTCTTATGAATTGTCATTGTTCCCCTGACATCAGCCTGCGGGGGATTATAGTTGATAACAATAAGAGCTTATCAGTAAACACACCAAAACGAGGGTCATGATCAACAGAAAACAAAACAATCAGTTAAGGTTTGATAAAGTAAATACCTCCTTCTATATTCCTCTTCTTTACATTGCTTTTATTCATCCAAGCTAAGACATACTATGAATATGCTGAAATAGATTGCTAATACCTATGAATAGGCTAGAAAAGATTGCTAAAGACATCCTATGAATATACTAAAAAAAGATTGCTAAACGTACCTGCGAATGTGCTAAAGAGATACCTAAAAACAGATTGCTAGACATACCTAAGAATATGCTAAAAACAGATTGCTAGACATACCTAGGAATATGTCCCTACGATTCCTCTATCACTCATTCGCAGCCGACGCCAAAAATTCGCCTCAACCTACTCCAAAACATACAATCCCCTCCTACCTGTTCCCCTCCAACGGTCAAACTTAATCTACACCTGCCTCACCTTCTTCCGTGGAAAATACCTCGAAAAAGAAAGGCAACCGTCAAATGCCGAACAGTTAAAGGAAGCTTTACAAGCGAACAAAATGGAAGAGTCGAATGTTCCATACACAAAAACTTTAAAGGCAACCCAGCGCGAAGGTGTTTCTTTGACCGCGACTGTTGAGGAGAAGAGGCATTACAAACGTGGGAGCTGTCATTACTAGTTTGTTTTGATGACCATTTCTTTACATACCCACAAAGACATCACTTGTAAAACCCCTCATAATACATGATGGACACGGGCTTAGTTTCTATTTTAAATCACTCGTGCTTTAAATTTCAATCTTTCTTCTTGAAATTCTCGGTCTTGAATGCCAAATGCGTGCAATGAGATAACACGAACGATGGACCCAGAACTATATAAAAGAAGTACATGTTCCTATAGACAAGCAAGTTTAATAAACATTCGAACTCGTAGTACACGTAAGAAAAGAATTTCATAAGAACAGAATTTCATAAGAACAGAATTTAATATAAATATACATAACAGAAGCATGTCAGTCCAATATAAATTCCATCCAAATAAAAAGGCAACTATTATCACCGCCCCATTTTCAGGTGGTCAAGGAAAAGCTGGTGTTGAATTAGGTCCAGAATATATCTTAAATGCTGGCTTTGAAAAACAAGTGACATCTTTAGGTTGGGAAACAGTGGTGGAAAACCCATTAGATGGAACCACCTATGAGGTTGAAAAATCCCAAGAAAAGGATGCTTTCGGAGTCAAAAACTCCAAGATCGTTAGTGAATGTTGTGAACGTATTCATGAGTCAGTGAAAGGAGCTTTATCAAGAGGTTCTTTACCAATCACAATTGGTGGAGATCATTCAATTGGTACTGCAACTGTTGCCGCCGCATTAGTCCACAACCCTGAAACTTGTGTTATTTGGGTAGATGCTCATGCTGATATAAATACTCCTTCCAGTACAGACAGTGGTAACTTACACGGTTGTCCACTTTCGTTTGTGATGGGAATTGAATCAGAAACTTTCCCTCCAGAATTTAGTTGGGTCCCTCAAGTTTTGAAACCAGGTAAATTGGTTTACATTGGTTTGAGAGATGTTGATGATGGGGAAAAGAGAATCTTAAGAGAACATAACATTCCTGCTTTCAGTATGTATCATGTGGATAAATATGGAATTGGAAAGGTTGTGGAAATGGCTTTGGATAAAGTCAATCCAACAAGAGAACATCCAGTACATTTATCATATGATGTTGATGCCATTGATCCTTCATTTGTTCCAGCTACTGGAACTCGTGTTGAGGGTGGTTTGACATTGAGAGAGGGGTTGTTTATTGCTGAAGAAATCGCTCAATCTGGATTGTTAAGTAGTTTGGATATTGTGGAGACAAACCCACTTTTGGCTGAAACTGAAGAACATGTCTTAGATACAGTTAGTGCTGCTTGTGCTATTGGAAGGTGTGCTTTGGGTCAAACTCTTCTTTAGATAGTCCATGGTGAGGTTGGTTTCATAGAGGCATAAAATATATAGTGATAAATCTTAATATGAGAAAATGTCAAAATGCCATTAGTGATGTAAAATGTGTATAATTTAATATAGAATGTTAATGATTTGATATGAAAATGCCTATAATTTAATATGATAAAAATGCCTATAATTTGATAAAAATGCTTATAATTTAATATGATAAGAATGCTTTAATATGACATGTTTTAATATGATAAATCTTATAATGATTCTATAGGATAAAGATACCTTTAACATAACCCGGCTTTCATATCCGACGTGTTATCCTCTCCAATGCTGCCAAAATAGCAGTGAAAATCTCACACACTGAAGTGACTTCACCCGGAGAGCAATGTATTTTATTCCGAAAAGTTTAATTTTGCCATTTCCTTTATGAATTTGCTCTGAAGTATTTCCCTTTGAATTTGTGCTAAAGCATTTTCCCATGACTTTCCCTATGAATTTTCACTTCCCTATGAATTTGCACATCCTTATAAATTTGCACTTCTAAATTACACTCCTCTTCCATCATGAAAGATCTTAGGGAAGATCTCTTGGAGCTTATTCCATCAAGCTAAACCAATTCATCAAATTAATAAGGGTTTGCCCTTCCTTTCTTAATAAAATTTCTATTCTTACAATGATCACTTTAAAACCTACTCCGCCATCTTCATCTCCCAATCCTGTCAGCTCTTCATCATGACCTTGCGGCTGTGAATTTGCAGTCAAGTCAACCAGCCTGTGATTTTCTAAGGACCCCAGATTCATGCATGGTTACGTAACCCACCTCCTATACTTAGAGGAGTATAAAAGACAGAATGTTGCACCATTCTAGGTTGCTTTTATATATTTGCCTTCAATTATGTCTACGATTATTGCAAGTAAAGTTCCATCGAGTGTTACCCTGTCCAAGGTTGAAGAATTCTTTTCCTTCTGTGGTAAAATCAAGAGTGTTAAACAGATTGATCAAAAGGCTGATGGGAATTCGTTCCAAATTGAGTTTGCTTCTCCAAAGGCAATTGGAACAGCGGTTTTATTAGATGATGCTGAATTGAATGGAGTTCAAATCAAAGTGATTGTTGTAAATGGACAAAAAGGTGTAAGAGGTACAGGTGGTGTTTCTCCAACGGTTGGAACTTTCACTGGTAATTTCAAAGATGAACCTCCTGTTTATAGCAATGTCAATGCTCCTCCAACTACTCCAGTTTCATCAATAGGTGGATCAACAAATGGTAGCCCAGGTAAACACGAGTCAAACTACGACAACAAAATTCAATACAACACTCCAACTCACACTGGAGATGCTACATATGATGATATCACTCAAGAAGAAAAACCAAAGTATGCTATTATGGCTCAATTATTATCAAGAGGTTACATTCTTAGCGATACAGTCATTGAAAAGTCAGTGAAGGTTGATAAAGAAGGTGGTTATTCAAACCATATCTTGAATTTCCTTGATAAATTTGATAAAAAGTATATTGGATCTCAAGATGAAAATAGTTTTGCTAATAAAGTCAAAGTTCAATCCATTGGTTCTTGGAATAAATCTGGGTATGGTGATATTTTAAAACAATATGTTGACAAAGCTGCTTCAACTCCATATGGAGCAAAGGCTAAGGGGATTGTTGAGAACCTTTCTCGTGAAGCTCTTGGAATTCACCATGAAGCACTTAGATTGAGAGAATTACATAAACCAGATTTACCTCCAAGAGCTGAAGGTACCAATATTGAAGATACTCCTAGTGAATTACCAGCTGAACATACTTCGAGTGGATTACCTGCTGGTGCTTCGGGAGTTTCACTGCCACCCTTGTATACTGATCCAAAGAAGGATGTTTATCCTGTTGATAAGAAGGAATAATTTATATTTGATTCATCCTTTGTTCCTCCTGAAAAGGGCACTTTTTTGTTCCTCCTGAAACTACTTTGTTCTGAAAAAAGGCACTACTTCGTTCCTCCTGAAGAAGGGCACTTCTTTGGTGACATACAATGGTAATTTAAAAACAATTTTTTGGTATTGTTAATTCCCTTGGATTATCGGGCAAGATCCCGTTAACATTTTGTATCTTTGTTACACCATTTTTAGCTGTTTAATTTGACATTTTATTTCTTTGCGGTTCATTGTAGCGTTTCGTTTAATTTGATTTTTTATTGGGGTTATTGTAGGACATATTTGATAATTTATTGGTTATTGTAGGATTTTGTTAATTTTGATAATTTATATTGTAGGATGATAATTTATTTTATTGAGATTCAGTTGTAGCATTCTTGGTGGTTTATTTAATCCTTTGCAACAGGTTGTGGTTTACTTAAATCTTTACTTCTTATTTAGTTAATTTTTATGCAAAATTCTTTTCCTTTTTTCCTCAATTTTGCAGCCACTTTGAATCCACTTTGTAAATTTGCATCCACTTTTGCAACCACATAAAAATTTGCAGCCACTTGTGATTTGAATTCATTTTTAAACTTGCATCCACTTTTATTAGCAAGCACTTTAAACTTGAATCTTTTATTTGCAAGCACTTTAAATTTGAATCCACTTTACTTGAATCCACTTTTATTCCAACCACTTATAAACCATTTCAATGGATTCATACAAACCTTGGTGGCCATTTTGGCAAAGAGGGTATTCCTATTCCAAAATATTCAAATCAAATGGTAGCTATTACAACTTTTCAAAGACTCCAATTTATGACTATGGACCCAACTACCAACAAATTGATCAAATCAAAAAGTTCAATAATGAAATCATTTTCCATCTTGGGATCGTTGAGAGACTTTTTCATGATTGTGTTGATTCACTGGTGATTGGTCCACATGTTACAATTATTCATCATTTGACACTTCAATCATTCTTTAGTTCAAAGGTGTGTTATGACTTAATGCGACGTAAAGAATTATCACCACAAGAAACTGGAGATTTCATTAATGTTGACGGAATATTGAGAACATATATCGATTTCCTTAGAAGTCGCAGCCAAAAGGAAACATTTCAAATCTATGGTACTTATGTTCCTCATGAATTTGGTACTTATGAGCAATCTGCACAAATCAACAAGAGTATGAATGAATTGATTACCATGTTGAGACAATTTCTTGAAATGATTTTTCTAGAGCAATGGTATTGTAATTGGAATGTTTCCAATATGATGGTTTAATTGAGTATTGAGAAGTTAACAGATACAACTTGTTAATATTTTCTTTACAACTTGATATAGTTTATATTTTCAATAGTTATGTTACAACTTGATATAAGTTAATATTTTCTTTTACAACTTTAGTATTTCCTTTGTAGAGATTGAAATAGAGAGCACTGGGTGGACCTTCAATTGAGCCTACTGTGAGATTATGCGTGCGAACCTTTAAGAGCATAGGAGATTTAGACAAGGATGAATAAACGGTATAACAAAGATATACATTTAACCAGTATATTACAAGGATAAAGATATTCCATAAGTCATTTATTTATAGCTCTCTACCATCACTTTAACTATACTATCTTGTATAAAGTTAATTTATGCCTCATAATACAACATTCTAATCCTAACAAATCACCAACACTTACACTTTGTCAAAGAATAGCACTTACACTTCAATCTAACATTTAACACTAACACTTAATACTAACACTTAATGCTAACACTCACTAACACTTAATACTAACACTTAATACTAACACTTGATACACTTACACAGAATATAAAACAAACCCACCCTTACACATGATATGTCATTTCGTCTCGTGCCCTTAATGGTCCGATTCGGATTACCCACCATACGTCACTCGGACATTTGAACATGAACCTGAATAGTCACAGTAAGATTCGCCAAAAACACCGGGGAAACAAAACATTCAAACATGCATACACACGTGGAGTAAATAACCTCTACTTAACCCCCTTATTATATTACAAATTAAGCCATAACCTAAGTATTAAACTAATCATACTGTCTCGTGCTTGTCCGCGGATGCTCAAATTTGCTTTGGATCCTCGGCCAACCGGAATAACTTTTTAGAATCGGTGCCATTTCAAGCGATCCGTTCACCCCCACAAATACAACACACTATAAATACTGGGGAAGAACGTGAAAAATATAAAAAATCACACCTTAACTAAAACATGTCTACACAGAAGAAAGGATTTTCGCTTATTGATTTGATTGCTGGAGGTACTGCTGGATTATTCGAAGCATTATGTTGTCATCCATTAGATACCGTTAAGGTACGTATGCAATTATATAAGAAATCTGGTAAAAAACCTCCAGGATTCATCAATACTGGACTTAATATCATTCAAAAAGAATCATTTGCGGCTCTTTATAAAGGGTTGGGTGCTGTTGTAATTGGAATTGTCCCTAAAATGGGTATTAGATTTGCTTCATATGAGTTTTATAGAGGATTATTATATTCCCCAGATGGTAAGATCACCACAGGAAATACTTTCCTTGCAGGTGTGGGTGCAGGTATAACTGAAGCTGTACTTGTTGTTAATCCAATGGAAGTTGTTAAGATTAGATTACAAGCTCAACATCATTCCATGGCTGATCCATTGGATGTTCCAAAGTATAGAAATGCCCCTCATGCTGCTTATCTTGTTGTTAAAGAAGAAGGGTTCAAAACTTTATATAGAGGTGTATCATTAACCGCCGCAAGACAAGCTAGTAATCAAGGTGTGAACTTTACTGTTTATTCGAAGGTTAAAGAATATTTACAAAAGTATCAAGGAATTGAAGTTTTACCATCTTGGGAAACTTCCTTAATTGGTTTGCTTTCTGGTGCTTTAGGTCCTTTATCAAATGCTCCTTTGGATACAATTAAAACAAGATTACAAAAATCTTCCTTTGCTTCCAATGAATCAGGAATTGTCCGTATTGTTAAAATTGGAAGACAATTGATTAAAGAAGAAGGTACCGCTGCTTTATACAAGGGTATTACTCCAAGAATTATGAGAGTTGCTCCAGGTCAAGCTGTTACTTTTACTGTTTATGAATATATTAAGGAAGCTCTTAGTGGGGATAAGGTTCTTGCATGATTCATCTGTAATTTACTAGAATAGTTGATCCTAGAATAGTTGAATTATACTAGAATAGTTGAGGTTTATATAAACCATCCTCATTATTCAAGAAGGGATGAAAAGGAGATACTTAAGATCAAAAAATATATTCAGAAGAGAAGTTCCCAACTTCAATAAGTGATTGATACACTTTCACACATACACCAGAGATGAAAAGTCCATAGATGTCTTTATTTATTATTATACGAAAGTATTCATATTAAACCTAATTCCTTCATACTCTCATAAACCTAATCCCATACTATTAAACCTAATCCCATGTTCTCAAACCTAATCCTGCTTCAAATCAAAGCTCCACTGAGGACAACTTTTCACATGGGCAAACGGATGCGAAAAAGTACCCCAGATTCTAAACACGGTTTGTGTCAGGTTTACCCTGGAGTCACCCTGGCTGGAACTCCCGGAGCTAACCACACCTTCTTATTGGTCCATTAGGGTTTGTGGTTTTCATGATTATTTCATAACGGTTAAATTCGGAAATGGTGCCAAAATCCGGACCCCACTGATCTTAACGACCCGGCTGGGTTTAACATCCTAGGAAAGTCCGGGATTGTACAGCATGATATATCCGTAACTGTAAAGAAATTGTATATAAATGAAGATCCTATTAAGAAATTGTATATAAATGAAGATTCTATTAAGAAATTGTATATAAATGAAAGAAGTACTATTAAGAAATTGTATATAAATGAAAGAAGTACTATTAAGAAATGGTAAATAAATGAAAGATGTACTATTAAGAAATTGTAGTTGAATGAATTTAGATGTAAACGAGAGCTAAAAGACATTCAAGATCAAATGAAAGGTTAAGTAAGGCGGGTCCTTCATATTTTAGATCACCATATACAATTAACCAGGATAAATTTCTAGACTCCCCCCCTTTATAAAGATTTTCTCGAAACAACGCGGCAGAATGCAATTTTGCAGCCATTTGAGCAAATTGTCAAACTAGCTTAAACAATACAAAAGAACTAAATGATAGTTATGACATTTTTTAACTTTAGTTATCACATTTGATGTTAGTTTTAATTAGTAGACCAATGTAAATAGAATATATACGAATATTTGAACTCATGGACTTGACCCTTGAAACTGAATTTCATTCTCACTGAAGTCTAAATTTCATTCTCACTGACGTTGCAGTCTAAATTTCATTCTCACTCAACCTCCCTCTCAACCTTTCTTATGAACCAAGAAAACATGATTCTGAACAGCATCCCCTCTAGCAAACATCTTACTACAATAATCACAACTGAACGGCTTCTCGCCAGTATGGATTCTCATATGAGTGGTCAATCGATATTTCTGAGTAAAACTAGCCAGACATTCTTCACAAACAAATGGTCTCTCACCAGTATGAGTTCTCATATGCCTTGTCAAATCGGATTGTTTAGCAAACAGTTTTGGACACAGTTCACAGGCATGGATTTTATCTCTTTCAATACGCTTATAAGGCTTTTTGGAAGGATCCGCATCATGGATCTCCAATTTATGCTCAAGAAGTAGTTCATAAGTTGGGAATGTTTTAGAGCAATCTTGTTTCGAACAATGAAATACCCTCAAAGCACTCAAATCCTGGTCTAGCAGCAGTTGTAGATTGTTATGAATGGTTGTTTGATGATACGTTAAACTTTGGTATTGACTGAATTTCTTTCCACACAGTGGGCATTCGTACCTTTTAGGATTAACGTTATGGGACTTTCGATGATTCTTATAATCAATGGAATTTGAAAACAGTGCCTTACATATTTCACAGGATTGTACGTCAGCAATTGCACTTGCCGCCATTTGGATGTTTTGCATTGCCGTTACTTCCAAAGCAGGGTCAACATGTTCTTCAATGGGAACTTTGGTGTTCTTGGATGGCTTGATGTGATGAGTATCTTGTGAAGATACAGCTGCAACAGCAATGTCTGTAGAATCCTGGAGGTTATACGAAATGTTGGGATTATATACACCATGGAGATTGGAAAGGGTGTCCTGAGTGGTTGATTGAGGGTTTGTCTCATCAGATACCGGCGGTTGAGTATTATGGTTTGTCTGGGGATGGTTTGTCTGAGTATGGTTCGTATTATGGTTTGTCTGAGTACGGCTCGCATTATGGTTTGGCTGAGTATTCAGATTAGTTGGCTCTTTTATATCATTTTCAATATCATCTACAAGCCTTCTGTTAAATTCATTGTGAGTATATAATTCATGATGATCTCGTAGATCTTGGTCAATCTTAAGCATTGTATAAGTTGTTAAAGATTGAAGGTTTTTGCTGCGATTCATGTTTTTGCTGCGACATCGGGGAAGAAGGGAATGATAGACTGGTATAGTATTGATCGATTCAAGGGAGATAAGGAAGATTCGGAAGATTTAAAATATAAGTATAGTATGAGTGATGTTTAAGAAAGGTGTAGAAAATTTGAATAGATTTCATCTGAAGGATTCAAACATACACTATAAAGAGTTAGCTAGGACTATTCCATGACTCAACCGTTGATCAGTATCACAATTAGTTATTCATTTTAATTAGAATTTCCTTTAATTAGAATTCCCTTTTATATGGGTACTTTAATGTGGGAGTTCTCAGAATAGTGGGAGTGCAGGAATATCTCCATGTTTCAGACTTCAATACACCAAGAAGGAGCAATGTGCCATAGTCAAGAATTAAAGAAACAATTTCAAATCACAGGAGCAATTTCAAATCAGAGGAATAATTCCAAATCACAGGAGCAATGTCAGAGTGGGTAACTTTAATGAATAAAATATAAATAACCCTACACATTTATACAATTCTATAAATTTATTTTACCCTCTAAAATACTCTATGAATTTAAATACAATCAGAACAACTGCTTAATATCTCAGAGCACACTAGCAAATTACCACCTTAAGACTTCCGAGGCAAGTCAAATAAACTTTTGCAGCCTACCCCAGCTTATTTCGCGTTTGCCTGCGGAATAATCCCACCAAATATGAGACTCTTCTTCAACAGGCTCTTACCTAGGGTTACCCCCGTTAGGTACCTTAGTAAATCTAAGATAATCCAATTTCCACGAAAGACACGGATTGGTAGAGAACTTACTTCCGATGAATTGAAACAATTGAAAGTCCAATTCAAACCTTCCGAAAATACCGAACAGTTTGCCAGCCACCCAGCACAAACGATATTCGATGCTCCCCCTAATGAAAATGGACTTATCAACTCCCAGGATGGGATTTATGACATTCTAAAAGAACCCACATTGGTTATAGAAAGACAAATGGAACTTATGAATGTAGTATTGGGATTCGAACAAGCCAATAAATATAAGATCCTGAATGCTTTGGGTGAACAAATTGGGTATATGGAAGAAAAAGATATGGGGATCTTGAAGGTGATTACAAGACAATTTTTCAAATTACATCGGCCATTTGATATAGATGTATTTAATATGTATGGTGAATTGCTACTCACTATCAAAAGACCTTTTTCATTTATCAATTCTCATATTAGTTGCTATTTGCCAGGTTATGATGAGAAATCCCAACTAATGTTTGAAAACTTGGGTGAATCGGCTCAAAGTTGGCACTTGTGGAGAAGACGTTATAACCTATTCAAACTCGAAGATGAAGATTCAAAGGATTATTCCCAATATGGCTCAATCGATGCTCCCTTCTTATCTTTTGATTTCCCCGTAAGAAATGAAGATGGTGATGTGATTGCAAGTGTTGATAGAAACTGGGTAGGTATTGGAAGAGAAATGTTCACCGATACTGGGGTTTATATCATTAGAATGGACCCTTCTAGTTTTGAAGGTATGGGTGCTTTGTATCCTCATGTTGCCGGACCATTGACGTTGGATCAAAGAGCCATTCTATTGGGAACAGCTGTAAGTATTGATTTTGATTACTTTTCTAGGCATAGTAGGGGTCCCGGTGGTGGCCTTTTCAGTTTTGGTAGCTATGAATAGTACAGAGGTGTACTTACCAGAGGTAACTGTATTGTATTATTATTTCAAAGGAGAGATGCTTCTAGAATCGTGACTGAAATGGTTACCTTTCATTTAGTCCAGAATTAGCATTCATTTGCCTATGTTATTGTTATTATATCCGCTAAAGAATGCCCAAGGTTTATAAAATTTCTAAAACAAGAAGAAGGCTCATCTATCATGGCAAATATCTGAACCGTACCAAACTTACTGTAATTCCAAATGAAGATTCATAGTAACTGAAGTCAGATCAAGAAATCTTGGAAGAAGAGTAAGGTAGCATTGGCTGGAAATGGTAGCTTCAGCTACCAAGTAGCGGTTGATAATACGCAATTTTCATAGCCAGTTACAGTTGACAATACGCAATTTTCATCCTCACGGTTGATAATATACATATTCGTACTCAGTTACGGTAACGTAATACTCGAGGTACTGCCTCAAGAGTTGTTTACAAATACACCGTGTAGCGTTTAAGGCTCCTTTCATTGAGCAGTATTGACTGCAAAGAAAAATATTGAATGTAAATTTGTAAGATGAATTCATCAAACCTAAAACAAGTTGTCAGTTCGATGAATGAGACATGTTAGTGAAGGAGTGAAGCAATGATGCAAGATTTATTTATTGCAAATAGGTATAGAAGATGTAGAGGGGAATGATATGTTTCAAGATGCTATATTATTGAGCATACGATGTGACTGTATAAAAGAGTATTCGGAAGTAGTACTTATAATTATAAATGAATAATTGGTTAGACAAACGCCGTCGCTTCCGAAACGTCATATATGCCCTACACCCTCAAACCAATCTTTCTTCATTTTAATTCGTAGATTCTCCTAAATATTAGAAGTATTTTCTAGATTCTCCTAAATATCAGAATTATTCAATATCTCTATCAACTCGGGATGGAGTTCAGAAATATCTCCTCTGAAGACTCATGGAGTTGTGTTTCGATGACTTTTTTATTTCTTATGGGGTACAATTTGCAACCATTTATGAAATTGTGCATAACCACCTGCGGTTCACCCCACCATTTATCTCCGAAGTTATGAGCATTTAAGATTGATTTTCAGCCATTGATGATTTGTACTGTGATAAACCAGAATTGTTTGTTTTACTAAGGTAGTGGATATCTTATTGAATTTGGAATTCTCAATATCTTGAATCTCAATCTGCTACCTTCAAATTAAGCCTCCAAGTTATTTACTTATGCACACCATAATTTATTGAGATATCTGCTACTTTTATCTTTGAGCTCTCACCTGGGCCACCTGCCCCTTCACCTTTGCTTGTTGAATCAAAATCTTCCATTCCTCATCACTCTTCTCCTTACTAATATTCTTCAACAAATCAACAATAAGACCTGTATAATCATGTCTTCTATATTCATTTTCAGTATGCCAATTTTCTCTCTTGAGTATTTCAGTAGTTACTTTTTCTTCATCCCCAAGTTTTGAATAATAATTTAACTTATTATTGGTGACACCCAAGAGGGAGAATCTCAACTCTGAAGCATCATACTTTAATACTCTACTTTGAATTACGGAGGGAAACTTCAAGTAGAATTCATCAGGAGTACATTCGATATGTTTTATTGGATATGTCTTCAACCCATCCAATTCATAAATATAACCATCTCTTTGAATATACCCCACAAAATGATACACTCCATCATCTTTTGAATTCGGTTGTTTCGCATCTTTATCTTCATCGATCAGTAAACTCAGAGGAGCAGAGAATGAATTATGGATGCGTCTAATTAGATCACTATTGGAAACCGTTTCTCCAGCCATTACACTATCAAACCCTTCTACAAAAGATTTGAAGTTACCTAATTCAGATCCAATATTAATCAGATCAGTTTTGTTAAGTAGAATATTGATCACAGCTTGAGTGGCGCAAGCATTTTGAATGGTTTGATTGGCAAAGAATATTCCACGGTCTTGATAATTAGAATCATATGTCCCATCCAATGGCTTGGAGGCGCTTGCACGGTCCACGTCTCCATATTTGAAAAGAAAGATAACACCATGGAGTGGGTCTAAAGCTTGGAGGGAATCTGTATCAATTGAGTAAAGATCATTGATTTCAACATCTTCAACTCCAAGTTGTTCTACTAGTTCGGTAAAGACGCTCTGTTTGTTAGTACTGGGGTTGGGAGACAGCGAGTGAGGTGGCAGTGGAGAGGCGGTGGCAGTGGAGAGGCAGTGACAGCGGAGTGGCAGTGACAGCGGAGTGGCAGTGACAGTGGAGTGAGGCAGTAATGTGAGTTGGACAAGACATTGAAGTAAGACAGTTGACAGACAGTGAAGCTGACAGAAAGTTTGAGTGAAACATCTGGGCGCCGGGACATCTCGACACCTGGATACCTGGACACCTCACCTCGACACCTCACCTCACCTCACCTCACCTCGACACCTCACCTAGTCACCTCACCTCAACACCTAGCCTCTACCGATCGAACAAGAAGCCACCTTTCAGCAAGTCGGCTAAACACACCGCATGGTCAAGACTTAGCAAAGTGCATACTCGATGTGCAAAAGTGATACAAACATCATATTTGTAAGTCTTACCTCATCTTCTTAGAACCTTCCAATCCATTACTATTTGTAAGCCATGAACTTCATCATCATAGGAACATCAATTGCCATTGTAACTCATAAACTTCATTAGCCGTTGAGTAATCGCTCATCCGACGTAAGGCTTTCATAAAATTGTAAGGCACTCGAAAGTTTGGTGAGATCTTCGATTCAATCAATCAATTCAACAATCACCCCTCACCTTACTTCAACTTACTTTACCCTCACCTTACTCACCTCCTTACTCACCTCACCTTACTTAAACTTCCCCTCCTATACTTACAGCATCTGAATCAATGGTATTCCACCCACTGTCTGACATAATGTTGATTTCTAATCTCACACCGTGCATATAAAAAAGGTAGTGCTTACCGGAGATAATCGGGAATTCCACAATGCTTCAGTTTAGCATAAAAAGACGGGGAATTCTCCACTTCAAACTCCATCACAATGGCTTCTCTTCCACCTAGCGATTGTTGTGCTGTACTTACCAAAGAACCTGAAACTGCTACTGGATCCCTTGTGACAATTGGGGGTCTTGAAACGTATGTTGCTGGTGAAAAATATGGTAATGCTAAGGCTATTGTAATCTTGACTGATATTTTTGGACATGTTTTACCTAATGTTCAAATCATTGCTGATAAATTGAGTCAACTTGCTGAAATTAAAGTTGTTGTTCCAGATATTTTATTTGGAGATTATCCAAATCTTGCAAATCCTGACTTCGAATGGCCACCTTGGCTTTCTAAGCATAGTCCAGAGATCACGGGAGCAATTGTTGATGGGTTCTTAAAAACTATTAAAGCTGATGGATATGGTGATTTATATGGAATTGGTTATTGTTTCGGTGCTAAATATGCCATCAAACAAATTGCTAAAGATGGTTACTTTGTTTCAGCTGCTGTTGCTCATCCAACTTTCGTGACTGTTGAAGATATTGAAAATATCGCCAGACCAATTTTGATTTCAACTGGTGATACCGATGAAAGATTCATTCCTGAATTAAGAAATAAAACCATTGAAATTTTGACTGCAAAGGAGAATCTTAGATTCCAAGTTGATATCTTCCAAGGTGCTCCTCATGGTTTCGCTGTAAAGGGTGATTATACTATTCCTAAAATTAAATATGCTAAGGATAAAGCTCTTATTGATCAAGTTTATTGGTTCCAAAGTTTCTTTGGTATTTCTGGAAGTAAGATTTAAGAGGAAGTTTAGAGATTATTTAGTAAATTGATGTTATGTGAAAGTCTATAATGTGTGGGTGAGTTGTAATATGAAGTGATGGTTGAGTTATGACGTGTTATGCCACCATAGCTTTCTCTACCCATTTGCATCACTACAGGGATCGATTGTTTTCAGATTATTGAACCACCACTTTGGCAATTCCATGCTCTACATCCTGCTCCCAATTTACCCAACACTTATTACACATCGTGGCTCTCTTTTGGCGCTTCTGCTTTGCGGTTCCGCTCGGACTTTTTCACTAAATTCCGGTTTTTGGGAGGATATAGAAGAAAGTAATATGTATCACAGAATTGGGGTAGTATTATTAGTGACGTTTAACATGATATGTTAAACACTTTTACTTGAGTTACTGGATAATTAAGCACTTTAAACACTTAACGGCTAACTTGAATTTCCAAATTCTTAGTAGTACTTTGTTATCTCAATTTTAAAGTCATAGTATGTTATCTCAATTTTAAAGAACTGTCAATTCAATACGCTCTTCATTCGTAATCTTATCTTGTATGCCTTAATTGTTATCGTACCTCACTTAGTCTCATATAAGTGAAAAAGGCACTTCTACATTGAACGATAAACAGTACATACACGTCTTACACGATAGCCCCGACTTACCCTATAACCTCGAATTACACTATGACCCCGACTTATACGATACCCCGTTAAACATGTTCTTACACACGTCTAAGTAACACTCAACCTGTCCACTTCGCAAAGTCGTCCCTCACCCAAAAATAACCACCAATTCAACCACCACGTATACAACATGAGCTCTGAATCATATGAAGAATTGAGTCGTCTATTCCATTATGGAGCATCTCCATTGGAAACCACCTTCTTAAGTAAAGGGTCTGGACTTCTTACGGGAGGATTAATAATTATTGGTGAGTATTTAAGATTTTTCGATGTTTGATATCATACTAACAGTCAGCCTTTATATCACTTTCAGCGGCATTTATTAATAGGAAAACTCTGTCACCTATTGCATATGCATTCTATGCATTGATTGCATCTCTTTCAATAGGGTTTGGTTCCATTCAAACTGCCAATTATGTTGGTGTTTATATTTAGTGGGTACAAGTAGATGTTTAATATAACTTAAGATTAATTTTATTGTAGGTTGTAGGTGAAACAGGGTAGGGCTATAGACTAGCTCTTTTATATCCTCTTATGAGGCTATGTACCATTCCTTTGTATGGTCATTTACTATTGAAGTTCACAGAGGTATTGGCACCGAATTACCAAGATATACAAGGATCAATGTTTATACTTCAGATCAATGTTTATACTTCAGACCAATGTGTATACTTCAGATCAATAACTTTCATAAGTCCATCAATGGTATTTTGTAATTTGTCACCAGGTAATTTTTCATTAGGCACATTTCTCAAGTCCAATCAACATGCTTTTCTCCTACATCTTCACACTAATCGCCGCCGTAGGTGTTTTAGGACAGGGTGATCTTTATGGTGCTGACCAAAACATCTATGAATTATCGCCATCAAATTTCGATAGGGTAGTTTTACGTTCGAACTATACTACCATCGTCAAGTTCTATGCTCCATGGTGTGGACACTGTGTTAAACTACAACCCATATATCAGAAATTGGGTAAATACATCCATAAAGATAGTCAACTTGCTATTAATGTGGCCGCTGTTAATTGTGATAAGGAATCAAATAAACCTTTATGTTCAAGGTATAAGATTCAAGGCTTCCCTACTGTAATGGTCTTTAGACCTCCAAAGTATGAAGGTAAACCAACCAACGCAAAGAAAAATCATGCTGTAGAAGTTTACAATGGAGAAAGAACTTTGGGACCAATTGTCAACTTCTTGACTTCAAGATTGAAGAATTACGTGAAGAAATTCCCTGGGGTATCTGAAGGTTTCAACGTTTGGTTCAATGAATTTGAATCAGATGAAAAGTTTGTTGTGGTTTCTTCAAGTCAACAAATCAGTCCTTTATTGAAATCTCTTGCAATTGACTTCTTAGGTAAAGTTAAATTCGGTATGATTTCAACAAAGGATCTCCTAACTACTATAAAGGTTAGAGGTGAAGAGTTGGAATTACCAGATATTAAGGAATTACCAGCTTTGTTATATTATGATGAATCCAAGTCCAAGTTCGTAAAGTATAATAAGACAAAGTTAAATAATAAGAAGAAAATTAGTAAGTGGGTTGCCGAAGTCAGTGGGAAAGATCCAAGAGAAGGTCCTTTATCGGCAAAGGATAAGAAATATAATTCATTTTATAGGATGGGGGTGAAGCCTATGAAGAAGTTTGAGCATGATGAGTTGTAAGAATAAGTGTTTACAATAAAGGAGTGTATCACGGAGTGTATCACGGAGTGTACCACGAAGTGTGCTTCAATTTTGCGACAACATCCCGTTGAGAGATCAGTTGGTATGCATTTTCCAATTCATACCAAATTGATGAGACAAACAAATTTGTTCTTTATATTTATAGAATCATATGGGCATTATATAAAGCACAAGTAGTGTTTGGTCTCTTTAGTTATTTTAAAAATAAGTACAAATTTCATTCACACACATGCCCGCTCGAATCAAGGTAAACCTAAGTATTATATTTAGTCTATAAAGAATGGTAAGTTTGGGTTGTGTAGTCCACTGAATACAACAGCAATTCAGTTCGTGATAATCTTCTATGTAAAGTAACTCTCCTGGTTCAGAACTCAAAGTATATTTTAGCCACATTGCCTTTGGCAAAACTGGTAGAACTGGCCCTACGGGCTTTAAGTTCCATGTATAAGAGAAGGCCCTCCGGGCTTTATTGGCCTTCGGCCAGAGAAAGGCTTCGGATATTAACGGCCGTTGGCAAGTCTGAGAGAACCCTACCGGCCCTAAAGCCCTTGGTGAGAGAGAAGTGGCCCTTCGGGCCTTAAAGCCCTTGTATATGAGAAGCTTAATGCCTTTGGCCCGAGAAGGCCTTCGGGCTTTAATGGCACAGTTCACTGCCAACTAACCCGCCACTCACTGCACCCTCATACCTTTCCAATCCCCTCCATCAAAGCCAAAATATCATCCAATTCATTCTTCTCTTGCTTCTCCACCACCTCAACCGGTTCCGCTTCCACTTCCTTTTGAATCCAATTAGTAACCTGATCAACTGCAACTCTTGAGTTTGGAACAAAATGCCCACCTGGATGTTTCAAGATGGTGGATCTATCTTTTGAAAGTTCGTACAATTCCATACACCTTTCTTCTTCACAAACAGTATCCAATTCTCCAATCACATGTAAATACTTGACATCATTTTCCTCTTGATGAGTGTACAATCCATTGTACTTAGCATTCTTGGCTTTTTTACGAGTATCCAATCTAAAGCCTGAATAAATAATTGCAAATTTCAATGGCTGTACATTGAAAAGTTCCTGGAATCTTGGAGCTATTAACCCAGCGAGAGCACCACCTTGAGAGAATCCAATTATACCTAGGATTGGGAGATCATCGTCATTCAGACCATCTTCCTTTGAAGGTTTTTCTTTTTCCTCATTAGAACCTTTCTCCTCATTAGATCCTTTCTTTGATAAGTCATCATCATCATCTATAATATCACCATTTTCAATATACCTTTTCACGGTATCAATAGCTAAATCTATATTAATTCCATCATTGGAATTATTTTCCTTCATCCACCACGTTCTATAAGTTCTTTCGTCTCCATCTTCAGATTTCACAGTACTAAATTGTGAAGCATAGTTTGGAGGCAAATCGATTGGAGTTAAGGTCACAGGGGCATTCAAATACACAGGTTTGTATTGTAACTTGATCAACTTTTTGCGTAATGCGGACGACTTTGCATAGAAAATGGAGGCTGATTGTGTGTAACCATGAATGAAAAGGATCTTCCCTTTATAAGCTTGTGGCATTGTTGGCTGTATAATTTCAATTTTCGCTATCAAAGAATGAGCTGTCCTACTTTGATCTGATCAAGTTAAAATATGGATTTCTTCAAAGGTACTACAACTATATTTAATAAATAATATAATCTATAGTGGATATCTAAGTTTATAAATCTCTAATGTCCAATTGAATGGTTGGGTTCCATGCTCAACAATACTGTATAGAAAATGCTGCAAAAAATGGTGTGGTACGCACTATAATGACTCATGGGTGTGGATAACCATGTATGCTATCAACGTTAACCAAATCATCATTCACCAGAATACCCATCTATACATTCGACCCACCTATACATTCGACCCATCTATACATTCCCACCTATACATTCCCACCTATACATTCATCCCATCTATACATTCAATTCCGCAACAAAAACGTCCTGTCTATGTTGTCTAATCTATCTTCAACAATTCTTCCAACTCCAAAATCCCTCTAATAATCTTCACTTTACCATCACTATTATCCCCATCACCATAATACTCGGAGAAATCACTTTTGAGATGGATTTTTTTGAAATCTTCATCCAATTCAACCACATGAATCACCGTTCCAAATCCTAATTTAAACGCCGCCTTACAGTTGATTTCACTATCATCAATAAAAGTTTGTCTTGCCATTGAACTTTTATCATCCACGTCGATATTGGTCAAGTTTAAAAATCCATGGAAATATTCGGGCATAGGTTTACAAATGATGGGGTATTTGGCATAATCACAGAATGTCAACCCATCGAATAAATCACCAAGTCCTAAAAACGATATACATCTCATAGCATGGTTCTTATAAGCATTTGTTACTAACCAAAAATAATCATATTTTGGTCTTAAACGAATCAATTGTTCTCTTAACTTTTGATTATAATGAATTACAGACTTTAAATCTAAAGCATCATCCACTTTAGAATTATATTCTAATGCATCCACATTATGTTTGCGTACAAGTCCTTCAACTGCTAACCCATATACCAAGTAATATTGTTGATGTAACTTATGAGCTTCTTCATCATTCAACAGTAACAGGTCCTTGAAATAATTATGGATCTTCACTTGCATTAATTCATGAATACCCGTTCCTCTACTATATAAACAGTTATCAATATCAAAGAAGAAAATACGTTTGTTTTGGATTGAAGAAGGAATAGGTCCAAACCCAAATGGTAGTTCCACCTTGTTTCCAGGAAGAAACTCGGCTTCACTAATCTCAGGGTTGGTATATTCGAGGCTCTGTTCTTTGAATGTCATAGTAGCTTGTAAAATATTTGTAATTTAAGTGTGTAATTATTTGTAATTTAAGTGTATTTTAATATAAAAAAAATCTATTTCAACCACTTAGATCTGGATGTACTTCGGTATATGGAAGAATACCGTAAAACGTGTGACTCGTGGTTATTTACTTTAAATTGAGAGATTTTGTTTGTGCCGGGGGAACGTCTCAATCGGGGCTCTTGAGACTCGCTGAAACCGCAACATTGATTCACATGGGCCGGGGATTGACAACGGATTATGTGCCATCCTGTCAGCGGATTATGCTGTCAGCGGATTATCCCACCTGTCATCCCACCCTGTCAGCGGGTTATGCATACTGGTAGTATTTGTTTATATTAGAGTGTATCTACCTATGACGTAATGTGAACTGAATCCTTAACTGCAACCATTCAAGTGGGGATGTATACTCAATGGAAGTGACTCTGTTCCCTTTAATATGATGATCTCTTTAATATAAGTGATGATCTCTTTAATATTGGGAAATGATGATCTCTTTAATATTGAGAAATGATGATCCCATTGATATAGAAGATCCCTTATAAATGATGATCCCTTAGATATGGAAAGTGAGTACTGAATCTCCACTTTAAGTGTGTTGCGTACTTTAGGTGTTTATTCATGCGTATCATTTCTGATTCAATCGCTACCAATCACCTTGTACTCCTTCGTACCTCCTTACCAATTTTAACCACCACATTAACCCTCTGGCGTTGGTGTATTCCGCTGACTCTCTCCATAAAAAATATCCTCCCTAATGAGACTCATCTCAAACAGAAACTTATTACAAAGATTTGTCATCGTATGAAAGCTATTGGTAGCATACTTCACCACATCATCTTTATTAAAAAATGCACTATTAGCCTTACCCATTAACCCCACCTCGACATTGTGCTGTACTTGAGTTTTCAAATCAAGCAAGAGTGTAACTAATTTCTTTAAGCGGTTTTTTGATTGCTTTGAGGAATGGATTGTCAAGGTTGATGTGTGAGTTAACGTGTTATGCAAGGTAGTTGTGTCCATTGGGGTATCCATTTCAGTATCCAAAACCATTGATGTATTTCTTTGAATCTCCATAGCATTACTCAGAATGAGGATATACGGTAAGAGATAAATTCTAAAGCAGTCTTTGTAAAATTGATTTGTTGAGATGATTTGCAATCCAATTTCATCAAGGTTCTCATTTTCGTACCCATGAACTTTAAAATCTTCATCCTCATTCTTATGACCATTCTTATGACCTTCCAGTTCGTTATGATCTGCAAAAATTTCCTCGTTCTTATGACCAATTTCCTCTTTCTTATGACCATTGCTATGACCAATTTCCTCTTCCTTTTGATAATCTACTCCCAAATCATTTTCCTTGACTGATTTGATGATGTGAGTGATGATTTTACTATACTCTGTACTATCTACACCCATAAATGAAGCATTGAGTTCCCCAACCTTACCAGGTACAGTTACATTTAATAAGCGTAGAACATTAAATACCAATTCATATTCAAACTTGCGTATTTCTGTAGGATGATACTTTATGACTGTACTAATATTTGCTAAAGCATCCTTCAATTCCTCAATATTAAGCTGTGGAAATACACTTCGTATAAACTCAACCAAATCTTTCGAGTTGTTCTGATTGACATTGTAATCATTCAATATGTTGATGAAATATTCCACACAATTTTGTTTGGTAAATCGTAGGTAGAAATTCAAAATTACTTTAGCTCGTAGTAAGTTCAACTTGTTATAGTTTGCAATTTGTACTATTTTTAAAGGGAGTTTATTAATATTCACTTCTTCACAAATCATATTAAAATAATATGACACTTGGTGGGATTGTTGCAGCACCTTAGACATCTGTGACAATTCAACTTTTGCAATGAAATTATTCACTTGTTCTAATTCTCTATGAGACAGTAAACCCATAATCGAATTCAAAAATCCATTTGGATCGTCCAAAACCTCCTCCAACAATCCATTCCACTGTTTTTCATTGCTCAAGCTGTATAATCCCCTCTTATTCTTAAAAAATTGCCCTGATAATGGTACTTGATAAACATCTTTAAGGAAGAAGAAATGCCTTGGTACGGAAAATATTGAATCATCATTGTCATAAATCCAAGCTTGAACCAAAGAATCTATATAAATTTTATCAGACTCTAGGGAATATATTTTCTTCAGTCCATTATCATTCAATTCTCGTAATATTTGTTGTTTCTTGAACGCTGCTTTGGATTGCTTATTTTTCAAGGCCATTTCATCAGCTCTAATACTTTGCTTCAAGATCTTACCTCTTTCATTAAGTTTAAAGTTTCTCTCAGCTTCAGTATGGAAAATTGCAGGTAGATCGATTTGAAAGTTATCAATCTTAATTGGTTCTGGTGTTTTTGTTCGATTTGATCGACGGAGTGGTTGAATCATAGCTTGCCGTCGTGTTGGCATATACCATATATCTTCCTCATCAGAACTGGTTGAAGGTTCACTAAAGATGGAACCGCTTGATATATCAATTCTTGATATATTGTGACTTGACAGGGATTTTTGAGATGATCCTATTTCTTCCGAAGGTAAGTTGTCCTCTGAGTTGTCTTCTGAAGCTATGTTTTCTTCCGAAGCTATGTCGTCCTCTGAAGCTATCTTGTCTTCTGAAACCATGTTGTCTTCTGAAACCATGTTATCTTCTGAAACCATGTTGTCTTCTGAAACCATATTGCCTTCTGAAATCATGTTGTCTTCTTCTTCTTCTCTATTATCTTTCTCATATTCTATTTGCTCTTCATCTTCATTGGATTGTACAATTGATTCATCCTGTTTCCTTCTCTCTATATCTTCCACATCACCCATAGATATTGAGAACTATCGCAATTGCAACGAAAATGTAACACAGCGAACGATCTAATTACCACATAAAATTTTCACAACAAAGGTTCTTCGAATTTCATAAGGTGATGAGAATATGTGATTGGATACTATTAATTAAGATAATAAACCTTCACCAGAAGTGACTAGAAAAAAATCACACTCCACTTCACAGATCAGAGCAGCTCCATGTGAAGTAATTATATTAAAAGTGTAAGTAGAGATTACATAAAGTACAAGTGGAGTTTACATAAAGTATAGTAATTCAAGATTAATATGAATTGTACAGAATCAATGGTGATAACCTTCCCTATGTTATTGAAAACTTGAAAGTAACTAGAAAAAAAGTGAACTTTGTCTTTCAGTGTTTCAAAGCTAACCACATTGCTTAAGGTTTATGGGTTTCACTTAGATAACATTTGTGCTTAAGGATGTTGACTCGAACCAATCAAGTATAATTAATTATTGCGTTCTTTAACACAGTATTATACAGTATACATACTGGAACTGTCAAGACTACATGAAATAACAAACAGTAAAAGCCCCTTGACATCCCTTCGCAGGCATGAATTAGAATTCTAAATCATACTATGTTAACTAAAAAAACACACATTTTATAACAATTATCCGAATCATATAACTTTATCATCATGCTAGATTATGCATTCAGTTGGTCGCATTTTTTGCAGCCAAAAATATAACGAACCTCAACATAGCATGAGGATATTATTCTTCTGCAATTACCAGGTTATTTAATATCAGGTTCTCTTTAATGTTCAAATCAAATTGATTTGTTAACTTTACTACCTTTGTTAACATTTTTAAATTTTCCATCACTTTGCCAAACTGCCCATTCATGCTTTGAATTCAATGATTGGCCTTGAATTGAATCATTCCGCTCGAAATCTTTAGCTCATTAATGAGGAGCTATTCAAATGTCTAGAATAAAACTGCTCAGATAATACTGTTTAAACTCTTGATGAGGAAGAAGAGAAAACGGGAGGACTACCCTCCCTCAATAGCTAAGAGGACTACCCTTTCTACACCTCGCTCAGTAGATAACCAACATCTTCTTACTACTGTTGACTCTGATAACCCTTTTTCCCCAGATCCCATTGACTCCGTCAACCATCGCCCCCACCCATTGCACCTGCATATACAACCACTCCACCCAACGGCACCAACCGCTTTTTTTGAATAAATTCTTCACCCTTGATTCAGCAAGATGTCCTACGAGAAATTACCATTGGAACCTTTGTTCAATAAGATTGATGAATTAAAAGAAAAATTCATTTCCAGATTGGAAGCAGCAATTGCTATCAAATCTGTTTCTGGAGATGAAAGTTTGAGACCTGAAGTCTTCAAAATGAGTGAGTTCTTAAAGGCACAATTGGAGAGCTTGGAATTCCATGATATTCAAATCAGAGACTTGGGGATCCAACCTCCTCCAGTTATTGATACCAATTTACAATTACCTCCTGTTGTTTTAGGTAGATATGGTAATGACCCAGCTAAAAAGACAGTACTTGTCTATGGACATTATGATGTACAACCTGCACAATTAGATGATGGTTGGGCAACTGAACCTTTCACTATGTACCGTGATACTGTCAAGAACATTTTGTACGGTAGAGGATCTACTGATGATAAAGGACCTGTTTTAGGGTGGTTAAATGTAATTGAAGCTCATAGAGAATTGGGTTGGGAATTCCCAGTCAATTTGGTTGTTGTATTCGAAGGTATGGAAGAATCCGGCTCAATTGGTTTGGATAAACTTATTGCAGATGAAGCCAAAGGGTACTTTGCCGGTGTTGACCAAGTTACCATTTCTGATAATTATTGGTTAGGAACTACCAAACCAGTGTTGACCTATGGTTTACGTGGATGTAACTATTATCAAGTAACCATAGAAGGTGCAGCTGCTGATTTACATTCCGGTGTATTTGGTGGTACTATTCATGAGCCAATGACCGATTTGATCAGTGTGTTATCAACTTTGGTTAAACCAAGTGGTGAAATCTTAATCGATGGTATCGCTCAAATGGTTGCTCCAGTAACTGATGAAGAAAACAAAATTTATGATGCAATTGATTTCTCGGTTGAGGAATTAGATGCTGCAACTGGTAATGTTGGAAAATCAATTGCTGCTTTTGATAATAAACAAGATATCTTGAAGCATAGATGGAGATTCCCTTCTTTGTCGATCCATGGGATTGAAGGAGCTTTCTATGGGCCAGGTGCTAAAACCGTAATCCCAGCTAAGGTGATTGGGAAATTCTCAGTTAGAACTGTACCAAACATCTTAAGTTCCAAATTAGACGAATTGGTCATTGATCATGTCAATGCCAAATTTGCTGAATTGAATTCCAAAAATACCATCAAGGCTGAATTGATTCATGATGGTGCCTATTGGGTATCCAATCCTTTCAATGATGCTTTTACTGCTGCTTCCAGAGCAACCCAAGATGTTTGGAACATTGTTCCAGATTTGACAAGAGAGGGTGGCTCAATTCCAATCACCTTGACTTTCGAACAAGAATTGGGAGTTGATGTTTTACTTTTACCAATGGGTCGTGGTGATGATGGTGCTCATTCTATTAATGAGAAGTTGGATATTAGCAATTATATTGAGGGATGTAAGACTCTTGGTGGATTTTTGCATTATTATGGGAAGCAGTAGGGGTGTGTGAGGGCGAGTGTGAGTGTCTGAGAGCGAGCGAGCGAGCGAGCGTGCGTGCGTGCGATCGAGCGAGCGAGCTAGCGTGCCAGCATTGACCTTTGATGTTTCGCATGAAAGATTGCAAAAGCTTCAGGATAACTGCGACAGCGGATTTAGGTTCCATGTTTGTAATAAATGTAATGACATCCAAATGAAGAGTAAAGTAAACCCAAATGAGTAATGTTAAAGTAAACTCATAGAGAGTAATGTAAACCAATAGAGAGTAATATTAAGGTAAAACCTAATAAACGTAAACCCAAATAAAGAGTAATTGAAAGTAGACATACTTTCTCACGTAAAACCTTTTTACTTCGTTACGGTTGAGAAGTCTTGACACCTTTAAAACTCAATACATGAGGAATCCTGAGATATACGCGAAAGTATTATCATTATAAGAATCTCGAATGTAACGAACAAAGACTACCTTTTGAGAGAAAAATTTGCAGCCATAAAATAAGACAAGCAAGAAGGAAAACAAACAAGAAGGATTTAATTCAATTTAAAAGCTTATATGTTCACCTTTTGTCTAATTAAAACTTATATGTCTAATTTAATAAGCCTCAACTTGGTAAAACAGGTAATACTCTCCACCCACCTTAATTTTTATTATACAAGTTAGCTTACTTCAATCAATCCATTATCAATTGAAGATCCTGACTACTTCTTCTATGAAATCTACTACTTTCTTGTACCATTAGTAGAAGGTGCTCACTCCGTTCCGCGAAAAATTTTCCACAACCAACATTTTCCTCAGTACCATTGTAAATAGGTTCAAATAAGAACGAATAGATAATAAGAAGAAGATTCATAAAATAACAGTTAAGCAATAAATTCGATAATAGATTAATTAATATTATCTCAATCATTCAAAACAACGCATTCATAAGGTAATTAGAAGAGATTAGACACCTTAGTAATATCAACCAACACCTATTCATATTACACCTGGGCATTCATATTACACCTGGGCATATTACATCCAGCCAATAGTCAATCCACCATAATCAGTACAATAATCAGCTCACAACTTCATAATAGACATTCACAATAATAGACATTCAACAGCACAACACATTCAATACCACCATGTCGGAAAACTTGAAACGAGCCGAATCGCTCTTTAATAGAATCATGAACCAAACTTCGGAGAATCATGAACCTAAGGCTCCTAGAGGAAAGCTGATATCAGTGACACCATCAAAAGATGTTCTTAAGTTATCTGAAGATGCCCTTCTGAAGATTCCAACCGGACATCATATTTTACCGTATTGTTGGACCATATGGCATCATTCTAGGCTGAGGCAAAGACCAAAGGAAGAAGAGGTTGAAGGCGATAAAAACGAAAATAACTCTCATACACCGGTTGATTCATACCTTCAAACAACCAAAGAAATCACATTTGCATCCTTTGATGGTGAAAGTACCAAATCAATTGCCTCGATTGAACAATTATGGTTGAGTCTTTCATCCATTAAACGTGGGTATGAATTGCCTGTTGGAACCGAATTACTCGCTTTCAAAACAGGAATCAATCCTGTTTGGGAAGATCCAATCAATGTCAAAGGTGGAAGATGGGTCTTTAGATTCAATAGAAGATTTGGAGTTGGAGGTCCAAGTCATGGAGCAGATGATGAAGGTACCGTGTTAAGAATTAGAAAACGTACAACCTTGATTTGGGAAAGATTGGTACTAAAGACATTATCGGGGTCGATTATTCCTGAATCAACCGATCAATATCAAGATCTTGTATTGAGTGATATTTCCGGTATTGTAATGAGTGTTCGTAAAGATGAAGATATCATTAGTATTTGGAATTCCAACTTGAATTTCCATGGTAAAGATAGTAAGAAGTTGACATCCTTCCAAGCAAGAAGAGTCATTTGTGATAGTATATTAAGGATCATTAGAGAATGTGATTTAATTGTTAATGGTGGTGATTGTGTACAAACTTTGGATTCAGGTTCAAGTTCAAGAGTATTTGGTGTAAGCTTTGATTATAGATTACACTCGGATAATAATAATCCCGTTGAAAGTAAACATCATAGGGAATATCATCATAAGGATAGAGATCATAGGGATCATAAGGAGCATCATACTCATTATACTCCAAGGAGGTATAAGAATGCTAATCCAGTTGCGTAACTTTAGATGTCTGCTCCTAGTTTTGGGATGTCAATTGGAGCCAGTTTTAGGATGTCAATCGGCTCCTAGTTTTAGGATGTCAATCGGCTCCTAGTTTTAGGATGTCAATCGGCTCCTAGTTTGCCAATCCGTATTACTCCTAGAGTATGCCAATCCAGTTGCGCACACCAACTTCGAAAAATCATCTTTGAAACCTAATCTGCACCAATTCCTTGATGCAAGCGTACACGGACCATGGTTACATGGCCGTCAGAGGACGCTACGTTGAAGACTTAGTAATTCCAATTATATCATACAACATATTGATATAAGGCATGATCGATTCAGAGATATTCTACTCGATCTTGTCTTAACAGTCTTCCTTTAGTATAGTGAAGACACTGTAACAGTCTTCCATTAGTATAGTGAAAACGCCGTCTCCAAGACATACCTATACATCAATCCTGTTTTCTCACCAAAAGGGTACCTCAGGTACAGCATTTCATGAAAAAGTGAACATTATATATTAATAAACAACTGTAATATATTGATATGAGCATGTAGGTTATAGGAATTAGGACAAGAAGTATAATTGGAGTGGTGAAATTATATATAAGAATTTGGAATTTGTAGAATGAAGGACTCAAATTTTGTATGAAATGGACAAGATATAAACTGGAGAGGATTATATATTCAATTGGATTGAAATCTTGTAGAGTAGTCTGGAATCTTAATGAGGGAAATCAAATCTTGTAGAATGGACTGGAGTCGAATCTTGTATAATAAACTGTCAACCTTTCATAATATTGCAGTATACAGACTACAATTCTTATAGATCGAGATGAACCCACTGATAAAATACAAGTTTTATTGGTAATGAAGATTAAGATTAGATTATTAATGATTATTGGATTAAAAACTTACTGAAGAGTTATTATCACATAACAGCTGAGGTTCAGGGTATAATATGGTGTAGATGAGTGTATAATATAGTGTATAATAAAGTGTATAAATCAGTGTGTAAGATAAGTCTATAAGATGAGTCTATAAGATAAGTCTATAAGATAAGTCTATAATATAGTGTATAAGAGAAGTGTATATAAGTGTTATAAGTGTACAATATAACTGTATAATAAGTGTTATGAGTGTATAATATAAGTGTATAAATGTACAATATAAGAGTTATAAGCGTATAATATAAGAGTTATAAGTGTAGGTGTATAATATAAGAGGCATAAGTGTAAGTGTATAATATAAGTGTTATAAGTGTATATAGTTATAAGTGCAAGCGTATATCCATCCGAGGTGTGTTACCAACTTATGATGACAGAACACCTCCACGATCCCTCCAAGAACTTCCCCATTCCAAGAAGTGTTCCGGATGTATCTTGGCATGCCAAACCCCACATAGCCCCAGCACATATCCAACAATAGTGATGGATGATTTAAAGAGGAATCTTGAGGAATCATCGAAGGGAACTTTAACCATAATCTTGTAATGCTGAACGGATTAATTTGAAGGGTATAAAGTTTGAGTGATATCCATGATGAATCAGGCCATCATTGATATTCCTTAGTATGTCATTTACTTTATCTACTCATATCCTATCATTCTTTATATCTACTCCTTTAGTTCTTCACTCATTCCCTTAATCCACATCTCACATGCCTCCATATTCTACCCTTCATCTCCATATTAAACTTTTTAACTCCCAACGTTATAAGCCACTGAATTTAGTGTCACCGTTCTAAACACCTTGGCTTCGTCGGATTAAGCACCGGCATATTAAAATTTTTCCTGAGGGGGTTTCTTTTTTTTTCCCTGTTCAAATTGTTTATTAAAATTAGGACCATAGAGGAGAAGAGCAAGTCATAGACCGGGAATCAAGGGTGATCAAACGAACTCAAAGTATAAATTCATATTGTACAAGTTTAAAAAATTAAACTATACTTAGGAAAGTGAAGTAGATTCACAAAAGTTAAAGAGTATAATTATTCGGGGGTAGCGTTGAAGCGTATAAGGAAGCAATTGAAACATAACTGTTTAAATTAGACATAAGTGTTAAATTGAGACATAGTGTTCTTTAAGACATAACTGTTACATAACTGTTACATCACCTGTTACATCACTGTTACATCACTGTCATCACTGTTACATCACTGTTACATCAACTACATCACTGTTACAACTGCTCCTTTTTTAAACTACCGCCATCATGACTTCAAGAAATTGTGAGGCTACCTTTGATGGTGGTCCATCGATCGTCGAACTCTTCTTTTCAGCAAAGAAATTATTATCATTACAACCAAGAGTTCAGAATAGGCAACTACGTAAGGACAATTCACGTTGTCAAAAGAATCACACATTTAATGATGATTTTACAAACATTCATATCAATGGAAATTCTCATAATAAAGGTCATACTCATGATAAAGTATTAGATTTACTTTCTCCATTATCCATTGATGACTTGAAAAATAGTCCTCCTTATACCATGAGACAAGATAAAGCAAAACAACCAACCACTCAATCTACAAAATTCACAGTCTCTTCCGTGTCTACTCCAACCAGTATGAATTCTCCTCCAGGCGAGAAATCTTCAAGTTCACCACGTATAGAGAAAGTCTCGACTTCTTATCAAGAGAAATCCTCGCATGGACCTTCAACCTCACATGGTTCAACCTCACATGGTTCAACCTCGCATAGAGAGAAATCTTCTCCGTATGATTCTTCAAAGTCTACCAATTCACCTCCAAGAGATAAATCTTCTCCAGCGGTTTCTGCCCCAACATCCAATTTAACAAGTTCTTTAAGAGCTGGGCAAGTGCGGCCAAATAGTTTTGGAGGTAATACTATGGGGAGTGGTGGAAATGTAAGTGGAGTAACCGGAGTAAGTGCAACTGTAAATGGAAATCTGAGTAGTGGTAATTTGAATAATACGAATAACAATGCGGGACAATTAAATTCTGTTGGTTCAAATACACCAGGAAAGCCAGTAGAGTGCTCAAATTGTCACACTACAAATACTCCCCTTTGGCGTAAAGATACCCTGGGTAACACCCTATGTAATGCCTGTGGTTTGTTTTATAAATTACATGGTACCACTCGTCCGTTAAGTTTAAAAACCGACGTGATTAAAAAGAGATCTTCAAGGAGAAGTGCTGGTAACAGTAGACAATCTTCAATGACAAGTTTAAGTACTTCCTTTGCAAATGGAAGTTTTGGACCAATTTCAATACCCTCCAATATTGCAGCCAGTAATACCTCCTTGTTAAGTGGGTCACTAAACCGTTCACAACAAGGAATCAAATTCAATCCAATATATAACGGTGGACTTTCACTTCAATCCCCAAGCACGTTTTCAAACTCCTTACCAACATCTGCATCGCTTGCAAGGCATAAGAATGTACTAATTCTTCCGAAACCAAGCGTGGTTAGTCCAGGGAGTTCAGGCATAGCACGTCTGGCTTCAGGCACTTCTGTTCTGAGTCTGAATCCAAATACCCCTGGCGCGTTGGGTGCAAGACTGATCCCAATACCAGGAAGTCAACAGAATCTGGTAATGAGTCCTGCATCTCCTTATAACAACCAACATTTCAAGAGGAAAAAGTCTGATCATAATATTGTTGGTAGCACTGACTATTATGATCCTAATTTTGGGAAAAGACCTGGAAGTTTAACCAAGAAGAGCTCTGTAGGTAGAAGTAGTAGCCATAGCTCTTTGCTGCATTCATTACATCTGCTTCAAATGCTGCAACTTCCGAACACGCCAATTTCATTTCCTCGTAAACAGAGTAATATTGATTCACTTACAACATCAAACATTAACATTCTAAATCAAAGGTACACTCCATATTTCGATTCACCTCAAGATTTGTCTCGTCACTCGAGTGCTACGACGTTGAATAACATTGCACATTCTGTAGGGGTCCCAACTGGTGCGAGCACGCCAGGACTGAATGGATCGTTTGGGCAAAGACAGCTGTTTGTAAGTATTCCTGACTATAGGCATGATGAAACTGTAAAACAAAGTCAGCAATTTACGCAGCGTCAAAGTCACTTTAATACGCAATTTGAAGAGAACTCCCCAGGTACTCCCATGAATGTGGTGGATCTTCTTCCATCAAGCTCTACGGTGGATATGGATTTGGATTTGAAAGTTGATGGTGATTTGATGCACAACAATTATTTTAAGTTTGAGCCAAGTGGCAATTCGAATCCTACAACATCCTCTTTGAGTGATGGTTTGAAGAAGCAAATGGAAATGCCTGATAGGGAACTTGATTGGCTTAAATTTGAGTTGTAGGTGGAGGTGGCAGTTGAAGGGAAGTTAAAAGTGAAGATAGTGAAGGGAAGGTGAAGCATTGATACCTCAATGACAGAATTGAGCTGTAGTGAAGATGAGTCAATTGAGCTGTAGTGAAGATGAGTCAATTTAGCTGTAGTGAAGATGAGTCCATCATTTCAACCGTATCCAAATGGACAATGATATGGCATGTTTTATGTCGGGTAGATTTGTAACTTTAAAGAATAATGATTTAAGAAATAGTGTAGAGTGAATTAGTTTGAGGTAGGGTATATAGCTACGAAGTAGTATTAGCTCATGAAGTAATATAAGCTCGCAAAGTAGTTATAAGCTTATAACAGTGAAGCTCATAAGCTACAAGCCCAGCCACAAGCTCATAAAGTAGTAAGCTTAATTGAAGCTCATAAAGTAGTAAGCTTATGAAATTGAAGCTCATAAGCTACAAGCTTATAAAGTAGTAAACTTATGAAGTAATTCATAAAATTCAGGCTTAAAACAGCTCTCTAAAATAATACAGGCTAAGGCATCGAAAGACCATTGAAGTGCACCTAGTACCAATTGACTATGTGGATCACCAGAAGGAACAACTCAACTTCCATTATTAATATCATTCCTAATAAGGTTCTCCTTCAACATCCTAGTCAACCAAAGTCCCAATATAATTAAACGATAAAGTCCTCCCCCTAGACCTCCTGGAAATGTCGATTTGCAACTTAACGAGCTCCGAATGCAGGAGTTACTCCGCCAACGTTTTATGCGACCAATTAATTAACCTTAAAACCCCCCAAGTTCCTCCTAGTCTTAGCTCAACTTCTCATAATGTTCATAGATATACTCAAGCCAATCGTCGCCTAAAGTAATATAAACTCCTTTATTGTCTCCTATTCATCTCCTCCCTTATCCCTTATACGATAAACGACCACGGGTGTTACGTAAGCCCACGCGCAGTCTCATCTCACATGCAATTTGTCGCTTTGTGGATCTTGGTTGAAAAAAATTCAACTTGTTGGCATTTCGGGGCCGGGTATATAAGTTCGTGAGAATCCCTACAAAATTTTCATTAACAAGATGTCTAACTACAAAGTCGCTGACGTATCGCTTGCTGCCTTCGGTAGAAAGGACATTGAATTGTCCGAAAATGAAATGCCTGGTTTAATGTACATCAGAGAAAAGTACGGACCATCTCAACCATTAGCTGGTGCCAGAATTGCTGGATGTTTACACATGACCATCCAAACCGCTGTCTTGATTGAAACCTTGACTGCTCTTGGTGCTGAAGTTACCTGGACTTCATGTAACATTTTCTCCACCCAAGATCACGCCGCTGCTGCCATTGCCGCCTCTGGTGTTCCTGTGTTTGCCTGGAAGGGTGAATCCGAAGAAGAATACCAATGGTGTTTGGACCAACAATTATTCGCTTTCAAGGACAACAAGAAGTTGAACTTGATCTTGGATGATGGTGGTGACTTGACTTCTCTTGTTCACGAAAAGTACCCAGAAATGTTGGAAGACTGTTTCGGTGTTTCTGAAGAAACCACCACCGGTGTCCACCACTTGTACAAGGCCTTGAAGGAAGGTAAATTGAAGGTTCCAGCCATCAACGTTAACGATTCTGTCACCAAGTCTAAGTTTGATAACTTATACGGATGTCGTGAATCTTTAATCGATGGGATTAAGAGAGCCACTGATGTAATGATTGCTGGTAAGACCGCCATTGTTGCCGGATTCGGTGATGTTGGTAAGGGTTGTGCCGACGCTTTACGTTCCATGGGTGCTCGTGTCATTGTTTCTGAAATCGATCCAATTAACGCTTTACAAGCTGCCGTTTCTGGTTACCAAGTTGCTCCATTATCTGATGTTGCCAGCCAAGGTCAAATCTTTGTTACAACCACCGGTTGCCGTGATATCATCACTGGTAAAGATTTCGAACAAATGCCAGAAGATGCTATTGTCTGTAACATTGGTCACTTTGATATCGAAATCGATGTCGCTTGGTTAAAGGCTAACTCTGTTTCTGTTTCCGAAATCAAGCCTCAAGTTGACAGATACTTGATGAAGAGTGGTCGTCACTTAATCTTGCTTGCTGAAGGTAGATTGGTCAACTTGGGTTGTGCCACTGGTCACTCTTCTTTCGTCATGTCTTGTTCTTTCTCCAACCAAGTTTTGGCTCAAATCGCTTTATTCAAGGCTGATGATGCTTCATTCAGAGCTGAATTCCCAGAATTCGGAAAGGCTGGTAAGTTTGATGTTGGTGTCCATTTGTTACCAAAGATTTTGGATGAAACCGTTGCCAGATGTCACTTGGCCCACTTGGGTGCCAAGTTGAGTACCTTGTCAACTGTTCAATCCGAATACTTGGGTATTCCAAAGGAAGGTCCATACAAGGCTGACATTTACAGATATTAGAAGTGTCGGTCCATACAAGGCTGACATTTACAGATATTAGAAGTGTCGATGTTTTCTTTTCAGACCCAATGTTCCTTCGGGAAGATCTTTGGCCATCGATTAGATATTGATGGTCCCACCAACCACTCATCATATTTTTGTTATTTGCTATACCAAACCATTCATGGGTATAGTCGTGTATTTTAATGTCCTCAACGGGCATGTTAATTAATTGTTTATGGGTTATGAAAAGGAGTTTATAAAGTTTATTCTTTGTATATATTAATAAAGTTCCTCAACGGATAGATTGTAGATAATCCCAGGTTAATGTGGTGGGGATCAAGTACGATATTTTAATCGGGATGATTTAGTTGGGCTACTTCAACTTCAGTAATGGCAAGGGCTACTGTAATGGCTAGTTAATGGGGCTACTTTGGTAAGTTGGGCTAGTTGGGCTACGACATTGAGGATTACGACATTCCAATTAAACTTATTGGATACGACATTTGATGGGACTTCAGACAATCATGGGGGTTTGTGGACGATCATGGATGTAAAATAAACTTCCTTTCATCTTAATTATTACGAGGTTTGTGAATGAAAATAAGTATGAGTTTTCGTATGTTATGATTTTCATAAGTTGATCTCGCGTAGGCATACGAGGAAGCATAATAGAATGTAAACAGAAACTTAGGGGAATTTAGAGTTGTAGCAAGTCACGATAATCAGTTAAAATAGCTTTTACAATAACTAGTTCAAGTAGCTTCTACGTTATGCCTTCTACGTATTAGCTCTACGATAAAACTTCTTCTAGTCAAGGCACAGTTGGCTGCTTGATCAAAAATCTCTCACCAAGTTGACAAGTAAACATTATAACCACAGACCTCAGTACTGCTGTGATATTTATAAAAATATTGTTGCATGTAATTTCGTCTAATAGGATATTTGTCTTGTGTTTATGGCCAGGAATTTCCAACAAAAGATATAGGAATAACCGGGAACAAGACCAAGGAATGCCCGAATTACATTGATTGATTGCCAGTCGCACATGAATGGCAGTTTTGTATATGATTCTATTAGTAACCAAGCCACCATTTGAAGTTCAATTAGCAACCATGTAACTTAAACTAATTGGTGATTTATCTTTTTATTGCTGGCGTATTCACACAGTAATCTTAATGTTTCATTTTATATATATAGAATGTGATCGCCTCATAGGTAAATCATTATGGTCAATCCAAAGGTTGTCACACTAATATTGAGATTGACACAACTCTTCTTAACTATCATAACTATATCCTTAGGAATTGGTTTTTTGGTTAATTATGGCAAATATGATTCATATATAGCTTCGGTAGTAGCTATCTCGTCACTATCGTTTATTCACTTAATTATTGTGACAATACTACCTTTGGCTAGACGTATTCCTTCAGTAATAATTCTACTAATGGAATTACTAATGCTTGGACTATGGATTCTTGAGTTTGTCTTTATGGTCCAGAATTTCGTTAATTGTGAGTCTTGTTCTGCAACAATAATCAGTGGTTCGCAGGTTGTTGAGATTTCGTTGGTGTGGTATCAGCTTGGAAAAACTCTCATTGCATTCACTTTGTTTGATTGGTTTGCACTGCTAGCTTCAGTCTTAGCACTCATATACTTTTCAGTCATTCCAATAATATATTCATGTGGTTTGAAGAATTATTTGAAAAGCACTAGAAACACATATTTTGTTGGTTGTATCTATTGTTCAATGCCTCGGGGTTTGGTTGATTCCATTGATGATTCTGAGAAATCAGATACTATTTGAGATACAACTTGAGCGAAGCGAAAGTTGGCGTTAGAGGGGGTTACAACTTGAGCGAAGCGAAAGTTTAAAGGGGGGTTTTGGGGGGTTTACAACTTGAGCGAAGCGAAAGTTTATCGGGGGGTTTTGGGGGGTTTACAACTGCGAAGCGAAAGTTTGGGTTGAGTGGGTAGAGGGGTTTAATTTGGGTAGGTTTGCTCGCTGAGTTCAACTTCGAGCGAAGCGAGAGGATGACCTTAACTTTGCTCGAAACCTCGACCGAAGCGAGAAGTTGACCTTAACTTTGCTCGAGACTTCGAGCGCAGCGAGAAGTTGACCTTAGCTTTGCTCGAGACTTCGAGCGCAGCGAGAAGTTGACCACGAAGTTGACCTTGGCTTTGCTCGAAGTTGACCTTAGCTTTGCTTGAAGTTGACCACGAAGTTGACCTTAGCTTTGCTCGAAGTTGACCTTGCTCGAAGTTGACCTTCGCTTCGCTCGACGTTGCTCGAAGTTGCTCAAAATTTGCTGAGCAGCCGATTCTACCAGTCCAGCATTTAACGCCTGCTTGCAGAATTAGATTATTTAAGCTTGTCTTTCCTCGAGATACTTGAAAAATACTATTTGCAGCCAAAGAGTGCTTTGCAATGTTCAATGTGGCAAACCGAATTTCATCTTTCTTGCCTTGATTGTTTAATCTCTTCCTGGTTCTAATACCAACCTGGTTCATCTACATATTAATGAAAATGTTATATATTCATATATAGTTAATATCTACTTTCATATTTTTAATTGCTAACCAGAGCTTTTATGGGAGTTTATGCGGTTCCCGTCTAATTTTTGAATGTTATATTTTTGACACCTCTTTGAGTGTATTGCAATTCGAACGATGTTTGGCAATTCAACGATTTCTGTATAGTCACTTTCGGTGTAAATTCCAAAGTACACTTTCATAGTTTTACTTCTGACAAATTCCAAAATACACAAGTTAAACTGGCCCACAGAATATTACTCAAACAAATCTACTTCAAGGTCAACTTGAATGGACTTTCACAAGATCCATCATCTAACCCGATTGGAGTTTGAATAAACTTCCCATGACCATGAGACCCTTCGTCCTTAAAACACCAATCAGTCTTTCCACCATAACCAACTATACCGGAGTTCTTATCGACAGAAAATTGAAACTTAGCAGGATCATATCCACCACAAGCCAATTCACCTTTTGCATTGAACCCACAGAAACCCTTCAGAGTCTTAATATTGTATCCACCGAATTGAGAAGGTTGAGTTCTATAAGTTGCACAAGTTCCATAAGCATAATGTTGACCATTACTGATCAAACAACCGGAATTACCAGATAACCTAAGATATCCCGAACTACCTGGAATATGAGGAGATTGACCAGGTTTACGAGGGGTATTTGAGTATTGCTTTGGATAGAAGGAAATTCCGGATGATGGACAATTACTATTTTGAAGAGCTGGGATTTGAACAAAGTTTTGAGCTAAAACAGATCCAACAACATTATGGAAATACCAAACTTCTTGTAATGCCAGATTACTATCACATTTGAAATAAACTTGATTTCCACCAAATCCAGCACTTAAAGCATCTGAGATTTGATCATAAGTCCAGGTTGCTTCTGGATCTGGAGTGATTCCGGCATTTGCTAAAAATTGATATGTATTCAAGGTGGAATACAAGGCTTCAGTAATTCTGAAGAAATCATAAACGTTTTGATTTTGACTATAAGCAGAACCATAACAAGTTGGAAGTAAAGTGTTAATACAAGTAGCATGCTTGTTGTATTCATGTTGCCATAAGGAAGCATCATTACCATTATAATTCTTCCAGTTTGTAGTCATCTTATCGTACAAGGCTTGGTCACCAAATTCATTAACAATGATGTTTTCGATATCATCAACCTGAATATTCAACAGAGAATCACAGAATTGTTCATACGAACCATCACAATTATCTGGCCATAACCCATGTAAGGTAAACGCGTCATCCGGTCCAATCCCAGGACTATAATCCCAAAATTGGGTTTGCAAGAGAATCCCACCTGGAGATTCATAACAACAGCTTGGGGAAGCAGATACCGAACAAGAAATCGGAGCATTTGGGCAAGAAGGTCCATCAAAAGTATTCGCTTGACTTAAAACAAATTGAGGGGCTGCAAGCGCAACACTAAGAAGAGCAGCAAACATTGAGCTTTGGATGAGTAATTGAGTCATTGAAGTGGTTTTATACGTTATGGTTTGTATATTCACCGTACGAATAAGTGGCGATCAACTTGACGGATTATTGTCGGTCAGTCGGGTCTTATCGCGTTATCGGCACGTGTGAGGGTTTTTGGATAAGACTTGATTATGTAAGGGCCAGTTTTAGTGACAAGTTATAAAGGGGATGAAAGTGGTATGTGTATGTTTTAAGGTTCTTTCAAGTCCATGTTGACTTGTGGTTGGTCTTACTTCAAATGTTTGGAAACTTGATTTTCACAAGATTGTTTGACAAAGCCTCCGTGGGGTATAAACGTGTGAGGGTTTTATTCTAATACTTATCGATCTATACGATCTAACCACGTTTTATAATGTCGTTTATGTTGTAGATTAAGAAAGTAAAATAGCAAGGGGAAGCAAACCTCGAGGTATTGAATACTTCTATGCGTGGTGAACAAACTGAACAATAAGTAGACAGAAAACACAGTAATAACGCAGCAATAACACAGCAATAACACAGCAAACGCAGTAAACAGCAAACACCAGGCACAAATGAAATTGTCTAGATACGAGAATTTAGTACACGAATGTTCTTAAATAAATCTTTATTATACTAAGTTAACAATAAGAGTTCAAAACAAACTAATTTTAGTATTTCCCATTGAAAGGGTTTATTGTACCTGCACAGATATATGACCATTTTCATAGTAATTTTTTGTCCTATAAACCACGAAGTTGATAGTTTTGGCTCATACTCATTTTTACACTTTTCCATCATCATTTCATATTGGTTTAAGTTAACCTTTAATTATATTATTCGATTATTAATCAATTACTCTTCAATTTTCTTTTCTTTATTCCATCTCCTTTTCTTATTCAATTACCTTTCCTTATTCCACTCAATTACCTTTTCGTTATTCCACCTGCTTCCATGTCGTTTAATCCGCTTCCTTTTCTTTTCACTCAACATTCTTCCACCAGCCAAATGTTCTCCACAAATCCTCCACCATTTCTCCTCATCTTCAACATTCCACCTCTCCACATATTTTCTCCATAGCTAATCCAATTGGCAACTTGTTCCTCAAGCGACTCAGGTATTCCCTGCATGTAACTTAGTGATAGTACCTGACATTATTCACACAAAGTCATTTCGCAGCCGTAGGTGCTGCAAAAGATTTCAAGTGCGTTGGAATGACAAAGATACTCCTGATAAAAAGTGGAAGTTGACAATAAGTATTCTTTAGATCACCCCACTTCTCATCACCCCATAGGTAAGCTTTTAATAAGCTTCCATGCGGCATTTCAAAATGACTTTAATGAATCTTACAGAGTCATTCCATGGTTTTTATACGGCAACGAATACAGCAAGTTGCAACAAAACTTACACCTATGAGTTTAATTATGTGGTATATCAACCTATATGATTTTTTGAATGTCAACTGTGTTGTTTCTTTATCAACAGTGTTGCATTTATCAACAGTCTTGTGTTTCTTTATCAACAGTCTTGTGTTTGTTTATATTATGTTTCTTCAACAGTCTTGTGTTATCCTTATATGTTTCTTTAACTTATGCTTCAATCTCCCGTTTCTTACAATTTCAACGAATTCACGTCTATTAATACTTAAGAGGATGGATATAAAGGGGATAGTGCCATATAAGAGTTGAATGTACAAAGCCATATAGGGTTGATCCATATAGGGTTGATCCATATAAGAGAAAATCCACATACAAACAAACCCATATGGATACATCCAATATATACTCACCAAATTAAAGCTCCAGGGTATAATTAAATCTTTGAATCAACAGGATATTCAGGACCAGTTGGAGCAACAGGAGCAGGTTGAACTTCATGAGTGATTGAATCATCAGGAATTGCACCTTCCGGTACAACTTCCTTTGTTTCAGTAAATTCATCGGTTGGAACAAATTCTGCATTTCCAACAGACTTTTCTTTATCAAGAGTTGGAACAAGACTTGAATAAATGTAACCAGGTTCCAAAATTCCACGAGGGCTAGAAACATAAGGTGTGAACCCAATTGATTTGACATGAGGTACAACAGTATAGTAAATGTGTAAAACAAGTGAGGCAACAAAGAAAAGCCATAATAAAACCTCCATTGCAATTAAACCTTTACCCATTTTACACCAACTCAGGTCCCAACCAAAACTAGTGAAACCAAAGAATCCGAAATCAACACTACTACCAGTACAACTTAATGGACCAAAGAAGTCTGCAGTGGCTGCAAAGGCAGCGAGCCAAAAGATAGTAAAAATTGGTTCTGCAATTAAGATAACAACTGCAGGAGTTACTGCAACAACTTGAGGAATGTAACCAAGAACCAAATAAATAAATGTGAAAACTGAAATTGCAACAGAATAGTTAACTCGATCGAAACCAGTCCATTTTGCAATGATAGCAGCAGATAACCCTAAGGAAATTATGGTAAGTACCAATTGTGCACCACGTATAATATGTGTAATCAATTTAGGAGATAATGTAGGAGAGAGAGCTACCATGATTTTTCTTGATTATTTTAGCAGGATTTTGCAAACTCTTTTATATTAAGCGGAACCAGGAGAAAGTTTGAAGTGGTGGTTGAAAATGCAAAAGCACTTATTTTCCTGCCTTGAAAGTTAAAATCATTAATCGGGGCGGGGATATGGTTTTCATAATACAGGGTTGGTACTCAGCCGCACCCCATATAAATAGAAATAGCAATGTAAAAGATAATGATCATTATGATAATGATCAGATAATGATAATCAATTTTTGGAAGATAATGATAATCAATTTTCGGAAGATAATAGATGTTAACATGACTACTATTCTTGGAGTTACGAAGTTTGGTTATGATTCATTATTATTCCTTATTGTTCGGTTGTGTTATGTTTGCCAAGATTCACAAGTTCTCAGTTCAATTGGTAGATCTAAATGGATGGTGGCTTAGTAAGTGGATACTTCGAGTCTTTGACAAATTTGGAGCCCTGAATAGAAGGATAAATTTCACCGCGTTGAAATGGCCACTTTTGAGTTAACAACGTCATTTACGAATCGTTCGTATATTGTGGTCATACAAGTTTAAAGAGGGAAGACGGATGACGGATTAGATGTGGAGACATGAGATTGAGAGGGTGTTTATGAATTTGGATTAACGATATGCTATGGATTTGATGAAATGTGACGGCCTAAGGATGCAAAGTATGCCTATGGATATATATGATGACGAGGGATGACGAAATATGGTTAAACAAGGAATTACGCATTGAGTAAGGATGTTTCAGTGTGGGTTGATAATTACATCATTTTTAATGACTCTTTGGAATAAGATTATCTATGGAATGTTTGGATTAATTAGGTTTCAAATAGAGTTAAAATAGTTTAGATTAACTTCATAAGTTTGAACAGAGTTCATAAGTATAGAGTTCAGAAGTATGTTTGAATAGGGTATGATAGGCATTATAGAGTGTTCTTGAATCCCACTTAATAAGGATGATAGATGACTCACAGTATTTCTTGGTCTGGGGTGCATTGGCAATCCCCTCGTTACTCTTGCACATGATTGTAAAGTTAAAGTTGTAGACGAGTCATGTATAATATTGCCAAAACAGTTGTACCTGGGGTGACTTTATTGTTTAGGTTGCGAGTATGAGTGTAAGAGTATATAATAACTTGGATTATCGGAAAGCCGTTTAGATAGATTGTATCTACACTGTAATGAGATATGAAAGTATATAGGACAATGGTGATATGACTAAAATGGGACCTGGGTGATAAATATAGGACAACATGGGTGGTATGATAGGACTTTGACAATATAAACTTAAACTGTCCAAAGAATCATGATATTCATTGATAAGACAAAATGTAAAGGCATTGGAGTATTCGTTTACGTGTTATGATACATATTATCTTCTAATTATACCCAATGAATATTATCTTCTAATTATATCCAATTGTTTCTAATTAATAACCATTTCTTCTAATTATACCATTTCTTCTAGAACCATTTCTTCTAATTATATCCATCATTTCTTCAACATTCTTCTAATTCATACCCATTCTTCTAAATATTATCTACACCAGTATTATGTATTAGTAATTGAACATCATAAGTACCTTTTTCATCAGAACAGAATCTTCATAAGCCCTTAAGCCTTCACCTTCATCAAATACGTCATAACCTGCTATCTACATCTGGGTAATATCTCAAATAGGAATAATAACTATATAAAGAGCATTGTATGAATTTACCTATGATTGGATACACCAAATACTCCTTACATGTTCCTCTATAAAGTGGTCCTCTATAAAGTCCTTACTACTACAAGTCGTGTTTAGACCATGTTTCATTGTTGCATTGTACATCAAATATCCTGTTACTCCTTATTAACTTATAACCATGTCATCTTAACATTTAAAACCATATCATTTTTATCAATTCATAAAACTTCATCACCATCAATACTTCACTTATATACTCCCTCCTTATACTCCCTCATTATACTCCCTCCTTATACTCTCTCCTTAATATCCTTCCACCTCATGTACCTGCTCCTGCATGCTTACATAAGCTTTTTGATAAATTCACGACGGGTTGCAAAAGGAAATTTGCAAATCATCCTACAATGCCCACACTGATGGTTGGACGAAACAGGTCGTTATCGGTACCTTTAATAGGGGATGTTGACTTATGGCTTAAACAATATAACACATCCACATCTAAGCTGAAGAAACATAGACTGTTTGAAAATAATGACGATAATACCACTTCCTCAGATTCAAATGGAAATGGACTACATCATTGTAAAATCTCCAAAGCTCAGCGGTTGCTACAAGAAAAGGTACAGAAATTGACTCAATGTCAAAGTGCCAGGAAATTCAGAATGAAGATTGCCACGAAGCAAGTCTTAGGTAAAAGCAAGTTGAGAAGTTTTGCTTAATAAACGTTATTCATATATGTGTAATGTGTAGTGATTGTAGCTTGTAGAATTGTAGTTACAGATTGTAGCTTGTGTAGATGGCACGAATGAAGCAACTAATGGAATGTGGCAGCTCATAGAATGTGGCAGAATGTAGGGGACTAAATGGTTGTATGGTGGGTGTTGGGGGATGCAAATAAGAAATTAGGTATAGGAATACCAAGAATCATTATTCCAAAGCATTAGTCTTCCTGGGTAATTGGATTAAGTTGAATTTGAAATCTTGATAGGAAAGTTGGGGAATACTAAGCTGCGCAAGGCCGTCCTTTTTGCTAAGCAATTGCCACCCACATCAACCATTTGAAATATCAATTGTACCTAGAGTAAATTGTAAAAGTGTACCTACAGTAAATTGTACCTGGAGTGTACCTAGTTGCGCATTATCATCCCCTTCGTAGACATACCCATTGTTTGCATTCTTTCTACCCTTCTAACATTCCGTCTACACATACTACACTTCTACACATTCTACTCTTCTAAACATTGTTTCTACACATTCTCATATATTACGTCACCCCTTACACTCATTAATCACATTCTAATCAAAGCTTCTCCTTTCCTTTAAGTAAAGACTTTTCAATCTCATATAAATGATGGAAAATATCTTGGAAGTATTTTGCAGCCACTCCTCTCTTGATTTTAAAGGTTGGAGTAACAACATTCTTTTCAACGGTTAATGGATTAATATCAATATGAATATTGTGCAACTTTTCAATTCCATTTAACTTACTTTCAACATTGGTATTCAAAACACGTAAGAATACTCTCTTATGGTCCATTAAATTAATCAATCGAATCATTTCTGAGGTGGTTAATTCATGAGTAATACCTTGTTTCTTTAAAAATTCAACTCCACTTTGATGATCAATTCCAACTATACCAACAAGAAATGATCTGAGAGGATCTCCATGTACATATAATTGAGTAATTAAAGTATTCAGAGATAAATACCGATTTTCAACCTTTTCTGGCAGAACATACTCTCCTTGGGATAACTTAAAAAAGTTCTTAACACGATCAACAATTGAAACTCTAAAAGTATCAGGAGAAACAGCTGCAACATCTCCTGTAAGAACCCATCCATTTGGATCAAGTACAGCCAATGTTTCTTGTAAATTGTGATAATAACCAGCAAATATATTGGCTCCACGAACTAACAATTCTCCTGTAGTTCCGGAATTATCACCACGAGCTACCAATTTGAATTCATTGCCTGGGAAAACAGCTCCACATCCACCAGGTTGACCTTCAAATCCCATACTACTGGTCATGGCTCCATAAGTTTCAGTCATACCATACAATTGTCTGACTCCAACTCCTAAAGCTGCTTTAACGTACATCAATGTAGATGGTGAAACTGGTGCAGAAGCTGTTTGAGTCCACAACAAATTATCAAACCCAACTAACTTTCTAAGAGAAGCATAGTGTTCGTTTTGATCTAATTCTGAAACCCCTGTTTCTCCATCTCTTTCTGATTGCTTTGCAAGCTTATATTTTATAATTTCATTGATTTGATCTCTTTGAGGTAAACTTTCAATATGCTGCTTGATATAAGTTTCCAATTTAGTAATGAGACGTGGAACTATCAGAAAGTATGTTGGTTTGAAAATCCGTAAATCTTCAATGAGTTTTGCAAAGGGATCCTTTTGAGGAGATTTTTCATTTGAAAGTTGGGGGAATCCAAGGAAAAACCCGGAAGACCATGCAAATCCCAGGGTTTGTCTTTCATAGATATGAGTTAATGGTAAGAATATAAAAGCTCTTGGGTTTTCCAATTTCTTTGCGTTCGGTTCTGTTAGCATTAATCCAGCAATTGCAGCAACCGCATTGGAATGTGTCAACATAACTCCCTTAGGTTTACTACCGGTAGTTCCTGAAGTGAATGAAATAGTGAACAAGGTATTAGGATAAGGAGGTAATTCTTCTTGGAAATGAGAAGCACCAAGTTTTTCAACTTGCTGCAAATCATAAAGAGAAATTTGCAACCTTTTCGCTCGTTCAATTGAAACTTGATCAATTGGATCCATCAGAATAATCACCACCAAGTTGGTTAAACTTGGGTATTTCTCTTTAAAATCAAGAAGTAAATCTATCTTATCACCCAGAGAAATAATACATGGACTACGAGTGAGTTCCAAAATGTAAAGAGTGACTTCAGGACCCAAATTATCGTATAATGCAGTATTGGTTATAGAATAAGCTCCACACGCCAAATCAGATAAGACCCATTCTGGTCGATTTGCTGAAAAAATCGAAACTATGAATGAAGTTCTTGATTCTATTTGTAAATTTGTATTTTCTCTTCCTCTAATATCAGTTCTATTAGTATGATAAACATGGGAATGATGTTTAATCTTCTCTAAAAGATCCTTATCTATCCCAGCATGGAATGGTGAAATCAATAAAACATGTAAGATTCCAGATCCTAAGTTTTGTTTACGTTGATTCACTTGGGAATAGGTGAAGGATTCATATTCTCCATTCAATCCAGTTGTATGGTTGAATTTACGTCCTCCAAGACACGGTTTATCTCCATAAATTGCAACAGCATTGTTGAACAATTTGGCTTGGGTATCCAATTCGGGATGAATTGTTCCGAATAAACTTCTAGAAAGTAATTTGTTTCGATAAGTTGGACTTTCACCTGTAGTGGCAGCAGCATACTCTACATTTGAAAAAATATCATCATTAAGTGGTAGCTTGTATTGAACCAAATGCGAGTTGAAACTGCCTGGGAAAAGACTTTTAAAAGGCATGATGGGTTTAATTGAGGTGCAACAGTTCCGTATAAGTACTAGCTAATTTTCCCGTATTAGCCGTGGGTTTGTTTAATATACACCTACAAAAAAACACATGAACAAATCTTCCCCGCAAATCGATCGATTAACTCCGGAAGCGCATCGGGTAGCATGGAACAGATTTTGCAGCAAGAAGGAAATGGTGCCAAAAAGATTTCCCGGGTATTGGTGGAGTTTGAAGTAGATCATTGGCCATGGTAGGTGGTTAGACGATTGAGGGTAAGTATAACTTTGAAGATGAAGGGTATCAATAGAAAAAGGGTTCATTTGTTAACAGAGTGAAGGAAATCAGAATGGAAAGTATTAGGTTATGAAGTTATATATATACTTGTAGTGTTGGCCTAAGGCTCAGACTATAATTATCAGCCTGTGCCATTATACTCACCATAAAAACATAAACAAGACAATTCTTTAAGCTAACACACAATCACCAAATGGGTGCTTTTCCTCTCTTAGCTTGAAGATAAGGTCATAAACATCCCAATGTACTAGAAAATCCTGGTGTTGACTCCGCTCTCACAAGGAATCTCCGCATGTGCCTTCTCCACACTTTCACCAGAAGTCCACGGATATTCCTTCACTCCATCCTCATCATAAATAACCATAATACCTTTTGCAATTACAATTGTCACCAGGATGACCTGTGGAACTTGCCTCCTTCTAGATAATAATTCCTGCCAAACCTTCTTCTTCAATGTGAATGCACTTCCCAAATCAGGAAGTCTTACAAACGATTCAAATTCCCAACCGGTTATTAACGATGGAAGGTGTCCGCAGACTGATTTCCAAAATGGTAGACCATCCGGTTTTATAGAATTTCCTTCTAAGCGGAGCTCTTGCAAACTATTACCAAATGCAAAATCAAATTGATCTAGACCATTGTTTTCCAAGTTAAGTCTTTGCAATTGAGGTGGGTATACAAACTTATTCCATTGTTCTGAAGTCAATTTACAATTCTCAATTTGAACCACTCGGGTTGTCGAGGGTAGCACTAGTTTTGACTCATGGATATTAATTCTACAATTGCTAAGCATTAATGTGGTTAATATTGGCATGCTTAGAAACCATTGAGTTGAAGGTATTAATGTTTGGCATGATATTCTGATTTTTTTGATAGTTAATGGTAACTGCTTGCTGGTGTTGTCCTTCTTACTCTGCAACAGCTTACTTTCGTCCTGTTGTGGATTTTCATTCGTACTCTGCATACTTTCGTTCGATTGTGGATTTTCATTTCCACTCAAAGGATCTTTTGAATCTCCATATAAACAACCCACTTCATGTAATCCCCATTGATTATCTCTGAAAATAGATAAAGGAATATCCAATAAAGATAATGAAGTCAACAGGGGTGGCCAGTTCAAATCATCCACATATTGATTTTGGGAATCATGAAACCCACGCAATCTTCTTAAATAAATAGTCTTCAAACCTTTTGGCCAGTTCATATTACTATCTAAAACAAGCAGTCTACCCATAAAACTACGACCATCATTGAGATCGAGCCGGAATGTTTCCAACTTTTCCGGAAGATGTTTAAAACTGAAGATTTCTGAGTTTGCAGAAATGAACAGAGATCCAGTTTTAGATACAATGAGATCTTCCAAGATGATACTACGAAGATTTGAAGGATATTTCAAATCTAAAACCTGTGGACATCGAACCATACATCGACGCACCTCGAGGTTTTCCAAGAGATGCAAACTCTGAACGCTTGGTAATTCTTCTAACGTTCCATTAATAAATATTAAGCTTGTCAATGTAGGTGGTAAGATACAATTTCCGGAACTTTTAAATAACTTGACTTTCTTCAAATTGGTTAAAAAGGTAAGATCCGTCACTGTTGAGAATTTCATATTACAACTTAAATTGGTGATTGAATTTGGTAAAGATATTCGATCCAAAGGGCCATCAAACGAAAACACCTTCAACTTTTCAAGGCCCGATATATCGACATAATCCCCAATTCGAACTGGAATAAGTTCCATATGTTCTTCATTCCGATCTGCCGAGTAAAGCCACCTCAAGCTTAGGCTCGTCAAGTTCCTGGGAAACGAAGGTAGATCAGAAAGCGCATCATAACACATTTCAAATTCAGTCAATTGCGGAGGGATTGGGAAATTGCCTGCAACTTCCAAACTCAATGCAAGTAAATTCTTTGGGAATTTGGGAATTTTAAGTCCTCGATTCTTACCGTGAAACCTTAACGTTCGAATATTCTCCAAATGTGATATGAACAAATATTGATCTGCTGCAAGGGTTGGACCAACATCGATGTGACCAAAGCGTTGTAAGCATTTTTCTGATACAGTAGACAATGCAAACACATCACATACTTGGAGACTGGTTGATTTGGAAGGAAACCAATCCTTATTAATTTGTGCAAAGAGTGGAAAGATCCGTCTATGAATCAGACCCTGTGACAACTCTTCCTCGGACCAATGACCAAATTCAGGTTCACCTATTAATCGTACATTCTTATACCGACACTGCCGATAAAATGGAGCAAGGATAGGATCTTCAATTAGATTCTTGACATCTTCTGCAACCAAGTTGGTGAAGATCTGCTGTAGTATTTCAGGTGGGTATTGGTGTAAGATCATGTTGCAATCCCCCCTGAAATTTTGGTGCGAATGAGGAAGTAAGCGATAAAAGATGATTGATAGCGTAAGGTGAAGATTAATTGATAGCTGGTGTAAGGTGAAGATTAATTGATAGCTGGTGTAAGGTGAAGATTAATTGGCGTAAGGTAAAGGTTAATTTGGTCGTCTTCACTTACGATAATCTTTGATCTTTTAACGCTTTGTTCATCCATTGCTTCCAGTTAAAGTGTAGTTAGGACTTTTGGGTGCAAAAATTCTAAGGTCCATATATGACAGGTCCATATATGAATTCTCTAGGCAAAAATTAGCAATAGAAAAGTTGTAATTATGAACTAACAAAACAAAATAGAGATTTCATAAACTTGAAACATTTTTTAATTTTGACATATTTTGTTGCTGTCGGGTTGACACAAATGATCCGCTTGCTATGAGCTCGCACTTCTCTTTTGCTTTTAACTTTCGGGATTACGTACACATTTAGATGATGGGTTAACTTACTTTAGATGATGGGCTAACTTACTTTAGGTGATGTGCTAACCTGCACATATGTTACAGACCCTTCGCTTACTTCATATTGAACTTCTGTCCCTTGTACTACTTTAATAAGAATTCGAAACGAACTGGAAATTTGCAGCCGAAATGGAATCAGGCACAGCCTAATTATTTCTTAGAAATATTTCCACATTGGTTTAACAAAAGTACATATTCCATAGTATATTCCAGAACATCCTCAAAGTGAAACTCCTGTAAAAGGAAATACTACTTATTCCAATATTCTAAGCTTTTGCAAACGAATGCCTCAAACTTTTCAAACTTTAATAAAAATCCAGATCACTTAGACTTCTGTCTCCTCTTTGGGATTCCACCCGAAAGGGTTTATTAGTTGCATATATTATCAAGCTGTGTGTAATATTCTTACAAATCTGACCAATCATACAAACCCCTCTTTTCGATGTTCCTTATCACTACAGGATCACAAGCCACATCAGCAGCTCCAAGCAAGCTTATATCTTCATATCCCCACTCTAAAGGCTCAGCCAACCTATCTACCAAGGAAGTTTTGGAACTGTCGGAAGCATGTTCACTAACTTTATACGTGGTCCCCCTTACTAAGTTAGCTCTTTTAGGAGATGAAACTAAGAACAATCCTGGGCAACCGATCTAAGCCAGGCTCTACTCTACGTGAAATTAAGGCAATAACTCCTCCGCTTCTTAAGATTTTCCTCTTTAAGGCTATGAGCTATTGGGAACTTTTCAGATCTACCTATTTGGATTTCTTTTCACGCCCAATAGCGGGCATTGTGTGCAGGAAATTGCCGGATTAGTATAATAGTTGCAAAATAATGGCTTTTTTAGGTGAGTGTCCCACAACCCCAGGAAGGAAGAACAGATCGGCCTCATCAACTCCAAGTCATCACTAATCCAACATATATAGTATTTGATTTCCCGAGACACCCTTTTTTTCAGTATTCGTCTAATTTAATTCATTTCATGAGAATCTCGAACTTAATATCATGTACCTTGGTGGGGACATCGATGGCATATGTCATACCAAATAGAGATGTTATACGGGAAAAGAGAGCAATTACCACGTACAATGATGTGGCTCTGGTTGGGTCATTCCAAGGGGGCAATGGTGTACCTCCTGCTGCTCCGGCTCCAGTGGCCGCGGCTCCAGTATCTCCAGCTCCAGTAGCAGCTCCAGCTCCAGTAGCAGCACCTGCTGCACAAGGTCCAATAATAGTCACTGTAACAGTACAAGGTGTTGGTACACCTCCACCACAAGTCGCAGCACCAACGCCGGCAGTTCAAGCTCCGGCTGCTGCCCCTGTAGCTCCAGTAGTTGCTCCTACTGCTGCCGCCCCTGTTGCTGCTGCATCACCTCCTGCTGCAGTAGACTCCGATGACGATTCAATTTTCTCGTCTGCAAAAAGTTTGTTCGATTATTTGTTAGGAGATACTCCTTCGACTAGCACGACTCCAGCGGCTGCGGCTCCTGTAGCAGCTGCACCAGTTACTGCTCCGGTTGCTGCCCCAGTTGCTGCTCCAGTTTCAGCACCTGTAAGCGGTTTTGCCAGCTTTTTAGACCTGATATTTGGTATTAAACCAGCTGCTGCTCCAGCTCCTGTAGCTGCTGCTGGAGATCTGGGTACTACCTATGTTTACGCCACTACATTGGCAACCTCATATGTGCTGGGTGCAGCAGTAGCAGCTTCTGCACCAGCTTCTGCGGTAACTAAAGCTCCATTGGTTTCACAGGCTTCAGTTTCAACAGGGGCCGGAGGATATGCTGGAGCTTCACTTTTACCAATCCCAACCCACATTCCAAGTAGCGATGCTGCAGGTGCTGCTGCCGCAGTAGGTTCAAAGGGTATTACTTATTCACCTTATCAAAAGAATAACGCTTGTAAGTCTGCATCACAAGTCCAATACGATATAGACAAATTATCTGATTACGAAATCATTAGATTATATTCTACTGATTGTAGCGGGGTTGAAAACGTCTTAGCTGCGATGAACAGTAATCAGAAATTATTCCTCGGGATTTGGAATATTGACACTGCTTCTGTTCAAGGAGGACTTGCTGAAATTAAATCTGCTATCCAGGGCTCCGGTCGTGGTTGGGGAGTTGTTGATACGATCTCAATTGGAAATGAACAAGTCAATGCTGGAACTGCCAGTGTGCAACAAGTCGCCAATGGTGTCTCCGCCGCGCGTACGTGGTTGAAGCAGAATGCTCCAGGATACAGTGGCCTGATTGTTACAGTAGATACGCTTGTTGCTGTTGTAGCAAACACTGGATTATGTCAAATTTCTGACTACTTAGCTGTCAATTCACATCCATACTGGGATGGTAATGTGCAGCCTCAAAACTCTGGGCCTTGGTTACAAGCGCAAATTTCCAATTTGCGTAATGCCTGTGGCCCGCTGAAGAGTATTTTGATCACAGAAACTGGATGGCCTACTCAAGGTAAGTCCTTTGGAAACTGTGTTCCTAGTATTCCTAACCAAGTTGCTGCTTTGAAGTCCTTAGTGGGGTCTTTTGGCAGTCAGATCTTGGCCTTCACCATGTACAACGATTACTGGAAAGATCCTGGTCCATATGGTGTAGAACAATTTTGGGGTATTTTTGGTGATCCTTCAGCTTAGATCCAGAAGTTGACTTAAATGCTTCAATCGAGAAGTTGACTCAATGCTTCAATCGAAAAGTTGACTCAAGTGCTTCAATCGAAAAGTTGACTCAAATGCTTCAATCCAGAAGTTGACTCAATACTTCAATCTCAGAAATAACTATAAAAGTACAACATTTGGAAGTCCAAAAGCGACTTAACATGAGCTGGTCCGTGTATATTTCTTCCTGAGTGAAATTAGACAGTCTTTGGCATTCATAATGATATCTCTTGTATACGTATAAAAAACGATATATAACTCTCTTGTATAAGAATAAAAACAATAAATAACTAGGAGCTTGTAATTATCGAGATTTCTGCAACAATGTGTTATTTTGATTCATTTGTGGTGGCTGTTGTATTGATTATGGTGGCTGTAAATTTGCTACATTTGGCTTCAGATTTGTTTATTATCTGTACTGTCCAAGACTTACCCTCCACGCATATCTTTAAATTCATCCAAAGCTCATTGATGTAATTGTTCTAATTATGAACCCAGCATCTTAAAAACCTTAAACCCAAAGTTTGTGTGAATTACAAATTTGGTTGCAAAAATATAAAAATCAGGGAAATTTTACAACAACAAAGCAAGGGTCTGTATCTTGATACTATCTTAATAGTCAAAGTAAGGCTATAGGAGGAAATTACTTTAATTTTCAATGACTCGTCGAAGTAGATAATCTAGGGTTATCCTTAGTTCCGATAGCTAACTCCCTGCATATATAAGGGATAACATTGGCAATAACAGGTCAAGCCTCAGTTGATCTTGACTATCAACTGGATTGTCACCTAAGATGCCATTGAATCTGTCTGAAACAATAATTTCATATTTCAAGTTTGAAGTATAACAGTATGTATATAAATATCGCCATTTCATATATAAATACTCCGACATAGTGTAATGGCTATCACATTGCACTCTCCATGCCATGATCCGGGTTCGATTCCCGGTGTCGGAGATTTACTTTTTAATTTTTTTATGGGTGTCACCCACCAACTCCACGGCCATCCCGTTGAATGCCACGGTTGAATGCCTCTTATGTCAAGAAGCTTTCCAAATCAAGGACTTCACACGTCATCTTTTCGTTTCATGTGCATCCACTAACCTTATCTGGATCAACCTTGGATTAGGTCACCTTCCCCGTAATTTTGAAAATTTAATCTGTTGCTATTTTCATAGCCCCAAAA